>JARFJB010001817.1:445000-910000 GCA_036346205.1 Vesta saturnalis | reverse complement strand
GGACACACGAACACGGACGCACGGACACTGATGCACGGACACAAACGCACGGACACAGACGCACGGACACAAACGCACGGACACAGACGCACGGACACAGACGCACGGGCACAGACGCACGGACACAGACGCACGGACACAGGCACACGGACACAGACACACAGACGCAGACACACAGACACAGACACAGACACAGACACAGACACACAGACACAGAAACAGACACACAGACACAGACACACAGATACAGACACGGACACACAGACACAGACACAGACACACAGACGCAGACACACAGGCACAGACACACAGACACAGACACAGACACACAGAAACAGACACACAGATACAGACAAACAGACACACAGACACAGACACACAGACACAGACACACAGACGCAGACACACAGACACAGACACACAGACACAGACACACAGACACAGACACACAGACACAGACACACAGACAGCGACACACAGACACAGACACACAGACACAGACACACAAACACAGACACACAGACACAGACACACACGGTAATACGTAGTTATAACTTAACTAGTTAATGTGCCAACAAGAGTAACAGAAAAATCTATTACGTTACTTGATTTATTTATTGTATCAAACACTAATTTAATGAAAAGCTGTCTCGTTATGGAAAAGTGGATATTACAGATCACATTCCAGTGCTCTGTTCCATAATAATATTCAAGAAAATTGAAAAGCAGGTGATATCATTCTGAGATTACAGGTATTGTGGATATGAATAGATTTAGCAGGGACTTAATTAACACGCCATTCCATTTAATTCTAGATATAAATGACATCGACGATAAGCTAACTCTTTTTAACACATTACTGATACAATTATTTGAAAAAAAGGAAAGGACCATGTATTTTATTCCCTCCCCAAGGGGGAGGACGGGCTGCTCGAGCCTTCCGAGCTCCTTCAGCCACAACCATGGATTCCCAGCATACATACATACATTACGTATGTATGCATGGTGGGATTAAGGATGGGTGTGGTCAGGATAGGATCGGAAGGAACGAAGTTACGGTTCTGAGAGGGAAAATACTACCCCAGCATTCGCCTAAGTAGCCGCACACGGTTTGCATATACGCAGTGACCATGCCGTTACATGTGTATGACAAAATCCCCCTGAAAAAAACTCATACAAGGTATACGGTAACGAGAATCGAACCCGAATGCTAAGCAGGCCGTGTCATCACTACGCTACTAGCTCATACTCTATTTTTTATATGTCATATTGTTAACTTTTGTATCCGTTATTTAATATTTAATGCTCTGTAATTGGCTTTTGCTGTTGGGCAATAAAGGTTATTATTATATCCTTCGTGCTGGAAATTGTCTAATGTAATTCTTCTGTCTAAACGGGCTACTCCTAAATCTGATTCGGATTCAAGGCATATCCATATATTACCTGCCGTATCAAAAATTCTTGAAGGTGTGTGATCGGCGTTCTGCAAATGAGGCACCCATCTTGCGCAGAGCTTTCGCATCCCTAATTTTTTGTGCAAGATGTTTCGCACCCTTTCTTACGATATCCCCACAGCCTAAGCTATCTCACTCACTTTTACTCGCCTATCGTCCAACATGATATCATGCACTTTTTCAATGGTTGCGGTTTTTGCCCGTCCTTCATGTGGGTCATCTTCGAGGGATGTGCGACCTCGTTTAAACTCAGCTGCCCACTTTTTAACGGTTGACATGGAAAGAGCAGTCCCCGTAAGCTTTTGTCAACTTCGGATGAATTTCCTTACGGGTTAATCAATCCAAAACGAAGAATTTTATGACTGCACAATATTCAAGTTTATCGATTTTAACGAAAAACACGCAAGACGTCTACTGCAAAAATTCGTGTAAACAAACTACTTGCGAGAGTTGAAAGTTGTCATATGAACTAATGACACGTGCACCCAGGCAGGAAACACATTTTTCCTGATTGGAGCGACGTCTCTGTGCCAGGTCGAGAACTATTGATCTTACCCTCGTATGCTTCGTTTCTGTGATGCAGAGTGTATAAATTTAAATTTTGTATTTATATTTATTAGTTAATTCAAAGAGTTTTAAAGATATTGACTCAAAATTTGCAAAGGAGGGATAAATGTGCAATTTTTTGAAGTGATGCACCAGTGGCATTCGTGCGAGAATGCCACTATTTAATAAAGAAGAATGGTGCGTCTCTGACTTCCCGTTTTGAAACTTTTGTAAAATCCGTCATCAATTCTGAATTAAATTGGCCTCTTGAATTTTTTTTTGCAGGAGCAAAAAATTAAACATTTTTTATTGCAAATTGTAGATTTTTAATTTGTATTGATACATTATCTAGTAAGTTGCTGTCAATATTTTTAATTAAAATACAATCATCTCGTCAAAATGTCAATTATCATTTTTTCATTATTATTTTGCTACAAAATTAATGTCAATAAGTAATAATTTCGTGTCCTCAAAAAAAATTGGAAAATTTTACAAATGCGGAAATGGCAGATGTGCATTTTGACTATGGTGGAAGTAATGGAAATGGTCTACAAGCTCGACGACTGTATGCTGAGTTATATCCAGAACGTAGGATATCTCATCACACAATATTTGCTCGCATTCAGTAACGCTTAGGCGAAAATAGTACATTTATGAAACGAACTGCTGACTGTGGGTGCCCTCGAGAAGTGCAAACTGTGCAACTAGAAGAAGCAGTTCTCGATATAATTTCGGAGTCACCCGAAACAAGTACTCGAAAAAGTGCCAACATATTGAATGTAAGCTGCGTATTAACAATTTTAGAACAGCAGCAATTGTATCGGTTTCAGATTCAACGTGTACAAGCGCTACTACACCGAGACTCCTTACCGCGTCTAGTTTTTTGCTAATGGATTCTAAATCTAACCGCTCAAAATTCTAATTTTTTAAATGGCGTTTTATTTACTGACGAGGCAAGTTTTTTCCAGAGATTCTATTCCATATTACCTCCCATTACGATTAAATGGCGAATATTATCATCCAGGACCTGCACTTCTTGAAGAAATTCCTCTTCACCTCAGACGAAATTGATGGTTTATGCACGATGGTGCCCGAGCCCATTTTAGAATTAATGTACGTCGTCACTTAGATACAGTATATCAAATCGTTGGATAGGTAGGGAAGGTACGCAACATTTGCCAGCTCGCTCTCCTGAATAAGATCCCTTAAATTTCTTCATTTGGGGTTTTCTCAGGCCATTAGTTTACTACAATCCTGTCGAAAATGTTGAAGACCTTAGGAATCGAATTAAAGCCGTCTGTGAGACAATAAGAAATACTTATCTTTTTTGGGGTTTTTTAATGGTGTACTTTAAATTATACAATCTAAACGTTTCGATAACACTTACAATTTTAATTTTTCAAATTTGACAAAATTGTTTACAACATCTTTAACAATTTTTAACAAACATTACTACTGACGAAGATAACTGTAACTGTTATCGAAACGTTTGGATTGTATAATTTAAAGTACACTATTAAAAAACCCCAAAAAAGATAAGTATTTTATAATAAGAAATACAGTAGGAATATTTCAGCGAATAGGACAGTCAATGAGGCGAAGTGTTGACTCTTGTATCACGTGTGAGGGAGGTCATTTTGAACATCTGTTGTAGGTTTGCTCCTATTTAAAATTATTTTTATTACTGTTGTTTTGTGTTATAGTTTTGGTTTAATGTTAGTGTATTAGATAATAAAACTTTTTAGAAATATTGACAGCAACGTACCCACAGCGTTTTGCAAATTTCGAGTCAATATCTTTAATTAAGAAAAATAAATAAAAAATTAAAATTTAAACACTCTGTATCTCGGAAACGAAGCATATTTCGACCTACGTTTATCATTTCGGTAACCACTGTGAATTAATGGCTTTTCACTGGAGATGATGACGTCGCGTTTCTTAATCGAAATGGAAGCAAATTACAAAAAGTATATTACGTAACGCTTTTATAAACTTGTCTAGATACCGTTTATTAGACACTCGCTCCGCTTCGCTGATACTTCTAAAGGCGTTTAGATGACTTGTTACATAATATACCAGTATGTGTTCTTTATACCATTAGTATAACGAGGTATACGTACAAAAATATGTTCATGATTTATGTACAAAAGTTGATAACTGTTTAAATTTAAAATTTTCAGAAGACTAAAGGTCTTTTGAAATAAACACATAAAATAGTGTATAAATCACCTTCTTTCTAGCTCTCGGCTCTCGCCTCGAGATCTAAAAACGGCGCGTGCCTAAAAAATCAGTAACATAACTGCGCACTGGTCTGGTAATATACTAATATTACCTGCTACAACGTGATCAATCTCAAGTGTACTGTAGTGGTATGACAAAAATTCCTAGTTGTTAATATTGTTGTGTTTTGCAGTTGGCTGCTTTGGATTTTTAGTGTGGTTTTACTCGTTTTAGTTTATGTCAGTTTATGTCATATTATACCTTCGTTTTTCACTTGTGTATTTTATTGAGTTATTTACAAACTGTCTATATCAAGACAAATTATATATTCTGAATTTCAAATTGTGATATCGAATTTAATCGTCATGCCATTTTCAATCGAACACAACACATTCGGCTTCCAAGATGGTAATGGGCAATGGCATTATTCATTGCAATCATGCATCGATCAATTTACTGTTGAGTACCCAAATGAAAATATTAGTTACGAAACATTTAGTCAACATCGTAATCGATTGATAGCTCATTTCATGGAAACTGGTAGTGTTTTAAAACGCAAACGTGAAGCTTCGACTACTGCCTTAACAGAGGACACCTTAGCAGATATCCAAGCAAGGATGAATGCAAGTCCCAATAAATCTTTGCGAAAACTATCTGCACAAACACGTATGAAAAATTTTACCATACAAACATAATTTTACATAAATAATTTTTCGATGTATCCTATGGAAGTGTCCACACTGCAGTAAAGAAGAATTTACATTTGTACCCGTACAAGGTGTCGGTATTACAACAGTTGCGAGATAGAGATTTTCAGCTTCAATGTCAATGGTTCAACAATACGATGAACAATGATTTACTGGATGTATCTTTTTTTTCTGATGAAGCTTGGTTTCATCTGTCCGGTTACATAAATAGCCAAAATTATCGTACGTGGTCTACAGAAAATCCACATGTATTTCGAGAAACTACCTTACACCCTATCAAGGTCGGTGTCTGGATAGCAATGTCGCGACAACGAATATTTGGACCAGTATTTTTCGATGGCACAATTACTGCAAGATACAGGGAAATACTTTTAGAACCATTTATTAATAATTTGGATGATCGTGAATTACGAAACGGGTAGTTCCAGCATGACTCCGCTACCCCACATACTGCACAGGCTACAATTAATTATTTACGAGACTTCTTTGAAGATAGAATCATTACTGTAAATCGTTGGCCACCAAATTCACCAGACTTGACACCGTTGGGCTTTTTTCTTTTTGGTTATTTAAAAAACAAAGTGTTCAGTAGAAGATTGCATACTCTTCAAGAGTTGCGAGATGCTATAACTCATGAAGTTCATAATATTGGTGCCGAAATGTTATAAAATGTATTTGCGAATATGTAACGTAGGGCGAACTTATGTTTACAATTTAATGGCGGTCATCTTGAACATATGCTGTAAAGCAAAGTGTGATAATTAATGTATAAGTACATAAGGAGTTAAAAAAATTTGTAAAAGACATTGTCATTCCATAAACATGTACTGTAAATTTTATTTAATTATAATGTAATTATAACATTTAAATACTTAAGATTCATTATTTTGTAATGATTTAATCCAACCATTAAATAATATTTTATTTATTTTGTTGTATTTTATAGGGATGCAGTCTAATCAAATACAAAATAGTCATTATTTAAATTAAGGTAATATTTTATAATATGTATAAGTTAATGACCTTCATACAGATTTGAAACTGATCGTAGTTTTTACTTGAACCATGCTCTAGAGTAGCTAGAGCAATACAGCTTCTTACCAACCTATCAGTGGTACCAACTTAAATATTTTAATCACGTGGTCTACACTTGAGATTGATCACTCTGTATATGAGAACATACGTTTATATTATTTATAAGCAAACTAAGAACAAAAATAATGGAGTATATATGCATATATATATATATATATATATATATATATATATATATATATATATATATATATATATATATATATATATATATATATATATATATATATATATATATATATATATATTATATATATATATATATTAAATTAATACTATATCTATCAATAGATGTTCTAGCAGAATAGTGAATCATACTCGTTAAATAAGTTGTTTTTACCATCTTTACAAGTGCAACAGATCACTCTAATGAAGGGTTACCTATTGCTAAATTTAAATATTTTTTGCTTTATATAATGCAGAAATGCAAAAAGGGAGGGTTATCTGTGTTTTAGTATTTGCTTAATTTCGAACGTTGCTCTAATTTATCCCTATGATTAATAAAAACACTCTTAATAAATGTTTTAAATGTATACCCAAATTAGGTGATACTGTATGTATAATTATGAAGAGCGATTAGATATCTGTCCCGTATTAATTAATATTAGTATTAGTTTACATAAATCCATATTTTCCGATATATTACCTATGTAGTAATACCTACTAGTTGAATCAATTAGAGTTATACTTTTTTATATAAATACAATAGAATAAATTATATTAAATAATCTATCCCACGCATTACATGTACATATCTAAATATTCACTTATAGGTACTTAATTACAAATACCACATATGCATGTTGAAAAAGATTGCATAAGTAAATAATTTTAAGTAAATTTTTAAGCTAAATATTTATAATAAATTCCTAATTCCTAATTAAAAAATGCTTTGAGTATTTATTTTGCAAAATATCTAGACTGGATCTCCCAGACATGAGGTTAATTTCTCACTAAATGGTGGAATCAGTACTCAAAATTGTCGAATATGGTTATCAGATAATCCTCCTAAAATGTTTAGGAAGGTCTTCATGACAAGGAGTTTGGGTGAGGTTTCATAGCTAATTTTTATGCAGGATTAAGCACCCCCGCATATTTACCGACACGTTAAAACATGGTTAACTCCAAGCTTCCCAGTAACCTAGCGGGTTACTGGTTGTGAGGTGATTTAAATAAAATTGATGTTTAGAACACGACCAACAACACTGGAAGAATAAAAAGACTCTATTAGGAAGCAAATTGCTGCGATTCAACCAGAAATACTGAATAATGCTAAATACACTTTGGAGGAACGGTTGGTGTTTGCACAGCAGCAAAATTGACGACATATCGAACGTTTTCATTAACGCAGTTGGACATACAAAATCCCATTATGTAAGCAATCGAATTTCTTTCACATCCTGCTGTTAACTTAATTTGTTAAAAATACATAATAAGGTGAAATATATCCCTTATTTTATGATAACTTGTTAGATGGTTTGCAAATCATACTTCTCAATACATTCTGGTATATTTATATTCATCAAATTAAAACAATACGTAAACGTTGAGGTTGCAATCGAAAGGGGTTTCAAACCCCTACGAAAAGTGGTTTGGTCATAAGCCAGAAGCCCGAGTGTAACTACGTTAGCAAGTAAAACACTGTTTATTGAGTGCAATAGTTGATAAATACAAACCACATAGATGCAGAAGAAAATGTACTACGTGGATAGCGCATTTCCGGGAAGGCAGGAGCGAAGCGGCCTCGGTCATAGAAAGCATTTACCTTCTGATACATTACTCTAACATCCGCGGTATCAGGTCTAATGATGGTGTTCAGCAATATCTTGAACAATTACAATCTGACATTTCGTTTTTATCTGAAACACGTCTCCTTCAAAAACTCTTATTCACTCGACTTAAAATTTCCGCAATGCAATTTTCATTCTAACTTCTGAAAGAATGGAGTATACGAATATCTCAAGGGCATTGGAAAAGAAAAAAATTGTCGGGATTTGATTGAAACATTCCGGTTCCAAATTTGTGAAATTCTATTGTTGCATCTATTGGTCTCCCACTGAGTGTAACTTTCAAGACTTCTTCTATTACCTTTCGTCTAAGTTTCTATCTTGTGGTATCTCAATTCTGAGAAATTTGAATGTTTGTCGTGTACCTTTGTCAGTTGATCAGAAGCAGCGGCTCTCTCAACATAAGCACACTTTAAGGCGGCTGGCACAGAGAGGTGAATCTATGAAAAAGAAGAAACAATTTCTCGTACAGAAGGGCGGCGCATTTTTACTGCTCCTGTTAGAACCATTACTTGGCGGAATTCTGGGTAATTTGTTTCAATAACTATGGACCACAATTTGAAGAAGGTGATTATACAGCGTATGCAAGCGCCAAATGTCACTCAAAACAACGTCAAACCGCTAGTATAACAATTAGCGGTGATGAAGATGATATTAGGGATTCGCCGAAACGCAAAGGTCTGGCAGACGACGAGATAGTATCAACACTGCCTGTTTCATACAGGAAGAAAGGCACTGATTTCTTGCGTATACTGAATACGGGCGGTGATGTATTTTGGGATAAAGGGGTTCTGTCACAATAAAAGATGAGTTCATTCCCCATTCTAACATTATCGATCTTGTTTACAAAACGTTAAGACAGCGAAAAAGTACAAACCCACACGGTTGGCGACAGTTTGCGACGTATATTAAAGAAATAAATATACCACGAGAATTTATCGGACATACTCGAAGACGTGATGCTGCTGTGTCACCTAACATTGAACCGAACCTCACAACTATAGGTGAGGATTACGATGCCGATAGTGAATCGAGGGAAACCCCACGAAGATCATTGCGAAGAAGAAGACTCTCACTAGATTGGGATACGTGGAGAACGTAACATGAATACTGTACACTATAATCTAGAGCATCCGGTAGGGTTTGCGGGTATAATACTTTTAGTTAATGCTGTAAAGGGTAGATATGGTGAAGTGAAAAAATGGCTGCAGTCTCAGGAGGCTTATACGGTTCATAACCCGGTCAGAAAAAAATTTCCGCGAAATAAATATATTGTGAGCAACATTTACGAGCTGTGGCAAGCGGATCTTTGCGATATGCGATATGCGATTGCGTAAACACAATAGTGGATACAACTACATACTAACGGTTATTGATGTGTTTAGCAAGAGGGCTTGAGCGAGAGTTGTTAAAACGTAGACAGCAGCATCTGTAATTGAAGTATTCACCGATATTTTTAAGGAAAGTGATAAATACACCGGCAAATCTACAGACGGATAAAGGCAAGCAGTTTGTGGCGGTCAATGTACAAGACTTTTTCAAGAAACAAAATATCAATTTCTATGTAAAAAATAACCCTGATGTAAAAGCATCTGTAGCTGAAAGATTTAATAAAATATTGAAAACACAGATGTGGCGTTATTTCCCCTACAAAAATTCCTACAGGTATATTGATGTGCTCCAAAACTTGTGACTGCTTACAACAATAGCCCTCATTCAAGTATAAAGATTGCCCCTGCGGCTGTAAACGATGAAAACATTTTGGAAGTGTGGAATAACCTGTACGCGAAAGGCTTAGGCACATCACGTCATCCTAAATATAAAGCCGGTGAACATGTTAGAATCGCCAGTACACCTTTGAGAAGGGATATGAAACGAACTGGAGCGAGGAAGTTTTTGCAATTAGTGCAGTGATAAAAGAAGACCTCCAGTTTATCGCATAAGCGAACTTAATAACGATCCTGTTGCGGGTACCTATTACGAGGAGGAGTTCCACGTAGTTACGGTTGGTAAAGACGCCCTATTCAAAGTCGATAAGGTTTTAGCAGAGAAGGGCCGCGGACGATATAAGCAATACCTGGTCAAATGGCGTGAATACAGTGACAAATTTAATAGCTGGGTGTTAGATTCGCAGCTAAGAGATATCTAAAATGGAGTTTTATCTTACCTTATTATGCAGTAGTTCCACGACGTATTTTCCCGACAATATGACGTCAAGTTTTATTACACAACTGCCAAAACGAATAAGATTAATAGGCTCACGGGTTGTAGGCATTTCGGAAAATCGACACCCGTGTTCTTATGCGACAGACAATTTAATTTATTATAGAACTGAGGCCCCCGCAGGAGAAGAGGATGTGTTAGAGACGATATTAAAAAGGCTGCATCACATTTCCAACGCGACAGCGAGAAAGTCATTTATATTGAGGGCGGATGGTATGTGTTACGTTTCGCCTCGGGGAATTATGCCAACATTGAAGAAATTGCCAGCGAACTAAATAACCACGAATTTATAAGTAAGTTGCTAACAATCGAATACCATAATCTAACTAAGCGCGTCACCGCGAAATTAAAAACCTCCCTCTCGCTATTCGGATTCTCACAACGTTTAGCCTTACAGCTGGGTTACCGGCCTGATTCATATAATGTTGTTGATTGTTGTCATCACGGACATTTGAAAACATCGAGATTAATACAAAAACAGATACGGGTGTAGCGCAAACCTGTTGGGTACTCTTGAACCCATCCGTTATTAAAATCGCAATTAAACATCTTTGATTATGATATATATATATATATATATATATATATATATATATATATATATATATATATATATATGAGATATCTGTATAATAAACTAATATAATCCCGATTGATCGATGAATCAAACGCGCACTTGTGTATGACTATCCTTTTCTACATATTGAATACAATGTACACTGTTAGCTAACGTATTATTCCAAGAGTGTCGTTTAGTATGGCTCTTATTAACTCAAGTAACTAACCAGGATAACGTTAACAACAAATTAAGTTTTCTTTATACGAACAGTTTTCATACCAACATTACCAACTTTAACTTAACTACTTCACATAAATATAAATGTCATAATGTTTGCAAATAAAAGACAAAAGTTTTATTTACGTATCGTAGATATACACACATAAAAGCATATTATTTTCAATAAAACTTAAAACGTAGCAGATGAATTTTGATAAGTTATTATATATTCTAAAATGTTGCAAAAATTTTGTAAATAGGTATTTGTAGGTTAAGACCAATGAACTCTTCCAAAGAAAGGAAGTAATTGTTCCAATACGTTTCTACATAAAAGTGGCGATTATATATCTTTGACGGCAATACATTTGTGAGTTAATGGTTATTTATTTGATTTATTCATCAAGATTGAATTTTTTAGGAACGCTACTAATCATTATGCTTTGAGAAAACCTTCGAATTGCAAAATACGTAATGATAATTTCAGTCATCGGTGTTTATACACTTGTTTGTGTAGAAGATTATTATACTGCAATTCAAAATTATTGGTGTATTTAATGTAATTGAATTATAGTACTTTTTTAAACTTATTCAAAGTATCGTTTCAAACACAATATAACCAATAATGTAATAAAACGTAAATTTGTCCATTCACATTTAAACATGACTGTGTTGAAAATAATTTATTGTTATAAATTATAATGTTAATGTACAATAACATACATTATATGTTATTATTATAATTATTATAGATCATTATTAAGTTTTTGGAGAAAACTGTTTGCGTTAAGAATTCAATTAAAAACAAGAAATTAAATGTTCACTGCACTTCATTTTCTGTATCTGTGTTATCGTTTGCATGTATAATTGGATTGACTTGGACACCATAAACTTTTTCTTGTTCCCAAGACTTTAGAATTTCAGCTTCTGCAATATACTCTATTTGCAAATTTGTGAGTTAATGGTTATTTATTTGATTTATTCATAAAGATTGAATTTTTAGGAATGCTACTAATCATTATGCTTTGAGAAAATATTCGAATTGCAAAATACGGAATGATAATTTCAATCATCGGTGTTTATACACTTGTTTGTGTAGAAGATTATTATACTGCAATTCAAAATTATTGGTGTATTTAATGTAATTGAATTATAGCACTTTTTTAAACTTATTCAAAGTATCGTGTCAAATAGATTATATCCAAGTGTTTCTTACTTATTGAGTACATAAAAAAAATACACCATAATGTAATAAAACGTAAATTTATTCATTCACATTTAAGCATGACTGTGTTGAAAATAATTTATTGTTATAAATTATAATGTTTTAGTGTACAATAACATACATTATATGTTATTATTATAGATTATTATTAAGTTTTTGGAGAAAACTGTTTGCGTTAAGAATTCAATTAAAAACAAGAAATTAAATGTTCACTACACTTCATCTTCTGTATCTGTGTTATCGTTTGGATTTATAATAATTGGGTTTACTTGGACATCATAAACTTTTTCTTGTTTCCAAGACCTTAGAATTTCAGCTTCTGCATGTTTAATCGTTTAGCTTATTCTCCATACCATTTCTATTGGGTTAAATTGACAGTGGTAAGGAGGCAAGCGTAAAATTTCGTGTCCATGTTCTTTAATAATATTATCGACCTAATATTGTTTCTCTTCCTTATGTAGCTTTGCTATATGTAGTAATTCCGTTTTAAATGCTTCTTTTTCATGAGTAATTTTTTTTCCCCTAAGCCACTCTGTAATTTCTTTTTTTCAATTTGTAGTTGGTTGGCGATTGACAATTTATGAATGGTACGGAGCGTTATCCATAATGATTATAGATGGCTTTGTTAAGTTTGGCAAAAGTTGATTTGTTAACCATTTAACAAAGTTTTCCGAATACATACAATCGTGATAATCGCTGCTTTTATTTGTGGTAGAGAATATAAGTTCTGCTCCTTCCACAAAGCCATCTTCTGTTCCAGCATGTAGAACTACATAACGTTTGCCTTCCCCACCAAGATTTTTAAAGCATTTTGAACTGGAATCTTGCCATATTCTTTTGTTGCTTCCTTTTGCAAATATCCATGTTTCGTCGAGATAAACGAACTGCTTGTAGATATCTTGTTTCATATAAGTGATGTAACTTCTCAAAAATTTTAACCTCATCGATGCTATTGAAGTTTTTTCGCAAAGAGCTTTTCTATTGTTAGTTTGCTTGAAATGAAATCCAATGTCCAACAAAACGTGATAGAGGCTAGTCCTTTTACACTCAACGATACCTCTTTCTTTAATTTTTGTTAAGAGCGTATCTAATGTAACATGTTCATGGTTAATATACATGTTGTAAATTGTAGTACGGATTTCACTTTTTTGTCGTTGATCCATGTCTTTTGTTTTAGACTTTTCGTTGAGGTTTATTTTCCTTGTTTTCTTCTTGATTTTGATGTCGTCGTAAAGCATTAGAAATAGTTTTTGTGTCAATTTTCAAAGCATCGCTAACCCTTGCATGCACTGCTGTTAATGGTGATAAGGGCCCGTTTTTCTGTTTTTCTTTATTAAAGTATTCGACTAAGTTATGGATCAATTCGTCTACGGTAATTGACCTACGAGGCATGTTGATGTGCTACAAACGAAAACATAAATGTTATCTCTTTCTGTAAAACGAATTAATCTTTACCTTAAATGAACACTAGAAAGTAATGTGGTTCTGAAAAGACCCGATCTTTTACAATATTAACTCAAGAAGGAATGAATAAACGAAGAAACAAACCAACCGGCGAGCGTACGTAACCTCAATCAACGTATAAGCAAATAAAGGAAAGTTGTTCTGTGGAAAGGTTGGTATCAGTGCTCATATTTTTGTTTTAAATTACAGACGACGGTCATTTCGTGATTTAATGCATACATGACGTCATCGGGATAAGTTAAACAAATGAACGTTATATATATATATATATATATATATATATATATATATATATATATATATATATATATATATATACACATACTACGTGGATAGCACATTATACTTTAAATACATATTCAAAAAGAAGAAATGTTTTTTTAGTATTTTAGCTATTTAGGACAATGCAAAATATTAAGTGTTATATATTGTTGCAATCTCAAGAAAAAATACAATTTTTTGAGATTATCAGATACAGGGTGTCCCATTTAAGAAAATGCTACTTTTGATAATATCTCAAAAAATCAAACATCCATATTTTTTTAAGAACGCCACTGGATTCAACGTAAAAAGTCATAAAACTTTCGTATCCAAAGCTTTTTTTTATCTCCATAAATAACCGAGTCATAAGAGATAATAAAAACCGGCAGATTTTGAGAGTCACTCTGTATCTTCGAAATCAATTTAGTTAGCGTAGATCCGATTGCGCCATTAAACTAAACACTAAAAAAGAGAACCGGACACGTATCTTAGTTTTTTTGTATCTCTTACCGTTTAGCCTAATATTAACGAAAAAAAAACACCCTGTACATGTAATAAACATGCGCTAACTCCGTTATTTTTACTTTTCCTTTTTAATGTTCCCAACGTTCGCGAATGAAGTGTGTAGGTACCTGCGCAATTCAATTTAATACAAAGTGTATGTTGATCTCATTTCTTTTCACGAAATAATTAAAAATGCGCTATCCACGTAGTATATTTTCTTCTGCATCTATGTGGTTTGTATTTATCAACTATTGCACTCAATAAACAGTGTTTTACTTGCTAACGTAGTTACACTCGGGCTTCTGGCTTATGACCAAACCACTTTTCGTAGGGGTTTGAAACCCCTTTCGATTGCAACCTCAACGTTTACGTATTGTTTTAATTTGATGAATATAAATATAACAGAATGTATTGAGAAGTATGATTTGCAAACCATCTAACAAGTTATCATAAAATAAGGGATATATTTCACCTTATTATGTATTTTTAACAAATTAAGTTAATAGCAGGATGTGAAAGAAATTCGATTACTTACATAATGGGATTTTGTATGTCCAACAGCGTTAATGAAAACGTTCGATATGTCGTCAATTTTGCTGCTGTGCAATCACCAACCGTTCCTCCAAAGTGTATTTAGCATTATTCAGTATTTCTGGTTGAATCGCAGCAATTTGCTTCCTAATAGAGTCTTTTTATTCTTCCAGTGTTGTTAGTCGTGTTCTAAACATCAATTTTATTTAAATCACCTCACAACCAGTAACCCGCTAGGTTACTGGGAAGCTTGGAGTTAACCATGTTTTAACGTGACGGTAAATATGCGGGGGTGCTTAATCCTGCATAAAAATTAGCTGTTAAACCTCACCAAACTCGTTGTCATGAAGACCTTCCAAAACATTTTAGGAGGATTATCTGATAACCATATTCGACAATTATGAGTAGTGATTCCACCATTTAGTGAGAAATTAACCTCATATGTCTGGGAGATCCAGTCTAGATATTTTGCAAAATAAATACTCAAAGCATTTTTTAATTAGGAATTAGGAATTTATTATAAATATTTAGCTTACAAATTTACTTAAAATTATTTACTTATGCAATCTTTTTCAACATGCATATGTGGTATTTGTAATTAAGTATTATTACATATTACTACATAGGTAATATATCGGAAAATATGGATTTATGTAAACTAATACTAATATTAATTAATACGGGACACATATCTAATCGCTTTTCATAATTATACGTACAGTATCACCTAATTTGGGAATACATTTAAAACATTTATTAAGAGTATTTTTATTAATCATAGGGATAAATTAGAGCAACGTTCGAAATTAAGGAAATACTAAAACACAGATAACCCTCCCTTTTTGCATTTCTGCATTATATAAAGCAAAAAATATTTAAATTTAGCAATAGGTAACCCTTCATTAGAGTGATCTGTTGCACTTGTAAAGATGGTAAAAAACAACTTATTTAACGTGAGTATGATTCCTTACTATTCTGCTAGAACATCTATTGCATAGATATACGTATGTATATATATATATATATATATATATATATATATATATATATATATATATATATATATATATATATATACAGGGTGTCAGTTTAAGATGAAATGCATGGGGATATTGGAAACCGTTAGAGATACGAAGATGGTTAAATGGAGAAAAGTTGCGTCATTATATGCCCAAGAAGTAACCATGGTTACATGTCAAAAATCCTTCCATTTACTAGACACAGGGTGATAACTGAAAATATGCGTTTTCTAAAATCGCTATATCTTGTTTCTTGCAAGAGATACCTCCACGATTTTTGCAGGATGGGGTAACAGGTAGCGAGATTTCAAAATGATTTTGAAAAAATCTAGGCCTACTAGATTTTGAGATAATGCACGCAACTTTCGATTTTCTTATGGACGCCATATTGGATTTTGCATTTTGAATTCTTCATAAAAATGCTTTTCAACCATATATCATATGTTTATAATCTGCCAATGAGAAAGTGTCAAATTACACAATTAAATTTATATCAAAGCAACCTTGACATATTATGTATTTTAATTAAATGAAAATTAATCTACAAATTAAACTAACTATTGAGAACAATATTATTGATTATTAACATAAATCATAATAATAAAAGTGACAAAAAACAACAAAAAATAAAATTTAATATTATACTGAATTTTACTATTAATTAATCAAATGCTCGAATAAACCTTCATTCTCCTGCAAACACCATCTGCATCGAGTTAGCACTGCATCACAAGAGTTCCTTATCATCTCGCATTTTTGAATTCTTCATAAAAAATGCTTTTCAACCATATATCAGATGTTTATAATCTGCCAATGAGAAAGTGTCAAATTACACAATTAAATTTATATCAAACTAGGCCTTTGCCAATCAACCATCTATTCAATTATTGCAAGAGAATGGAGTTTATTCGAGCATTTGATTAATTAATAGTAAAATCATATAATTATTAAATTTTTTTTGTTGTTTTAGATACTTCATTATTAATTTGTTAATAATCAATAAATTGTTCTCATAGTTGTAATTTGTAGATTAATTTACATTTAATTAAAATACATAATATTCAAGGTTGCTTTGATATAAATTTAATTTGAATTTGACACTTTCTCATTGGCAGATTATAAACATATGATATATGTGAAACTTTTTTTAAAAATTCAAAAATGAAAAATCAATATGGCGTCCATAAGAAAATCAAATTGGTGAATTGACTCAAAATCTAGTAGGCTAAGATTTTTTCAAAATCATTTGAAATAATCCTACTGTTAGCCATTGCAAATGTGGATGTATCGATCATGAAACAGAACTACCATTTTAACGATATATTCAGTTATCATCCAAATTATTATAAATAGGTTTTGACATGTATTACTCTGTATCTTGGCATAATGTGCCATCGAAAATATGTCCTTTAACCATATTCGTTGTCAACGTTTAATATCCATGCATATCATCTTAAACTGAACTGTTATATATATATATATATATATATATATATATAATATATATATATATATATATATGTACTATATATTCCATTATTTTTTGTTCTTAGTTTGCTTATAAATAATATAAACGTATCTTCTCATATACAGGTGATCAATCTCAAGTGTAGACCACGTGATTAAAATATTTAAGTTGGTACCACTGATAGGTTGGTAACAATGTATTGCTCTAGCTACTCTAGAGCATGGTTCGAGTAAAAACACGATCAGTTTCAAATCTGTATGAAGGTCATTAACTTATACATATTACAAAATATTACCTTAATTTAAATAATGACCATTTTGTATTTGATTAGACTGCATCCTATAAAAGACAACAAAATAAATAAAATATTATTTAATGGTTGGATTAAATCATTACAAAATAATGAATCTTAAGTATTTAAATGTTATAATTACATTATAATTAAATAAAATTTACAGTACAGGTTTATGGAATGACAATGTCTTTTACAAATTTTTTAACTCCTTATGTACTTATACATTAATTATCACACTTTGCTTTACAGCATATGTTCAAGATGACCGCCATTAAATTGTAAACATAAGTTCGCCCTACGTTGCATATTCGCAAATACATTTTGTAACATTTCGGCACCAATATTATGAACTTCATGAGTTATAGCATCTCGCAACTCTTGAAGAGTATGCAATCTTCTGCTGAACACTTTGTTTTTTAAATAACCAAAAAGAAAAAAGTCTAACGGTGTCAAGTCTGGTGAATTCGGTGGCCAACGATTTACAGTAATGATTCTATCTTCAAAGAAGTCTCGTAAATAATTAATTGTAGCCTGTGCAGTATGTGGGGTAGCGGAGTCATGCTGGAACTACCAGTTTCGTAATTCACGATCATCCAAATTATTAATAAATGGTTCTAAAAGTATTTCTCTGTATCTTGCAGTAATTGTGCCATCGAAAAATACTGGTCCAAATATTCGTTGTCGCGACATTGTTATCCAGACACCGACCTTGATAGGGTGTAAGGTAGTTTCTCGAAATACATGTGGATTTTCTGTAGACCACGTACGATAATTTTGGCTATTTATGTAACCGGACAGATGAAACCAAGCTTCATCAGAAAAAAAAGATACATCCAGTAAATCATTGTTCATCGTATTGTTGAACCATTGACATTGAAGCTGAAAATCTCTATCTCGCAACTGTTGTAATACCGACACCTTGTACGGGTACAAATGTAAATTCTTCTTTACTGCAGTGTGGACACTTCCATAGGATACATCGAAAAATTATTTATGTAAAATTATCTTTGTATGGTAAAATTTTTCATACGTGTTTGTGCAGATAGTTTTCGCAAAGATTTATTGGGGCTTGCATTCATCCTTGCTTGGATATCTGCTAAGGTATCCTCTGTTAAGGCAGTAGCCGAAGCTTCACGTTTGCGTTTTAAAACACTACCAGTTTCCATGAATCGAGCTATCAATCGATTACGATGTTGACTAAATGTTTCGTAACTAATATTTTCATTTGGGTACTCAACAGTAAATTGATCGATGCATGATTGCAATGAATAATGCCATTGCCCATTACCATCTTGGAAGCCGAATGTGTTGTGTTCGATTGAAAATGGCATAACGATTAAATTCGATATCACAATTTGAAATTCAGAATATATAATTTGTCTTGATATAGACAGTTTGTAAATAACTCAATAAAATACACAAGTGAAAAACGAAGGTATAATATGACATAAACTGACATAAACTAAGACGACTAAAATCACACTAAAAATCCAAAGCAGCCAACTGCAAAACACAACAATATTAACAACTAAGGATTTTTGTCATACCACTACAGTACACTTGCGATTGATCACGTTGTAGCAGGTAATAATAGTATATTACTAGACGAGTGCGCAGTCATGTTACTGATTTTTTAGGCACGCGCCGTTTTTAGATCTCGAGGCGGGATCCGAGAGCTAGAAAGAAGGTGATTTATACACTATTTTATGTGTTTATTTCAAAAGAGCTTTAGTCTTCTGAAAATTTTAAAATTAAACAGTTATCAACTTTTGTACATAAATCATGAACATATTTTTGTACGTATACCTCGTTACACTAATAGTATAAAGAACACATACTGGTATATTATGTAACAAGTCATCTAAATGCCTCTAGAAGTATCAGCGAAGCGGAGCGAGTGTTTAATAAACAGTATCTAGACAAGTTTATAAAAGCGTTACGTAATATACTTTTTGTAATTTGCTTCCATTTCGATTAAGAAACGCGACGTCATCATCTCCAGTGAAAAGCCATTAATTCACAGAGGTTACCGAAATGATAAACGTAGGTCGAAATATGCTTCGTTTCCGAGATACAGAGTGTTTAAATTTTAATTTTTTATTTATTTTTCTTAATTAAAGATATTGACACGAAATTTGCAAAACGCTTTGGGTACGTTGCTGCCAATATTTCTAAAAAGTTTTATTATCTAATACAGTAACATTAAACCAAAACTATAACACAAAACAACAGTAATAAAAATAATTTTAAATAGGCGCAAACCTACAACAAATGTTCAAAATGACCTCCCTCACACGTGATACAAGAGTCAACACTTCGCCTCATTGACTGTCCTATTCGCTGAAATATTCCTACTGTATTTCTTATTATAAAATACTTCTCTTTTTTGGGGGTTTTTAATGGTGTACTTTAAATTATACAATCTAAACGTTTCGATAACACTTACAGTTATCTTCGTCAGTAGTAACGTTTGTTAAAAATTGTTAAAGATGTAAACAATTTTGTCAAATTTGAAAAATTAAAATTGTATGTATTATCGAAACGTTTAGATTGTATAATTTAAAGTGCACCATTAAAAAACCCAACCCCAAAAAAGATAAGTATTTCTTATTGTCTCACAGCCGGCTTTAATTCGATTCCTAAGGTCTTCAACATTTTCGACCGGATTGTAGTAAACTAATGGCTTGAGAAAACCCCAAATGCAGAAATTTAAGGGATTTTATTCAGGAGAGCGAGCTGGCAAATGTTGCGTACCTTCCCTACCTATCCAACGATTTGATATACTGTATCTAAGTGACGACGTACATTAATTCTAAAATGGGCTTGGGCACCATCGTGCATAAACCATCAATTTCGTCTGAGGTGAAGAGGAATTTCTTCAAGAAGTGCAGGTCCTGGATGATAATATTCGCCATTTAATCGTAATGGGAGGTAATATGGACAAATTAAATGATCAAGTACTCCAAGCCACACGATTAATGAAAAATTTGTTGAAAATGAGCTTAAAAGATTTCATATGGATTTTCATCAGCCCATAAGTGATTGTTATTGAAAATTTCGTATAGAATCTCTGGAAAAAACTTGCCTCGTCAGTAAATAAAACGCCATTTAAAAAATTAGAATTTTGAGCGGTTAGAACCAGGGGATTGGTAGAATTTAACCGAGAATCTTTTTATCTAATGAGTAAATAAATGACTACATCGGATGTTTTTTTGCCTGACGTCACATCGTTCACTGGCGTAAGTGTGATGTATACTTAACTTATATGGAGGTTACTGCAGATTGCAGCAGACAAATGAGAGCGTCTGTATTATCATCATCATAAGTTGTGGGTATTTATGGTGTTAAAAAAAGGAAAAACATTAATTTAGAATTTACTTGAATATTTATGTTTAGGAGTGCGTGCTGTTTAGCTGGGTGTAGCGTGCTGCGTTAATCCAATTCATTTGCCGGTATCTCCTCGGGAAGGTCGTCAAGAGGTTGTGTTTACAAAGTTTCTTTGTAATGCCTGTATTCTTTGTGTGATGGGTGGTATGTTTGCGTGTTGTAATGTGAGGTCGTTAGAGTACGTCCAAGATAACTGTGTATGCGTCTGAGTATTCGGCGTTCACAGAAAGCGATAGAGGAAAGGTGATTAGGGTTTATGTTAGCGTATATGGGTGCTCGGAAATGCATAACAGGGCGTAAGTAGAACAGGCACTTGTCGCCGCCATCTTGGATTTTCTAGGAAACCCGCCTTTCACATTTTATACGCCCACGTGATCGTATTTTTCACCTATGGTTTCTTTTCGGAGGCATTTTCAACCCTTGATGGAATTTTCACCTGATTTGGTTGTATTAAGAACATTTTTATGGTTTCTTTTCAGGCCATTTTCAACCCTTGGTGGAATTTTCACCTAATTAGAGCCCTTTGGTTATGTTAAGAACTTTTTGTCGGTTCACACCTTTTCAACGGTCATTTTAACTTGATGAAATTTTCACTAATTTGGTATTATTAAGAGCCTCTTTGGCAGTTTAGCCCCTGAAGGTAGGAAAATGCTGCGTACAAAGTTCTAATAAGGCTAATGTACCTCATAAGACAGCTACAAGAACTTGTGTTAGGTCTGGACTCTTGACTGAAAATAGTATTATAATAAGGAGCCTAATGTAACGTGTAAGACAAGTGTAAGAATACCATGTAGGCCTTCAAACTTGTGTTAAGGTCTGCGCCCCTGTCGTGGCCCCTTGGCGGGAAATTTGAAATAAGGGGCCCTAATGCTAACTTGTAAGGCACGTGCAGATCTTCAAAATTTGTTCTCGGGCCTTCGCCCCCTGTCGTGGCCCCTGGTTGGAAACGGTATGGGGCCCTAACCTTATATATATAAGTGCATAAACTAACTCTTGGGCCTCAGCCTCTATCGTGGCCCCCTTGGTGCAATTACAGTTGTAGGCCTTCGCCCCCCGTCATAAAAAATTTGTATTCTAATAAGGTGGCCCTAGCCTTGTAAGAAAGGACTTGTAGCAGGGTCTGCGCCCCGGCCTCTTTGAGTAAAAATTGATTTTTAGCGCCATCTAGTGGCGTATAGACTAATGAACATTTTCGGTACTAGAAGTTGATCATGCACACCTCTCTCTTTCTCTCTCTCGTTTATCCGTTTCTCTCTCTCCCTCTCTCTCTTTCGGCTCTTTCTCACACACAAACAAATCAATTAATTAATTAATCAATCAATCTCAAACAAATCATGCTCGATCAAATCAATCAGATCAATCTCAATCAATCAACCATAACCAATAAATCATGTCTTATAGTTTGCCGAAACCAGCTTACAGTTCAAAACTGAATACATTAAATATGACGTGAAATAATAAATAATTTCTACCCTAATACAATGATGCTTCATATATATATATATATATATATATATATATATATATATATAGACGCAGATTCTCTTTTCTAAACAGGTACCACCTATACATTCGGAAAATTATGTCTGATTTATTTGCATGTTCAATTACATACACGCAAAATTGTTTCATAGAAATGTGTTCATTAACAGTTATAAAAATCTCATTAAAAGGACTCGAAAGTAATAATTACTCAACTATTACAAGTGTGATTCGAATCAATCCCATAACGTTTTATTTCGTTTAACTTTGGTTAATATTTTGTTTTAGTGCATTCTCTTCATAACGACTATGGACTTAATATCACCAATAACAAATCTCGCCTTGAAGTCAGCACCAGGGCAAATGCGTTTTTTAATTTAATAGACGAATACGAAAGAAAACAATATAAACCTGAATTACCATTTTCAGGATCTGACAAATTAAACTCGGCTTATCGTGCTTCCCGATATATTGGTGAAGTATGTACAGCAAGATCTAATTCTAATGATATTATTTTATTATTTTATTTCTAGAATAACATTATTTGTGAAGTGATTACAACAACAGGGACGTTTTATGAAGAAGGTTCTGAGTTTTTTCCCAAAACGTACATAAATCGAACATGTATCGACACCAATATTGATCCTTTTGTTTCTCATTCGCATCGTGTTATAAAACCTGAGGTATGTGAAGAAGTACCGTGTACACTGGATTAATAATGAATAATATATATTATCAGGTTTGTCTCCACAATGACAATCAGTTTGGGTGTCAAACAAACTATGAAGATTTAACCGTTTTCAAGAAAAGCACCAACGGATCGCAGCAATGTTGGGAGCATTTTACACAGGTCGTAGCGGTCGGATGTAAATGTAACATCCGTTTTCAGTACTAAGTGAATATATAGATTCAACATTAAAACAACTTTAAAATTGTATCCTATGAGATAATTAATTATTGCTCACAGTTATACTGTAAAACAAGTCTTTCCCTTCAAGTGGAAAACTTAATTAAAATATATCTTTATGCTGTAAGTGCATTTTTTAAATAAGTGTAATAAGGCACTAAAAATATATATTTTATGACGTTTATATTCGTTTTAAAAAATGGAAAAACGATTTTTGCATGTATTTCTTATTAAAATAAAGAATGTAAGTAATAATTATATTTTTTAATCTTACTGTTTTGTTCAATACACTACAACACGCAAGATATACCTACATACGGATTTCAATACAAAACATTTTCTAACCGATTTTCATACAATGGAAAGATTATTCCTGTTACAGTGATAAGGTCACAATTGTTTTTAACGTTATTCTAAAAACCAACATGAATTGATTACTGCTGATCAGAAGAAGCGTATAACAACAATACCTATATTGTAAACTGCATTTTCTTAAATCACCTCTAATAATAATGTCGTTTATTGAATTATGATCGTACCTTAAAAAAACAAAACAGTAAAATAAGCTTTTGTAAGAGTAAATATAGACATAAATTAAAGTATTACCTGTATACATACACACGCATATAAATAGATACATATACATGTATATATATATATATATATATATATATATATATATATATATATATATATATATATATAATTTAAATATATTTATTTTCTTGAACCTTATTTATTTAACAGTATGTAAAACTATTTTGTGGGAATGAATTGTTCAATTAATTAAATGCAAAATCTTTGTTTTACGTTTCGCTGTTTGGATTTACAGCATTATCAAAAATTTATTGTCATCTACAATAATAAGAATAAATTGAAATGCTAATTGATAGCTTTGTTTTGTTAAATGGAACCCTATATTTATTTAATTTTGTTATTATTTGTCTTGTTGAATGCTAAAAAACGGTACTTCGTTTTTAAATTTATTTTGTGGCGTTGCCAAGTTAGAGCATTTTTTCTTTAAAAAAGTGAAAATTTATACCTTTACTTAAATTGTTCTGAAGACTTTAATATTAACAGTAGAACTGTAAGGTTTGGCAGACGGGTAAACAAGACCTTGCTCTATCTTTTGACCTGCATACTTCCTGATTATACTATACTGGGTGTTTACAAAATATGGTCAATCAAATCAAATTTGAAATAACCATAACTTTTGTTTTTTAAATGGAACAACCTGTATTTTATCATGTCATCGTGTTCTGTTTTTAATTCTCTTACTTTTTTATTAAGCATGTAATATACCTAACGTTACGCGTTCTCGAAATATTTAAGATTTGTAGCAAAATTAATGACAATTGTGACAAACTGGACGGTCTATACAAAAGTAATAAAGCAAACAAAAGAATTTGTATTTGAAAAATCATAAATTATTGAGAAAATTATAATAAGTTATAACTAAATCAAATGCTCGATGTGTCCACCATTTTCTTGCAAGCAGGTGTGAATTCTCCTCAAAAAAGAATCTTCAGCATTTCGCAGCATATTTTGGTTAACCATTTGAAATGCATTCCGTATTCTAATTTTCATATCTTCTTTGTTGGTAGGAGATTCTTGGTATACTAAGCTTTTAATATAACCCCACAGGAAAAAATCTAATTTTGTCCGATCAGGAGTCCGAGCTGGCCATCCTACTGGCCCTCCTCTCCCAATCCATTTATTGGGAAACGTTCTGTCTAGATGTTCTCTAACAATGCGACTATAGTAGGGAGGCGCACCATCCTGCTGAAACCACATCCTTTGACGTATGTCTAACGGCAATTCTTCAATGAGCGGAGGTAACTCATTTTGAAGAAATTGAAGATAGGTTTCAAAAAAGTAAGGTCCAATTATATGGTTCCCTACTATCCCGCCCCACACATTCAAACACCAGCGATGCTGATGATCTATTCTTCTAATAGCGTGGGGATTTGTATTGTCATAATAATGGAAATTATGCCTGTTCACAAAACCATTTTTGTGAAAGGTTGCTTCGTCGGTCATCAAAATGTGTTTAAAGAAATCATTGTCCTGTCCTAATCGTTCCAGTGCCCATTGGGAGAATTCCAAGCATCTTTGAAAATCATTTGCATTCAGCTCTTGGACTAGTTAAAAATGGTATGGATGAAATTTATTTTTTCGAATAATCTTGGAAACACTAGTTTGACTAATACCTAAATCAGCACTGAGGTTTCTTCTGTTAACGTTTGGATTTTGCACTACACTGGTTAGTACCACAAATACGTTTTCTTCGTTTATAACCCTTATTTTTCGTTCTTTTCTTTCGTATTGTACATGTCCTGTCCTTTCAAATCTTTCTTTGAGTTTTTCAAATATCCTTGGATCAGGATGCCTGCGCTCAGGAAATCATTGTTGATAAGTTCTGGAAGCAAGAAATGAATTTCTTTCACCTTCGCCCAAAGCGTAGACCATTTACGATTTGTAAATATTCAAAGCAAAAGTCATGATTATTTTATTAATTTTGCAACGAATCTTAAATATTTCGAGAACGCGTAACGTTAGGTATGCTTAATAAAAATGTAAGAGAATTTAAAACAGAACACGATGGCATGATAAAATACAGGGTGTTCCATTTAAAAAACAAAAGTTATGGTCATTTCAAATTTGCAAAAATTGACCATATTTTGTAAACACCCAGTATAGTATAATCAGGAAGTATGAAGGGCAAAAGATAAAGCAAGGTCTTGTTTACCCGTCTGCCAAACTTTACAGTTCTACTGTTAATATTAAAGTCTGCAGAACAATTAGGTAAAGGTATAAATTTTCACTTTTTTAAAGAAAAGATGCTCTAACTTGGCAACGCCATAAAATAAATTTAAAAACGAAGTACCGTTTTTAGCATTCAACAAGACAAATAATAATAAAATTAAATAAATATAGGGTTCCATTTAACAAAACAAAGCTGAGTCCGGTCCTGCAATTATGGAACACCCTATAGGATCTTCCGACGGCGCACTAATGACTCACCCTGTATATATAAAACGTGAACCAAAAAAACGTACCCCTGCTTCAAGTGTATACTCTACACATAAATTTAAGACGAAATGTCAGATAAAATTTTTGTCTAAAATGTATGGCTACAAAGTGACAGGCTCTCAAAGTTGAATTTTTAAAATCGTTTTTCGCAAACAACTGAAAACCTTAAGGAATTTCAAAATACTATCCCCAATGAGAATTGTTTCTTTGTTGACGAGAATTTTTCTGGTTTGATTGGATTGTCTATGAATGGACTGGAAGTATTAGTTTTCACATTGTTCCCGTATACTTTCTATTCCAAATTTTTTGTGTATGATTTTTCAGATATTTTGGTGACTTTTTTGGGTCCGTTATTCAATTTTATGCAAATTTGGTCCTCTTGGTTGAAGTTGATAAAGTGAACGGTATACGAGTTATTTGCAATTGCATCAATCACGGTCAATTAAATACTACCGCACCAAAGTTAGTAAGTGTGCCGTGGACTAAAAGTCATAGCTATCAAAGAGTTTATTAAGTTAAACAAAGTATTAATTAACAAACAAATTAGTTGATTAAATGTTCGAATTGTTCACCGTTGACTGCTATGCATTTACGAATTCCTTTCATGATTGACATACGTTGAAAAATAATTGCGGATCATCTCTTATTAAATTAGAGCAATCAAAAATTCGTTGCTGGAGATGTTGGACGTTTGTAATTGGCACCGAATACACCATGTCTTTAAACGACCCCAGAAAAAACATCCATAGAGTTTAGATCCGGTAAACGTGCAGTACAAGGACCCGGTCCTCCACGTCCAATCCAGTTTGCATTAAAAGTTCGATTCAATGACCGCCTAGCAGTGAGTGCAAAATGAGGAGGCGCACCATCGTGCATGAAACATATCCAACCCGTAACATCCAGATGGACATCCAGTAACTCGAGTAAATCATTATCTAAAAATTGGTGTATGAATTACCATTTAAACGTTGTAGCAAAAACAATGGACCAATTAAATTATTGCCAATAATACCAGCCCATACATTCACACTGAATTGCTGTTAATGATTGGTTTCAATGAAAACGCGTGGATTTTGATAACCGCAGTCATGATTGTTATGGAAGTTAAAAGTTCCGTTTCTGGCGAAACTTGCCTCGTCATGAATAAGATAATCGATGGATAATTTCGGTCAATATTGAATTTTTCTAAAAACCAACGTGAAAAAACTTCACTGCTTGAAAATCATTAATGGTCAAAGCTTGTATCTTTCGATAATGGAAAGGTCGCAACAGTTCCGTTTTATTAATTCTACATATCGTGGACTGATTTGAATTATTTTCTCTTGCCAATTGACGAGCTCGCAGTTCGCCTCCTACCACTGTCAATTTTTCGTGGCTTCAAACAACCTGCGTGATCCCGATATGAATAGAATTTTTATAAATTGGTAATATGTACCACTTTCACGAAGACGCCGGTCAATGTTGGCAAACGTCTTTTTATTCGGTATCCGCCGATTTGGAAATGCCATACATTATGTGCATATCTGCCATTTCGGAATTGGAATACCGATTATTATTCATTATGGATAAAGAAATTGTATGAAAACTGATAAAAAATCACAATATGACCACTATGACCTTTAGTCCACTGCCCACTTACTAAATTTTGGTGCGGTAGTATTTAATTGACCGTGATTGATGAAATTGCAAATAACTCGTAAACTGTTCACTTCATCAACTTCAACCAAGAGGGCCAAATTTGTAGAAAATTGAATGACGGCCCCAACAAAGTCACCAAAATACCTAAACAATCACACACAAAAAGTTGGAATAGAAAGTATATGTGAAAAATGTGAAAAATAATACTACCAGTCCATTCATAGACAATCCAATCAAACAAGAAAAATCCACGTTAACAAAGAAATAATTTTCAATGGGGATAGTATTTTAAAATTCCTAAAGGTGTTCGAGTTATTTGCGAAAAACGATTTTCATAATTCAACTTTGGGGGCTTGTCACTTTGTAGCCATACATATATATATATATATATATATATATATATATATATATGTGTATATATAATTAAGAAATGTTTAAACAAACAACAGTTTGTTAATGGGAATGTAGTCAGTTCACAAATTAAAGCAAAAAAAAATATTTGATGGAGAACACAACACGACCTTCCAAACTACAAAATGGAAACTAAAAGAAATGAAATAATTTTAATAACACTTTTTTTAGAATAATTATACAACCTCCTTTATAATAAGTTCGTTACGAAAATAGGCAACATTGTAAAAACAAAAGCAATAATTTATATCAAAAAGCCGTTTAAAACTTTATGACAGACAGACGTTAATACAAGCAACATTGTAAAAATAATGATCTGTCAGAATGCATTCGAAAGCTGACCGCTTCTATAAGAGATCAATAATACAGTTTAACCACAATCATTCATATTTAATTAGTTTTTAGACTTACCTTGCGTTATATTAACAAACTATCTAAAGAAAAGCTATGTAATATTAAACTTCCTTTAATGTCTACACTTTTTCTTATAAAATTAATCGTTAATCAGATATTGAAAACTTCCCCTAACAAGCCCCCTCCTCCGCGCTAGATTTCTCCCAAATTCTAATCAGCTCCAAGCCAAATGAAAACAAGCTTAAATACAAAATTTTAAGTACGTAGGTGTTTTCATTCTAGGGTTATCGTAGATAATAACATACATCCACTGACACACCCACACGTACGCACACGTTCACTCACATACACTCACATACACTCACACACACACTCTCTCTCTCCCTCACACGCAGACACACAGCCACACATACACACATACACACAAACACACAGACACACAGACACACAGACACACAGCCACACAGACACAGACATACAGACACACAGACACACAGACACACAGACACACAGACACACAGACAAACAGACCACAGGCACACAGACACACAGACACACAGACACACAGACACACAGACACAGACACACAGACACACAGACACACAGACACACAGACACACAGACCAGACCACAGACACGACAGACACACAGACACACAGACACCACAGACACACAGACACACAGACACACAGACACACAGACACAACACACAGACACACAGACACACAGACACAGACACAGACACACAGACACACAGACACACGACACACAGACACACAGACACACAGACACACACAACACAGACACACAGACACAGACACACAGACACACAGACACACAGACACACAGACACACAGACACACAGACACACAGACACACAGACACACAGACACACAGACACAAGACAACAGACACACAGACACACAGACACACGACACAGACACACAGACACACAGACACCACAGCACACAGACACACAGACACACAGACACACAGACACACAGACACACAGACACAGACACACAGACACACAGACACACAGACACACAGACACACAGACACACAGACACACAGACACACAGACACACAGACACACAGACACACAGACACACAGACACACAGACACACAGACACACAGACACACAGACACACAGACACACAGACACACAGACACACAGACACACAGACACACAGACACACAGACACACAGACACACAGACACACAGACACACAGACACACAGACACACAGACACACAGACACACAGACACACAGCACACAACACACAAACACACACACACAGCACACACAGGACACACAGACACACGACACACAACACACACACACAGGCACACACACACACACACACACACACACACACACACACACACACACACACACACACACAACACACACACACACACACACACACACACACATACCAGGCACAGACACACGACACACACACAGGACTACACACCACACACAGCACACACACACACAGCACACACATCACACGGACACAGGACACACGGACACAGACACACACACACACACGGACACGAGACCGCAGACAGCACACACGGACCGACCACACACACACACACACAGCGGCACGCAATCGCACACGGTGGGACTCTGCAGTGACCACTATGGGACGCGAGACAACAGTGAGCAGCGACACGACACAGCGAGTCCGCTAGCATGCGAACAGTACATGGCGGACTCAGTTCCCCACATACCGCAATCTTGTGACGGACTCGCAGTACAACAACTATTTGGAGCACTGACCACCCACACTAGTCCGTGAGTGTGTAAGTGTATGGGGACTGTCTCACACCGAATCTGATGTGATTATTAGGAAAATATTTGTTGTGACGCCACAACTGAGTCACGTGTGAGTGATGTAATAGTATGTGGCTGACTTGCTTTGCTACAACCTAGAATTCTGTTGTAGGAAAATAAAATTCTGTGAAGAATATACTCAGGATTGACTAGTACATAAGTTAATATACCATAGAGTGCAACTGTGATACAAAATGATATTACGAGCCTACTGACACATATAGTACATTCGTGATTGTCTCATTGATAAAATGATTCTAAGAATACTCAAAATGGATTGTGTAATGTCAAAGGCAATTATGTATATTATCCAAGAGCTACAGTTTACTGATCCATTATACATGCCTACTAACACATATCAGAACATTTTTAAAGGCCATAGTTCTTGCATTTGATAAGCATAAATAATGCACTTCTAACGAATAAATGAAAAACTAGGATTGTCGATCAATACAGTTTCAGTTGTAAATTTTATCCATTAATAATGCAAATATACAGTAAATTTAATCTAAAATCGGCTACATGAGGATACGCGGTAAGCTTTGATTAAAGTCATACTGAGTACACTTTCAGATTGAACTTCTTGTATAATAAAATGCTTTTATACAAAATTTTGAAATTGCAAATATAATGAATTAGTAATCAGTATATCGGTACAAGGAAGTGCAATTCAATTGTTTAATTATCCTTCAGATGAACGGTATAAAATGCTGTTTATACAGAATACATCTTCTGAAATCAATTAATATACTGTTATTATGAAATAGTCGATTTTAAAGAATGGTATTCAAGTTCTGAAAGTATGCTATTTCGAATTTGCCTTTACATGTAACAAATTTAGTTATAAGTCGTAGAAATGGTCATGTTTGTACAATTCTTCAATAAATCAAAAATTGGTTGGTAAGATAACAGTGAATTCTTCAGTCATGTAAATATTCGTTGAAATTGCCAAACTTAGGTAACCAGTTTTTAATACAAATTTTACGGCATCTGATTTAAGCTTTTGTAGGTGAGAAGCTTTGACGTCTAAAGTATCAAAACACGAAAATAAATATCACTCAGATAATTTTGCACTTGGGAAATACTGAAATTGAAATACTCTGTTTCAACAAAGTTTCCACATTCCTGTCATTTACACATATTCTGATTAAAGTGATGACAAAGACATATTATACGAGTATCAAAATGTTACAATCCTACAAAATATCACCACATATGTATTTCATTGTCCTTGCCTATGCAAGACATTAAAATGTTGAACATGCTTTGACTTTTTACGAATTTCCCTCACTGAATATTAGCTAGAAATATTTTGAGTGAAATAACATGCGAGTTTATTAAAGACCTATAATTTGTTCTACTTTGGCATTGGTCTGCCATCGAAAAGATAAATTTACGTTAATTAAGTAACTAGTTATTAGCAATATTCCACAATTTTAAAGCAGCGTTTTCAAATCAAAGTTTTTATTAAAACAAATTACAGGCGGTTTTAATTTTAGAATGCCTTATTATGTTCTATCTAAATGCTGTCGACAAAACGAAAAAAGTATTCAGAAATATTACTTCGTTATTGAAATAACATGAAATTCCATACATTAGGAGTATGTTGTTCAAAATCTGCAAAGCTATGGCATAGTATTATGAATAAACAAATACATGTAAAATAAAATAGTGGTACGTTGGTGTAATGTATCAAAGGCACGAATTCAAGAATTATCAATCACATAGGTTTGGATTTACCAAATTAATTGTAAAACTAAATCACTATCGAATCTTAGGTATTGTTCAACAAATATGTTTGAACAAGCTTGAAACGATTTTGCATTCTGAAAAATTCTCTAACGAATACCATGACATAAAGCATATTAGGTACGCTAGAAAAATGTCATTTTTTACTACAAATAAGACTAAGCTCACTATGATAGGTGTTAGAAAATTTCCTTATTGTAAAGCATCGTGAGCAATAGATTAACTATTACTAGTGGTGAACTGATCAAATATTAATCGACAGTCCACATACAATGAAACGTTCCCTCCTAAGCTGAAGAAATTTCTTACTAAATACTAGTCACGTAATTAGGTTTACGAAGAGAACCATAATTTCATAAATTTTACATTTGGTCAAACTCCTTATGAAGCGAAAAAGGTTCACCTAGAGGTGCTTCAATCTTTAGTTAAGTTACCACCAGCTAATATGACCTCTTGCCATTTAACCGAAATGTTACCTAGAATGGATGAATAGACTAGAATATTGTTGAAAATCTACATTTATGTCCTAACATGTGTTTTCCTAATAGAAGCTAAACTTACAATTTGATAAATACTAAGTTCGACGTAAAATTATTAATGACAAAAATGTTCATCAAAGCGTTGTTCAAAATTTGGATAACAAATCCTTAAGAAATTTATTTCAAATAGTTACTTTCAGGGTTTCTACCTATTAGCTAAGAAACTTTCATAATTATGGACATCTTCTAGGTAATTTTTTCTCTGAATAAAATCCTTGCCTGACATTGAGGCAATTGGATACTTGAATAACTTAGAATTTACACTGCAGAATAATTCACAAATAAAATAGTGTGGTATCTTGGTGTATTTGGTTAATTGACTCACAAATATGGTATTGTTTCAACTCATCATAGGTTTAATTTTACGCAGAATTAATTTGTAAAAATCTACACATGATCTAAAAAATGTGTGGAGTCGAGTTGTTCCAACAAATTTGTTAAATGAAACATACTGAAATTGTTTAATGTTCTAGTAAGTGTCTCTTATACGAATAGTGGATTTTTTCCAAAGCCTAGGTTACTAAGAACTGCATTACTATTCATTGATTTTATTATTATTCAAATCAGCGTCAATCTTCCTACCTATGGTGAATTAAAAATTTTTTACAGTTAAGGATTGAACTCGTAATCGAACGACTTAATGCCCTTAGCCTTAATTTCAACTTGCAAGTATTCATTAAGAATGAAATTACAAAGTGAGCAATATTGAGAATGAAGGTACATCTGTCCACACAAAATGGGACTTTTTACGTCCTAACTGCAATTTGCAATTAGAGTAAAGCATCACTGCCAATTAACATAGTTGAAATCTACACGAAATTGTTGTTTAAGAGCAAATAGTCCTAGTTTAATAAATGTGATACAAACTCCTTATAAAGAAGTGAATCAAATTGGTTCCTCACGCTATTAACAGACGAGGTGTCTTGTATAACGCTAGTGTGATTTTTTTCCAGCTGGTATAATGTCTGGCTTCATCGATGATGGATTGTTAAATATATTCAAAGCATCGTCCATATCCACCATATGCGTGAGCAAATAATATATTATTTTTATAGTTATAAAGGACTTCCGAACTCAGTAAATCGAAAGAACTATATGCCCTTTCCTTCAAGTTTCCTTGAAGATCTCTTAAGAATCGAATATCTTTATCAAAAGGATTCAGAGCAATTATGAGAATGAGAAGGTCAACATCCTGTCCCACGACAACTACCGTGGGACTTTTATAGACGTCCTTAATGGCAATTTGGACAATTAGAGTATCAGCATCATCTGTTGCCCAATCTAACAATAACGTTTGACAACTCTCCAAAATTGGTAGAGGCAACAACGTCCCTAGCTTTAATAGAAAGTGGCTGATCGAACGTCACGATACAAGAAGTAAAATCCAATTTTTTTGTCTCCTCAGCGGCATATTTTAAAACACTGAAGATTGTGTTGTAATTTGAAGAAGGTTGATTAAGGAAAGGCAGTAGTGATATAGGTCCGGTTCTGATCCACATCATACGAATTTTACATTCAAGGTCAAATCAGTTACTCCGTCGTGCACGTGCGGATTCCCTCGTTAATCATATAGGGCCGATCCTGATCCCCACGAGGAAGATATAGGGCCGATCCTGATCCACGCGAAAAGTCTGTGAAAGAGAAAGAGAACGTTCACTGCTCTATGCTAATAAGTAGTGTGGTTGAGTCAAGGTCGAAATCTAAAGCTTGTGTGTATCATATTACAATTCTTAGTAAGTGTGTGAGAGACAGACAGTTCGCCGGTTCTAAACTAGCAGTACTGCTCTATTGCTACCGTGGTTGAGTCAAGGTCGAATAAAGTTTGTGTGTCATATTACAATTCTCTTCTTCTTATTCAGTTAGCAAATATGGAGTTATCAGTGTTCAAACAAAGCACTTATTGCAAACTCTTTAAACATGTGTGTGACCTTGAGCTATCGAAAAGGTATAAAGTGGTAAATGAGGCAGTAATTAATACTAAGTACGGTGAACGTATAGTGATGGAAGCAGGCGATTTTAAATGTCCTCAGCCCTTTTATGAGTATTTCAAACAAGAAACTCGAATTGAAGAGTTTAAAACGCTGCTAAACACGAAGGATGTGTTCATAAGTAGTTTGGGTGCAGCAGAGAAAACAACAAACATAACATTTTGTTAATAAAATACTTCTCTTTTATGGGGTTTTTAATGGTGTATTTTAAATTATACAATCTAAACGTTCCGATAACACTTACAGTTATCTTCGTCAGTAGTAATATTTGTTAAAAATTGTTAAAGATGTAAACACTTTTGTCAAAGTTGAAAAATTAAAATATAAACATAAGCCTGCTATCAACATAACAGTTTGAGAAACGTATAAAGCCAACCATAAGATTAAATTTTAGTAAAGAATAACTAGGTCATTAAAAATTAAATATTGTTAAACTGCCTTAAAGATGACAAAACAGAACTCTCTACGGCGAAAGCTAACAATGAAATTTGTCAGCCAAAAAACACATTTAACAAAATTTAGTCGAGTAATGGTGTAAGTGTAAAGTTGTGAAAAACTTCAATTTGAAAATGATAGAAGCATTCACACATCCAAACATCACATCAAATAAAATAACCCAGTTAAATCTAACAAAGAGATATCTTTATCAATAAGTGGAAGTGTTATTAACAATGAAAAGCATAATGCAGAACGTTTTTTGTAATTTTTAATTTTAATTTAATTTCAACTACTTATGTTAAATTATAGTGCTGTGGTAATTTAACATACAATTGGTAAAGCATTTGCTTCAAGGTCTAGAAAAAACACATCAAAAAACCAAGACATACCAAAAGTCAAAATAAAAATAAAAATTAAGACGTATCATTATGCTTTTTTATAAAATATAAGATACCAAAACCTATTTAAACCGAGATTTTCTTCTGGTCCATTAAAATTATAGGGGTGTTTATATATTTCAATAGCTTCACGTTGTAAACGAACATAATAATGAGCTTGTCTTGACAATATTTCCATATTGTCAAATTGAATGTCATGATTTAGATCATTTAGGGCATGGTCAGCCACAGCATACCTCTCTGGTTGACCTAATCTACAAAATCTCATATGTTCTTTGCGTCTTGTAACAAAGCTACGTTTTGCGGTTCCGATTTACACTTTTCCACACGAACAAGATAACTTATACACTCCGGAAGATGATAAAGGGTTTGACACATCTTTAGGTGATCTTAAATGTTCTTTAATTTTTCTTGTAGGTTCAAAAATAGTCCTAATGCCATATTTAATTAGGATTTTTTCAATTCTATTTGTAACATTAGCTATATAAGGAAGAAAACAGTACCAACATAAAGAACTGGTTTTTCTTTAAGGTTACGCCTAGAAGGTGTAAGAACATTATTAATATTTGTAAGTGAATATCCATTATCTTGTAAGGATTTTCTTAAATATTTATATTCATCCTTCAAAAATTCAGGGTCACAATTCGTTTTGCTCGATCCACTAAAGATTTAATTACATCAATTTTTTGACGTGGATGGTGGTTGGATAATTTATGAAGGTATCTATCAGTGTGTGTCGGATTTCTGTAAACCTTAAAAGATAGTGAATCATTATTTGTAGATATTAATATGTCAAGAAACACACACACCCACGCACGAACGCACGCACGCACACGCACGCACACACCCACACACACTCACTCACACACACACACACACACACACACACACACACACACACACACACACACACACACACACACACACACACACTCACTCACACTCACACACACGCACGCACACGCACACACGCAGGCACGCATACACACACACACACGCAGACACACACTTGCACAGACACACACACTCACACACACGCACGCACACGCACACACGCGTACACGCACGCATGCACGCACGCGCGACCACACGCACGCACGCATGGACACGGACACACATCCAGACATCACAGCCGATCTTGGCGAACCTTGATCATAAGTTGCAAATGAGCTAATAAGTCGATTTAGCGATAATGAAAAAAAAGTTGATTGCATAACCTTCTATACCTACGTATGTATAGGTAGGTTAGAAGGTAAAAGAAAACTCTTTTGACTTAAGCATCTATCTTTCGGAAAATTTCATTTCCTTTTTAAGACGGTCTGTAAACATTTGATCAAAATTTAATTTGTTAATAAATTAATGCTTAAATATTTACTATCAGTGAGCATTACAATAAAATCTTACAATAATATAAAACTTTACAAATTTTTCATTTTAAATACATAAAACCAATAAATCTGACAATATATAACTAGATGTATTTAAAATCTTTTTAGCGTACAAACAACGATCACATAATGTATAAATTTCAAAAATATAATAACAGAGATGTTATCAACTTAGAGGACAGAATATGAAACAACAATGTTAACAATTATTTAACAACAAAAACGTAGTTATAAATAATACTCAATTTATTTATGTCCGATTTTTTATTTAAGCAGTTAGTGTTAAATTAATATTATTTGCACCATTTCTAGAAAAAGTATTAAAAATAATTAGTTTCACGTCTCAACACTTTTGTTCTGTCAAAATTCATATTATGAGCATGACTAATGGGATGTTCAGCCTGAGCACAAGAAAACAGTTTATGCTATATAACACTTTTGTGAGAAGTCATTATACTCAACAAACGGCGTGAAGTTTGACCAATGTAACTTTTCTCACAGTCGTTACATGGAATGGAGCACACAATACTAGAACTCTCTAAATCCAATACAGGAGCTTTAGTTTTGGTATAGAAAATAGAATTCATGTTAAGATTTTTAGTCGTAATCCTAATGTCTTCGAACACCTTAAAAAGTTTAGGATTCAATGTATATATATATATATATATATATATATATATATATATATATATATATATATATATATGGTAATGTGTAATAATATAATGTCATTCTTTTTTTGGCCAGTATCAATTTTAAGAATATCCATCGTGTTAACTGTATTGGTACTAATTATATTGTCGGAAGTGAAAAGAAGTAATTTATTCAAAAAATGTTTTGGCAATTTTCAAAAAGCATCTCAATTTGTTTAAACCTAAATTTCTATAGTGTGGATCTGACAATTTATTAACTCTATTCTTATGTGATAAAACTAGATTAATTTTTATACAATGAAGATGAATGATAGCTAATGGTGCAAGTTATATTTCTGTACCATTTAGTGCGTAGAATGTTATGATCCCTATGTATCAACATGTCAAGAAATGGGATGCTGTTATTCTTTTCTCTCGCACATGTCAACGGTATGTATTCGCACAAAATAAAGCTTGGGATTGTTTACCAGCCAAATCCCCAGATAAACATCGAAGATATTGTCAAAAAGGTCACTCAGCAATATCGTTAGTATCTTGGTAACAATATGAGATACGACAAAACTTTATTAGAATAAGTTGTAGAGTAGAACGAAATAAGAAACTTTTATTGAACACTCGTTTTCTGTAAAACTAAAAAAAAGACGAATTTCAAAAAACATAGCTTTCTTATCTGTGGAAATATTTATACATAGATTTTGTTGAGGTGTCTGCATAGTGGATTCACTCGATGATCAAGAGCTAAGTTTTGTGCCGTAAGATTGTTTGTCAAAATTTGGGCTGAATTGTGGCCAAAGTCAAGATTTATACACCAATTTGGTTGAATTCGCGGCAAAATGTATCCACTCAATGACAAAGAGCTAAATTTTGTGCGCCAGGCGTGTTTTTTTTTAATTTAAGCTAAATTTTACCGAAACTTTATATTTATGGCCAAGAACCAAATTCTTTAGTCCGTGAGTGTTAGTCAACATTTGGCCAGAACTTTGGGCAAAATCAATATTTACACACCAATTTCTTTGGCGTCCTCGATGGGAGAACACCAAGTTTTGTGTTCCACGAGTATTGGTCAGTATTTGGGCCAAATTCTGCCCAAGATAAATTTTATACAACTCCATTGGGGTCGGGACAAAATGGATTTACTCGATGACCAAGAGCCAAATTGTGTATCGCATAATGTTGATCAACATTTAAGCCTAATGTTGCCCAAAATCTATACTTACACACCAATTTACATTAAGCGAAGTTTAGATTTATATAAACATAAATACAAAAAAACCCAAAAAGCAAAGTATTTTAAATATGTGTAAAATGATGAAAGTTTACATTTTCACAATTCGTTTTTAGTGGGGTTGATCGGCCTATTTCCACAGTTTTGCTTTTTGAGCGCGACGTTTCTGAAGCGGAATCTGCTTCCATAATCAGGATTAGTCCTGAGAAGGACTGTTTTCGCACTTGAGTCGAATTCATATGTTTTTCCCAAGCACTTGACTACTCTCAGATTCGAACTTGGTACCTTTCACTTACTAGTCTGACACCTTTACCACTGAGTAATCCAATATATATTTTTGGAATCCATATGGGTTTTATTTCTACACTAGCTTGGCTTATTGGATTTTCTGCTAGTGCGATGCATGTGGCTTCTTTGCGTTTCCGACTAGTTGTGTTCTCGTCCTTTGCCACTATCTGTATGTTATCCCATTGGATGCGGTGAACTTCGTTCCAGACATATTCGGCGATTCTTGATTTTTCTGTTCCGCCATTGCGGACGTTGTTCTTATGTTCCTGCGTTTTCACTTTGAGTGGTCTACTGCTCTCTCCTATGTATGCTCTGCCGCATTCGCATGGTAGGTTGTGTACACAATTCTTGGAATTCTGATCTTCATTGTATGGTTTGGTTTTGGTTAGTATTCCCCTGAGCGTTCTTGTCGATTTGAATGCAGTGTGTATCTTGTATTTGCTGCATATCCTTCGTATTTTGTCTGAGGTACCTTGTTTATATGGTATTATCGCTGTATATTTAGGTTCTTTTTTTTGGTTACCCTTTCCCTGTTTAGGTTATGTGTTAGATCGGGGTAGCCATTTTCTTTGGGTATTCTAGCGATATTGTCTTTTTCTTTGTTCAGGTCCTCTTGTTTTGAGCATATTGTTTTTGCTCTATCGTACAAGCGTTTTGCCAACATTCTGCACAAGTTAAGTGTGGCAAAATGTTTGTACGATAGAGCAAAAACAATATGCTCAAAACAAGAGGACCTGAACAAAGAAAAATGAAATATCGCTAGAACATCCAAAGATAATGGCTACCCCGATCTAACACCTAACCTAAACAGGGAAAGGGTAACCGAAAAAGAAGAACCTAAACATACAGCGATGATACCATATCTACAAGGTACCTCAGACAAAATACGAAGGATAGGCAGCAAATACAAGATACGCACTGCCTTCAAATCGACCAGAACGCTCAGGGGAATATTAATCAAAACCAAACCATACAATGAAGATCAGAATTCCAAGAATTGTGTATACAACCTACTATGCGAATGCGGCTGAGCATACATAGGAGAGAGCAGTAGACCACTCAAAGTGAGAGCGCTGGAACATAAAAACAACGTTCGCAAGGGTGAAACAGAAAGAGCAAAAATCGCCGAACATGTCTGGAACGAAGACCACCGCATCCAATGGGATAACATACATATAGTGGCAAAGGACGAGAACACAACTCGTTGGAAACTCAAAGAAGCCACATACATCGCACTAGCATAAAATCCAATAAGCCAAGCTAGTGTAGAAATGGATGCGCGAAGAGCTTAGTTTAACATTATCTTAGGGCTACTAGATTTGATAAAATGAACCACCATAAGTTACGTCTTGTTAAGGGATATGCACGCAGTCCAATCCTTTACTGTTATACGGCGGATTGCATAGCATACGAATAGATTGTATAACAGCGTCTTATCACTACTGATTCAGTGCGGCCGTTTCATCGCCGATCCATCTTAGCGTCAGTACAACCTATCCCCTGGACTAATCGAGAATTGGTTGCTGACTTAACCACTGTACTGTTTGCAATACCAAACGCTATAAAAACTCGACAGATTAATAAAACAAAATACTGCAGTATAACACTCATTTATTTATTCAACCCATATTGAAATAAATGAAACAGCAAAACAAATACAAACCAATACATCAAAATTCCTTTACCATTATTAGGTTATGTGTAGCATATCTTTATAATTTCTTCGTGTCAGTCTGATCCGATAATCAATCCGTCCGTCCGTGATTATTGAAAAACGGAACAATCATTTATGCTTTGCTAATTGACCTCGACACAGCTTATATCCAACAAATTGGGGTTAAAATCAATGTTCTTGTCTGCGATTACATAACAATAGGATCAACTTGTTTCAAATCTGCTTTCGCTAATTGATGGCATACCCAGTAAAGAAACGCAGCTCTTATACAGACCTCGATCAGGTAACTCATACTAGATCACACGGACACCGTACAGCAATATGGGTGTTATTCAAAACATTGTTTGATAAGATTCCAAACATGTATTTTATTGCTTTTGTCACAAAATAACAGACTTAAAATGGAACGTACCAAGATAATTTTTCCAAATATATTGTATACACATTTTAGAACTGGTAATCATATAAACCTCATAAATATTTCATTCTGTCCCGATTTTTGTGCAGATTTCTCGATCCTTTTGTCAGCTAAGCAATATTCCTTAAATTTGTGAGGTGCAAGATTTCCTGCCACTAGCTTTTCCTAACGTGTTTCACGACCTGTCTGTATCTTTGGCAAACCATCAACAAACGTCTACCTACATGGTCGGATGATGTATTCCCGTTTTCGCCTGTAAACGTCGAAGTGCACCTTCAAATTGTTTATTACTTGAACAGTGTTTTCGACAGTTGATTCGTCACGACGTTTAATAGTGGTAAGAGCAGCAGCTTCTACACTTACTGACGAAGAGTCGTGGGAATGGCAAATAAGTTACTCTATCACTTCTTCATTTCGAGTATGCATGTAATCGCATCGCCAAAACTTAACACTTTTATCCTAATTGCACCGCTTGTCAAAAGCATACAAACGTCCCACGTAACTAAACTTTTTGCGCCCTCGTTGACGCAAAATTTCCACTTACATGATATTATTTCGTACTAATGAATTAGGATGAACTGCGTATCATTTTGAAAAGGATATTTTAACCTTATTCTAATTAACTTTAACTCTCTCATATGCAATTACACTCATAATCAATAAAGTTAAGTGTGCTGTAGTTTTGTATTAATATTAACGGTCATGGATAAAAAACTGGAATTATTTAACTTAGGAATTAAGCTCCAATGCTGAAAGGAATTCCATCACTGTGCAGGGAGAAATAAATGAACCACTTGTCTTCGTCATATTTGTAAGGATGTCCATATATTCTAAATTAAATCTTAGTTGAATTAAATTTCTACCGATATTTATACAAGCAAATAAAAGTGACTATTTCATAAATTTATCCGAAACTGAAGTACCGGCGATGAGTTGGCAGGTCGTACTGAATCAGCTGCGATAAGATTAAAACTTTGGCAAAACTGCTCTCAATACATTTACGATATGTTTTCTGTGTCGGTCGCGTGAAAACGGGTTAACATCTATATTTATTACCAAATGAGGATAGAACTTTGACAATGATATTTCAAACAATGCAATGATGTTGGTTTTATAAAATTGAAGTATCTGTCACTAGGCGTAAAGTGTATTTTCTTATATATAATTTTTTTGATAAGTAGTAATAACCTTACGGTATCAGTTCACTTCATGCATCTGCGATTTACCATGGACAACCATGTAACATGATTAAGTTTATATGATGTTTATATGTTGATGATTTTTATCCCAAAAATTAGCCCTAAACAATAATTCTACATTCTTTGGAGCCTACTCACAACAATGCTTCCCAGACATGGATTATCACAGTACACAAACAGTGACAATATTAATCATTCACAAAGCATCTTTTTCAAGTCTCTATTTAGAAATCCACTCGTTGAGAGTAGATAAGTTTTAAGTTTGAGTAAGCGTTATTAATTATATTTGATGTGTTCTTTAAATCTCAAGTTTGTATCAATTAGTATCTGAGTACTTTCACGCTATCTTTGATGTGGAGTTCTTGATATCTAATTTTGAAGTTTATTTTATTTCCTTAGCTTTACCAAACAGTTTGACAGAAGACTTTTAATGAATTTATTGCGCAAGAATTCTCTTCTGCTGCTTCTACAAATCAAAATCCCTATTAACGCACACATTTGCCCGTTCAACATCTTTACCAAAAAAAGGAAAATAGGAGTTGAGTAGCATCATCATACTGATAACATGTACAACAATTTAAATATTTAGGTAAGGTAGATAATATATATATATATATATATATATATATATATATATATATATAAGTAAGAAACTAACCATAAGCATGAGCATACTAACAAAAAAGCGATTATAAATTTTCCGACCATATTCACCAGACCAGTTTTGCGTCAAAATATTTCTTTTCCGCCCTGGGTAGATTTTTAATCGATATCGTCTGCAAAACATCACCATACTTGTACACCAAACACTTACTCGGGCGTATGCCCAGCGTAAACGAACATATGATAATATAGTCCTTGGGAAATACCCACAAGGCGTACGCCTGTGTCGGTATTTTCATACCTTTGCTGGTCTATAAGGCGTACGCCTGTTTAGTCTAGCATCCTTCTAATTAACCAAAAGGCGTATGACCGTTTGATTATTTAATCCTATCCTACCGCAATTACCTAATCTGTACACGACCGAGCTGGGAGACCAGTAAAACCTGCAGACACGTTTCCGTCGGATTATCCTGTTAAAACCATTATATCTGTGACCGTAAGTCCAAGTCCATCCTGTATTCCAGTAGTTAAATTAATACCAAACACCCTGTGTTCGTATCCCGAATACTTAAAAAGTATAAAATCCCGCTTTCAGAAGGGATAAATAAATTCCTTTAATCTAAACCAATTTTTATGCAGTAAAAATTCCGATTAAATTCTCAAAAGAGAATCCCGTTCCTGTATGTTTTCTTACATAAGAATAAATCTCAGATTGAAAATAAAAATATAAAATTTTAAATTGTACATTTTAAAAGATACGAAATTATCACATTTCGTCAAAGTGGTGAAGATAAACCACCAACTGCTTCTTAATTTTCATCTTTACTGTAGTTACGATCCCGTTATTTCATATTACCTCTTCTTGCATAATTAAAATAATTACAGCAAAACCCGGAAGTTAAATAAAAGTGATACTTTTACTTTATTTTAAACAAAAATCGATAAACTATATTTATTCTATAGAAACTCAAAGCCATTATCCTCGTAAATGCGTTGACCGTTATCAGTTCCCACTGTATTCTTCTAGAAATATATTTATATAAGTTCACTTCGTATATCCATATGTTAGCTACTTTAACCGTTAATACAAATTCATAAAATTTATATGAAACAGAAATATTAATTTCTTCTTAATTTAAGTTGCTAACTGAGGAGTAGGTATATTTAATTACCTCAATATATAAAGAGATTTAGGGAAAATTAATTAAAGTAGAGTATTTTCCTATCCTGATTTACTAATAACTATCCGAACCGCAGATATTAATCCTCTACCCGGAGATCCTGGGTGAATCCGTACGTTTGTTATATATTTTTTTGTTTAATTGGAGTTTTGTGGAGTTTTATTTAATTGAAATAGAAAATAGTGTTTAAGTATTTTATTTAGTATTGTACATAAAATAGGAAATAAAATAGTGTGTTGGTAAGACCAGGTAGTTGTCATAATGATTCGACGATTAAGATATAGCCGGGCAAAACAAATAGCTAATGAAATAATAAAAGTAAGACCACGTAAGAGCAGCTTACGACCTCAAAAAATTGTATATAATCAGATACTAAGGTGACGTTATCGCCTCCAACAGTGTTGCAATCCTTTCGGAGGTGATTACGGCGTTTCTGAATATTCTATAGGGTATATGCTGTATTTTAATTAAAGTACATGGAGATCATTAACCGCATTACTCCTCCTAAGGTAGCAGTAATTGCAGCCAAGGTATGTTTTATGGAATACATGCTCCCGAGACTGTTTAAAGTACTTAATTTTCTTCATATCAAAAAAATTCCCATAATTGATTAAACAATATTAATATGAAACGGAAATCTAATAAACAGGTTTAATTACAGAAGTATGCATTACTATTACAGGTGATGCTATTAGATATTAAGGTGACGTTTTCGCCTCCAACAGTGTTGCAATCCTTTCGGAGGTGATTACGGCGTTTCTGAATATTCTATAGGGTATATGCTGTATTTTAATTAAAGTACATGGAGATCATTAACCGCATTACTCCTCCTAAGGTAGCAGTAATTGCAGCCAAGGTATGTTTTATGGAATACATGCTCCCGAGACTGTTTAAAGTACTTAATTTTCTTCATATCAAAAAAATTCCCATAATTGATTAAACAATATTAATATGAAACGGAAATCTAATAAACAGGTTTAATTACAGAAGTATGCATTACTATTACAGGTGATGCTATTAGATATTAAGGTGACGTTTTCGCCTCCAACAGTGTTGCAATCCTTTCCGAGGTGATTACGGCGTTTCTGTGTATTCTGTAGGGTATACGCTGTATTTTAATTAAAGTACGTGGAGGTCATTAACAGAGTTACGCCTCCTACGGTAGCAGTAAATGCGGCCAAGGTATGTTTTATGCAATACATGCTCCCGAGACTGTTTAAAGTACTTAATTTCTTTATATCAAAAAAAATTCCAATAATTGATTAGACAATATTAATATGAAACGGAAATCTAATAAAACGGTTTAATTACAGAAGTATGCATTACTATTGCAGGTGAGGCTATTATGTGAATGTGTACGTGTACAGTTTCACGATTTTAGTCAAGATTAAAAATACTTGACTATTCGGGTTAAGATCATTTATTTGTAGGTATATTTTTTACCGTTTTTAAACGTTTCGATAGCAATTTTAATTATTAATTTACAGCTGCTGTCATACGGGCGTGTGTCAGCGTCCGTTTTATCTTAAAAGCTGTTCATCATTCCTTTTTGCATAATGATAAGATCTTCTAGCTGTGCACCGAGCTAATAGGCCTATGGTAACACGACCTGTCTCTTTGCTACTCATTTTTTTAGAGAATCATGACTATAGCTAGTTTGGGAGACCCATTAGAGTCGTAATTCACTTTATAATATTTGGTCAGTGTCTTGTACATTTTTCATACTCAAAAAAATATTGTACCGGAATTTATGTGAAAGCTAATGTTATGTGCTGCAACAGCCTTGTACTGTTTTAAAAATAAAGTTACTTTTGTTAAAAGCATAGTGCTTAATGTAAAGTTTCATATACGTTCGGAATGGAAATCCCGGAACTTCTAAGATCTCAGTTGTCGTTATTTCAATTATTAGCAATAATGAATACCATGGTAACTGAGCTATTGGAGCACAGATTGCAATGTGCCAAATTGGATTCAAATTTCAAATTTAATCATAAGACAGACAGACACACACACGCACACACACACACACACACACACACACACACACACACACATACACACACACACACAGATACACAGGCACACAAACACTCAGGCACAGACACAGGCAGACAGACACGGGCAAAAACAAAGACACAGGCGCAGACACGGATACGAACACACACACAGACACACACACAAACACAGACATACGCGCACGCACGCACCCACACACTCGCGCATGTACACGCGCACACATACATACGCACAATCAAAAACAAACACAGATATTAACACAAACAAACACGCACACACACGCATACGCGCACATACGTATCCAGCCACCCACACACATATACACACACACGCACGCACGCACGCACGCACGCACGCACGCACGCACGCACGCACATAGACACAGAAACACACGCATGGTCGCAGAATTACTCCTCAAAGTATACAAATCGGTAAATTTTATAGAAAACCATACTCAAATATGAAATATAAGCATACTCACGATTTACCAGCCTATGTACTGGACTATTCTTCCCATTTACTGTATCTCTTACCGTTTCCGAGATCCCGATTCATAACACGCTGATTTGAGAATATCGTATGAATGCTCAAATCAGCAAATCTTATCAGATTTTCGACTATCACTGTCATATTGGCAATATAACCTTGAACTTTAGTTTTCTATATGTAAGTTATAGGGGGCCATGGTACCAATAAAAAGCGCTATTAATTTCCTTTTTAAAAATAAGAGGTTTGATGTACTCTTCTTATAGCCAAGAAACTACGGCGAATAATTATGTTTTATCTTTATATTGATAAGTAAAATAGATCCAGATAGCTTTGAACAACAAAAGACATTGAGTTGTCACCAACCGATTATTTATGTACAAAAGTATTTCCTATTTGCAATTACCTGTTATTACCAAGAGAATTTTGAGTTTTTCTTTGGGTCTATCAATTAAATTAAATGAATTATGGAATCCTTTAGTAATTTAGAAAAATTCAACATGTTAGCATGTTACATTCTTTGTCAAAAGGATTCTGCAAAGTGAAATGTCCTTTAAGCAGTATTCAGACGCAGACAACCGTCTTTGTGTGACTTTAAACGACTGGAATTACATTTAAAGCAGCATGGAACTTTTTTTAAACCTAAAATTACATTGCCCCAAGTTACCGAAGAAAATAAAGACACTGTAATGCAAAAGGTGATCAAAGAAACAAGTATCAGAATCAGACAAATTCAGTATTCTATCCAGATATCCAAATCTACAGCTCATTTAGTTTTAAAGAGAACGAATATCGCTCACATAAATACCATAATAGTCAATATTGCATTGAGACCCGTGAACCAACTGTGTGGCCAGTTAGGTCTATTGACTTACCTCCAATGAACTTTCTTCTTTGGGGTTTCATCAAGAATAAAGTTTACCATCGGCAGTATAACAACATATAAGAACTTAGAGAAAGCGCCCTTCAAGAATAATTTCAAAATATTCGCACTTTAAGAAAAGCGGGGTATTCAATAATTCGAAGGTCATGTGCTTGAAAAGTAATGGAAAAATATTTGAGCATCATTTGTAGTAATTAAATTGTTTTTACCTTCCAACCTATCCTTTGACAAAGTTTCACAAAGGTCGGCCATGATGGCTGCCTGTCGGTCTGTCTGTCCATCCGTCCGCCCGAGTGCGAAGTTAATTTACAGTGAGTAGAGTGAGCGATGGTCAGAGCACTGGATGGGAGTAGTTTTTGGTGAACCTGTAAGTTTGATCAGTATTTAGTTTTTGAGTCAACGGTTCGCATTGTGGTCTAAAACATTATTTTAAAGCAGTTGCCAATTTTTTTTTGAGTTTGAACCAGAGCACTAGTTGTTGAGTAACAACACAGCCCTATCCATGGGCCCCCTCAGTTTGTGCTAGTACAGATTAAACTTGTAACATAACGTTTTATAGTACATCACTTCTATGTGCTTTTGTCAGATGGGCCAAGATAGGAGACGGGCGTCATTTTCAATCCACCTGTGAGACTGGAATTCGTCTAGATGAAATCATATTTTAAATAGATAACGTCAAAACTTAACAGTTGTTCGCGTCTGTTCATTTTAGGGTTAAAATCAAAGATAATCTTTGTGTATGAAAATATAAAATTTTACGATTTAAACTCATAATTACAAAAACTTACTTTTTGGGTTTATAAACCATGTATCTGAAGATAAACTGTACAAAATTTATAGGTTTCGATTACAACTACAGTTATTGTCGTTTGCAGTAAATTGCCATACCGAGTTTAATGGGGAAACCGAACCGTTGTGGTATGTAGCGCAGCTATTTCTTGTTAAACATTTTGGTAAAGAAGACTCATTATGTGATAGGTACAGTAACATTACTGAAATAACTAGATTAAGAGTTTTTAAGACAACTAAAAATAGTACGGACTAGCAGTTTTACAAATCTTAAAAAAATTGTACCACTTCGCCATTCGAAATGAAAAAAAAATTATACAATACAATATCAATTTCGTAAACGTAGAGGTAATGTGTGGAAAAGCTTAAAAGAACTGAGCATATATAGTAAAAGAAAGATTTTCCATCTTATCTAAATATGAAAATGTAAACTTTGTATATTTAAGTTACAGAATCTAAACGTTTCCATAACACTTACCGTTATCTTAGTCAGTAGTAATATTATCTTTTAAAATTGTTAAAGCTCTTGAAACAATTTTGATACATTGAAACCACAAATATAAGCCTGATATTAATAAAACAGTTTGAGAAACGTATAGAATTCAATTTTAGTAAAAAATAGCTAAATCAGTAATAAATTAAATATTGGTAAACTGCCTTGAAGATGACAAATCAAAACACCGTCTAACGGTGACAAAATGTCATAACCAAAGAAAAAATTTAATCAAGTTATGATGTAAGTGTAACTTTTAGTAAGAACCCCGCCAACACCACTGAACTATGCAGTGGCACAAATTGGCTTTACGGGCTGGATGCTCTAGTGAGTATTTAGCTTATACCAGGTTAATTTGGCGCCCAACGTGGGGCGTTTTTGGTATTTGGTTTGTTTGTATTTAGGGACTCTTAGTTTAATTTGGATATCCCAATTTTTGGAATTTTTCTTGAATTTTTAAGATTTTCGAATTTACGTATGCGTTGCGGGTATTTGTCGAATTTCGAAGTGTTTATAATTTTTGAACGAATTTTAGAATTTTTTATATGACGATTATTTGAAAGCTTACTATTTATCGAAATAAATCCGAAAACGATTTATTAGTCATTTAGACGATTTAGTGTTACGAATAATAATGTTTTCTTTTGTTGGATTTGAGAGAAAGCTTCCAAACCGTATCGTTCCCGATTATGGATTTTTGGTGTACCGTGTGCTTCGGCACATAGTTATTATCGTTGTGCTTTGGCACAAATATTTTATCGCGTGCTTTGACACGAATATTTTTTTACCGATGTTCTTTTGAACATACCGTTATCGATATTTTGGTTGCACCATGTCGTGATTCCTTGATCCACGTAGGATTGTTTTTGAGTTATCGTTAGTTAGGCGAGTTCATCTCAATTTTATTACCGAATGTAACTTTACCGAACGTGACTATGGGAGATTTTTTGGAGTACCCAGGGGACTGAACTCGAGTTCCGGGGAGGCAGTTGGAACCAGCCTCTCGCTGCCTCGAGTGACGCGTCGGTGTTTAGTAGTGGAGTTTTTTATATAACGTTTTATCGAATACAAATATAGATATGTACTGATTGCCGGTTCCCCACCCGCTGACCGTTCAAGGTTATGGTGGTATTTCCGTTTGGGTTTCTTGTGTGGTTCGCTTCACGGGCCTCACCAGTTTAAAGTCTTGTGTGGCATTGTTATAGGCTTCGACCCTATAGCTCCGACTAGCGGCGTGTGCGGGCGGTAGCACCTCATTAGCTGTTTGGGTTGTTGCGAGGGGTCTTTTCTGACCAACATTACCGCAGTTTCCGTATTTCTTCATACATTTAGGATTAGTTTTTCATTCTTAGGTTAGTTTTATTTTCTGTAGGTTTAGATTTGTTAGTTTTAAGAGTTGTTTCGTTCCTAGCGTAGGTTGATTTTAGATTAGGTGTGTTTTCCTTTGGATATTTTCCGAAGGTAAATATTTTGTGAGGAGAGTGTCAAACTGTGTGTAAATTTTAAGCAACACTCGTTAGATAGTTTGGTGCTTCTCGTTTTTTTTATTTCGAAGTTAAAAATTTAAACTATTTTGTTTCGTATTGAGGTGTTTCAAATTAAATATGAAAGAGTATAAATTTTGGAAAACTTTCATTTAAGTCACATTTTTACAAATTTGTGGATAGCTGGTTTTTAGTGCAAATTAACATTTAGTATTCTAATTTTGGGAGGATTAAATCGATATTTTTGTTTCGGTTTCATTGCCTTAATAAATTGATGTTTTTTAAATTATAAATTCCTAGTTATTTTGAATAGTGTTAAATACAGTTTGTTGAATTAATAACGAGTTCGTGAATTCGTGACGATTAAACGAAAATGTAATTTGAGAACTTTAGTAGACGTGAGTATAAAATTGTTTTTTTTTTTTTGATAACGTAACATTGGGTTAAATGATTGCGCAAGTTTTTTTAAAGTTTACCGAATCGTTTGGATTGTGTTCTTTATAAAGTTTGTAAAATTTGGTTGTTTAACTATGTTCCGTTTTAATTAGCCCTGAGCCCATCAGTTCTTGGAAATATCATGTTTTCGCCATGTGAAACTTAATAGCTTGCATTTTTTGGTTTGGATAATCGTGGGTGACGTAATTTCTTTTCGACTGCCTTCGGGTTCAATTTGTCTCTGGCGAAGTTTACAATTTTAAGTAATTCTTGTGATAATTGGCTCTTGAAGATTTTCATTTAAGTAATATAGTGGGATATGTTTAAGGAATTTTGAGTAAGGGAGTAATCAGTCTAGACCAGGATGCTGGGATAGATTCACGTTTATTTGTTTGTGGTCAACGCAATATCCTGTTAAGTAGGGGTTGGAAGGAGTTACGCATCCTGGGGTTGTATCGAACTACCGTTGGGGAATGCTCCGCTGTCGCTGATTCGGATAATATATTGGTTCACCACATCCTTAAGTTTTTTTACGTTGTGTATCGTTTGCCATGATGACATTTTTGACATAGAAATACGTGGTTTTCGTGTTTTTTTTAGTGCTTAGCCATGTTATATGGACCTGCTGTTTCGCAAGTTAGTTTTGCGGATTAAAGTAACAAGTTCCTGGATTAAATGATAACTTTTGTGTATATTCCCGACTTCGAACGAATAATACAAACTGCTGTAAATAAAAATCTTTTCGTTCTTTTGAGATTTTAAATTAGAAAGTGTTAGTTTGAACTTGTATATAGTAGAAGTTTTAAGTATTAGTGCAATTACAACCATTTGTAATATCAATCAAGCGTATGGAAAGAAATATTCACGAGTTAAGTCATGTTGGAAGAACCTAGTGCAGTATCAACCCCGATCGCATTTCCGCCACTGAGGTCATCTCTAGGTACCAAAGGTGTCTGTATAATAAATATAAGGTAAACTCTTTTGTGCATTTTGCTTTGCTGTGATTGACAAATTTTAACAAATTCTGGTGTATTTCTTTTGTTTTATATACTAACGTTTGAATACGCTATCTTTCGACATTCGCGTTTGATTTTTCTTTTATATCTATTAAATTGTAATGCTAGCGTATTCATTTGTGAAATAATGCTAAATTAATCTGCGTGTTTTTTTATTAAGATCCTGACGATTTGTATCAAAATGAATGTGGTTATGCGTTACAAGAGAACGCAGCTTATTGGTTATAATCTGTTATTTTGGTTTTTTATTTCAAATTTACAATAATTTTAGTAAGGCCAATATTGACGCTTGCTAGCTTCACAGATTTTTTAAGTAAATTAGACTTTATTTGTTTAAAGGATTTGATTTCGATGATGATAGTTTCTTATTATTATTCAATATATGTATATCTTTAGGTTAACGTACTTATTGTGTTTTTGTAAGTGTAAACCCATTTGTTGTACAGTATCGTATGACGCGTCTTTGTAATGTTTGTTTTTTTTATTTAGATCATGAAGTTAACGTCATTATGGTTGTGTTAATTTGAAGTAAAGTAATTACATTCGAAAGATGCTTAATAATAATTATTAATTTTATTAAAGACATAAATAAAAAGTTCACCTAGAGTAGGATTTGAACCTACGGTCTGTACTTTGCTATAGTACCGCACTAACCAACTGTTCTATCGAGATACAAGCCCCAATCGATGTATATTTTGTCTTTACGTATTTTCGTTATTTATTGGAGTTTAACGTAACTTTTAAAGGTTTGATGATCACCGAACAGCTGTTTGATTTTGCATACGAGGGTATTGCGAAAAGGAGCAAATACTTTTATAGGACTTACCGATTATTTATTTGTTTGAAGGCGAGCTGTATTTTTCGACGAATTTAGGTGTTACATCCCGACATCGACGTTTGGTAAATTTTAAGATTTCATAGATATTGATCGCGTTTGTTTAGTTTTTTGGTGGCGTATTTTTCGTTTTAATGGAATAATTAAATTACCGCATTGACCAGTTATGTTTGGGTTAGTTGAGCTAATCATTTTTGACGTAGGTTTATCGAAATATTAGATGAGTTTTGAGTTTTATTTCGCATTTTGCGGCTTTTATATTTGAAGCTTAAGATTTTAATGGTAAGCTTTGCGTGAAGAATTTTGGAATAGAATTTTTAGTACAGCAGTTTATTTTTGAGTGAACGTTTTGGTTTCCTGTTAGGCCAAACTAATATTATTATTATTTAATAATTTTAAACTAATATTAGTTCATGACGTTTTTCCCGCTATAAATGTGGCGCCTTTTTGACAATTTTCACCTGATTTTGACGTTTTTGGAGTTGCTACAAATGCCCTTTTACATCTTTTAGTAAGAACCGCGTCCACACCACTGAGCTATGCCGTGGCACAAATTGATTTTACGGGCTGAATGCACTAGTGAGTATTTAGCCTGTAACAGGGCTGAATTGTCAAAATGGACCAGTTGGTAGCCAATTATCCAACCAGAATAAGAGAACGGAAATGGTGGTGACCCATTTTTTGTTACTTGTTGAATGTTTCAATAACCAATGTGTGGCTGTTGATGAAAAGAATATGTCCTACAGAAAAAGATTGTGATTTTTAAGGGATATTAATGTGTACAGGGATTATATAAGAAATTATAAGATGTAACATTGGTCTCAAGAATTAATGATACAATAAAATGATTTAAATATTTATTATTTACAAAACAATATTAAAAATAAAAGTACTCTTTTGAGCAGTGCTGGTGACATTCAAATAAATCGTAGTCATAGTAATACTACACTAAGAACACAGCCACAGTAATTTTTTTATGTACACATATAGATATGGGTAATATGAAAGATTTTTTTATTTACAAGTATTAAAAGAAAGTTACGTAACCAATTTTTGTCAATTAAAATCTGAAACAAAATTCATACTTCATATAAAAAAATTGAAACAGTCAAGATTTTATACTTATGTTAATTAATAATAACAAATCACTAATATTCTACTGTTTTGTGATTAATTAATCTTACTGAAAATGATAAAAAATACCAGAGGACCACGTACACTGACTAAAAAGATTTAACACTGCAGTTCCTCATTTCCATGATAAAAAACATATTGCCATCACGAACAACTCATTATGTTAACTTTCCAATTTGTATCAAGATTAGAAGGTGGTTCCCGATACTTAATTTCTTAAAAAAAAAAAATACCAAATATTATTAATCAATTTAAATAAAAATACTTACCTAATAATTTAACATTTTCATAAATAAGAGATTCTTGACTATCTAATTCGTTATCGTTTAAATGCAATGGCCAAATTTCGGTAAGGGATTTTTTTATAATTAATTGAAATTCGAGTAGAGCATTATGCAATGCACTTAAATAGCTAATCGCACCATTAGTATTAATATCAACAGCTGTTAAACATAATTGTCTAACAATTGGACCTAAACTAAATACTTCTACTATTAACTCATATAGTGCTCTCATTAGAGCTATATCTTCGTAGACACCACCTTCACGTAGATCTTGTTTTTTTCGTTCTTCTTTTCGTTTACGGCGACTAGCAGTTGACGCTCTGGAACTGATAACGCAATTATAATTTTTTTAATTAATTGATATATAAATGAAATAGTCATTCCCCTACCATTTGTTAAATAATACTTTCTCAGTTACACAACCTAATACTTATTCCTACAATGCAGTATGGAGCATTGACAAATAAAAATACTCTTATTTTTATTATTGCACGTTTAATGTAATAGGTAAGTCATACTATCATTTACAATATCTATTTCAATATTTATTATTATTACACAAATGTTGATTTCAAATTTAAAAACCACTAGGATAAGTTCGTAACAATGGGATGTAATTTTAAAAACCTCTTATTGAGTTCACATGTGTCATTCTTATTGAGTTTACGCATGTCCTTCTTAAACAACTCGAATTATAAAAAATGGTATTAAAATTCACTCAGTTATGTTTGTCCATTTTCACTTATTTCGTGAAACCCTGGTATAGTTGAAATTCCAACGATTACCCCTTTGATAGTACTAAATAAAATTATAACTTATTTACATGTACATTATTTTTTTATAAACTTGTAACACCTCGTGAATGAGAACAGAAATTTAATTTTATTTCAGAGACTTCTCTACAGTACCCTGTGTAAATGCTTTTATGAAAGTTACTGTATATATTGTAGTTATATTGTAGTATTAAGTTGAGTGCGCGTGAAGGAAGAGACGCTAACAGAAGTGGAAAGTAGAGAGAGTCAGTGATTGACAGAGCAAGAGTGAACGCTGGTCGATCACAAGCAAGTGCTACAGGGAATCCGTAAGAAATTGTTTATGGCGGCCATTAGTGTTACAGTGAACTAGAACGCTGTAAAATATTAAAGTTATAAAAATTCGTAGCTGCGATGTTTGAATTGGTGAATGCTGTTTTTCCTGGAGAAGTGAACTGCCGCCTGCGTTTGCTACAGGAGGTTTTGGTCGTTAATTCGCCTAGCTTTTGTGGTATCAGTTGGCTTGTGTTGGAAGCGGGAATTGCATCGAGGCAACAATGCACACCTTTATAGGGCGGATTTGCTTAAGCGAAAAAAAGAAAATTGCTAGTTGGACAGGTTTTTGCATGTATTTTGTTTAATGCTTAATAATGAAAAAGGTGACGTGATCCTCTAGTAAGCGTGTTCCCATTATTGAGACTTGAATTGATATTTGGATGATTGTTACGTCAGCTTTCGATGGCATGATATATATATATATATATATATATATATATATATATATATATATATATATATATATATATATATATATATATATATATATATATATGTTCAGAACCCACTGTCATTGTCTTCCGATTGAATTGGTAGTCCAAAATTAAAAAATAAACAGATGGCTGTGGTATCTAGAGAAAAAAATACCGGATGAAAATCCTGCCCGTTCGAAGGTCTGTGAGCACAGGACACCTCGTTATCGAAAGGACCCAATTTCTGATCCATTATTGTAATATCCACGGTATCAGGTCTAATCTTAGTGCTGTTCACTAACACCTTCAACAACTACAACCTGACGTTTTGTTTCTATCTGAAATACAAGCCTCCTCTGAAAACTCCAATCCACTTGACTTGCAATTTCCCTAATACATTCTTCACTCTAACTTCCGATACAAAGGAAGATTTCTTATTTGCAAAACAAAAAATTCGACGTGATTTGGTTCAAACATTCGTGTCCTAAATTTGTGAAATTCAACTGTTTCAAAGTTGATTATCCTCCATCTTAGTTTTCATTTACTACTAATCCTGCTGGTCACAGTGCAGAAACATTTGCTATTGCATGTGATCTTACACATCTCCACATCTTCTAGACCTTCTTCTTACATCAAACCTACTTGTTTACAAAACTTCAGTTCTTTCCCCACTAGGTCTACTTGACCATTGTTCACTAGAAATACCTACTACTGTTCCCAGTTATTCACTACACTGATAGACCTTTCCGGTGTTTTAAGTCAGCTAATTGGAGTGATTTCTATGGCGTGAATATTGTTTTAAGTGGTCCTCGTCTTCGGACATTAGTCTTTCAGTATTTGAAGTCATCCTCATGGGCATGAAGATATATATTCGCAAAAAAACAAAATCGTCTAGTTCATTCTCGTTCCCAATTCTGGTTCAACTGGGCTTGCGCTGAGGCAATATCTTTGAAAAATAAATCTTATACCAAATGGAAATCTAATACAACGGTCGAGAGTGGATTTACTTGCACCAAATTTGTGTGTTAGTGATTCTGGAAAAGATATGCCCCTAGTCAACTCTTCATATGCTATGAAACCAATTCATTTTTGATGTAAGCTCCTACAATCGATAATCAGTACGCATCATGCAAGTTAGCATATGTTCCACCTATTCCAAAAAAAGGCGACAAGATCGATAGCTCTAAGTACCAATCACCATCACTTCCATTTTGTCCAAGGTGTAAAAAAAAAACATCAATCAGCAACTAATCACTTTGCCTGAATCTAACCAACTCCATCGTGACCAACAATATGGTTTTACGTTCAACAGATGATCCTTGATATGTGAACAACGCGTTACAACAATCCGGTGAAACAGTTGTAGTAGCTTTAGATGTACCACCTAGTATAAACATGACTAATTGTAATAATTGCCTTGTAAATATTTTTAAATAAACTCATAGTTTTGTGCCTATTGTTTTCAATTTTTGACGTTTCATTTTTCATTTCATTTCATTTCATTATACATCAAAGAATTTTGGTTACATTTATCATATTATAATGTAATCATGCAGAAAATATTTTATAGAATGTTTAGGCTTGTGAATAAGTTCTCATGACTCGTCGTATTCGGCAAGAAGTTTAACGTTGGATAGAAAATTACCGTTGAAAATGTTTTCAATAGTTTCTCGGCCCTTATCTAAGAGTTAGTAATTTTAAAATACTCTATAATAGGACTCCAAAAACGATCCTTTTTTAACATGCTTGGTAAAAAGGTTATTTGGGACGGTAGGGACCAAATTTTAAAAGAACTCTTTTCATGTCCTTAGTAAATACTTCAGGATAAAGAGTCATATCGGTTGGGCACTTTTTATTTGTAAAGTATTGCAGTTTTAAGAGAGGTTTGAAACAAATGTTAGAAATGAAAATTGTTACTAGGGTTTATCTTAACAGTAGCGGTAAGCATATCTCTCGAGTATCATTAGAAGTGGACATCACTGCATGTGCTGTTTGATGAATTTCACATGATACGTTAATTTCCGAAGGTGCCAATGGAGGATCCATAACAGGTATAACTTCCGATGAACCTGAATGTCCGGATCCGACTGAAGTAGATTCTTCTGAACCATACGTAGGCGGCGAATAGAAAAATGCGGTAACCTTTGGCATTTTTGTGCAATACCTCTTGTTCATTTTTCTTTTTCCGCTTAGAAGCGCCACTATCGTATTGTCTCTTACTGATAATGGCAATACTTTACAAGCACAAATCACACACTACGACACGGACTTCCGATACCGATAGTTTAATTATAATAATACAGGGTGATTCACGATGACTGTTTGGTAGAAGTATCTCCAGAACGAAAAAAGCTATTCAACTGAAAATTTATGTGGCCATAAAGCGATGAGATCTATTTCATCAAAGTATTTTTAGAATAGTGGCATTTCCGGGTGTACCGGAAATTGACCCCAACTTTGTTATTTTAAATGGAATGTCCCCATTTTCAATTTTTTTTGAAGGTGACTATACTCAAAACTTCCTATACGTAAAGTTGATATTTTCCGAGATAATTTTTTTCCGAAAATTTTGTCAGAAAAATTGGACAACATAAAAAATAATATCTCGGTTATTATTAACTATAGGATTCTACATTTTTCATACAGCTAAGACAAGGTATTGACGCTATCGATCATATAAAATAATCATCCAAATCTCATACAGCAAAATTTTTAACTAACCTAATCTGCCAACCACGCAGAAAGAGGCTATTTAATTAAACCAGTCGATGAGGGAAACAAATATGAATTTAATGATAAATGATGTTCCTATACTCAAAGTGATGGTTCTTTTGATATTTGAGGTATTTTACTTTGTCAATGGTAATTAATAGGCTTTGGCTATTGACAGAATAATTTATGCAGCAAATTATGGCAAGTTATCAACGTCGTTGGTGTTTGATTATCTACGGTTAGTGCATCATTGTTCATAAAATGGCAAATAATAATTACTCAAACTCGAATATTCTAACTTTATTTAACATTTATGGACAATGCAAGAGAATAATTAACAGAACATGCAGAAAATTTAGGTGTTAAAGAGTGAGCGTTTTGTCGTACAAGACGCTCTAAAAGCAGCAGTTACAAGAATTGTATGAACAAGGTATGCATCAGTTAGTGAAACAATAAGATACGTGCATTAATTGTGGTGGAAATTATTTGTAAACATAGTTCGTAATAAGTTTTTTATGGGCAAATAAACCGTTTCAATTGAATAACCCTCGTATGTCATGGCATGTGTTACATCTACTTAACATATTTGCCCTATTTAAGAACGTGATACCGTGTTACACGTAAGCGTAACAGAATTATTCAGAGATATTAAGGTAATTTTCCAATGCAACTGCAACAAACTTGAAAATAATAAAGGAAACTTTGTAGATCTCTACAAAGCCGCGATAAACAAAGATGTACGCACGTATCAATAAATGGTTATTATCAACTGTAATAATTCTATTGCATCTCTAATTGTGTGTCACTTAACCTTTAAACCTACCTGGATGTGTTGACAGTTATAGTTGAAAGACTATCTGCAATTGACATTGTATCATCATTTATGCTTGTGGGCAAATGATGATTTCCAAATGCCATTAATTTTTGTAATTTTCCAGATTTGATTAATGATAATCGATTTGTATATTTACCAAAAGTACCTTTCATTATTTTCAATTTAGAATGCAGCTCTTCGCAGTATAACAAGGCACCTTCAAATAAACTATGTTCTGCAAAAAAAATAACTAAATAAAAATAATTAGAACTTCAAAACGTTCTTACTATATTCATCAAGGCAATTAAATTTTATTGCACAATTTTGTGCTTCGGGGAGGTAATTATGTGTAATGTACAAGTCCATAGCTTGATGATAATCTGAAAGGTATGTTTCATATATTCTACCAGCTTCTAATATTTTATTAGCCGCAATACAAACTTGAGATAAATATTGCAACTGTTTATTATAGTCTTCCTGAGATAACTTCATTTCTCTAAGCATTAAAATTGCATGTGTGATATTAAAAACCTGTTTATAATTTTCAAACGCTTCTTGATAGCATTCAACAGTGTAAAAGACAAAAGCAGCTTCTTCAAATAATTTCTGCTTCCTTAAATGTTCTGCAAAGTTAATTCCGACCTGTTTATGTAACTCACTTCCACGTTTAGTATAATTGTATGCTACACTAAAGACGTCATGCTGCTTGACATATTCTATAATTTCCTCATTGTTTTCAGAAAATCTGACTAAATATTTCACAGCATTTTCATAATTTTTAAGGAAATTGTTTATTTCAAATCGACGTTTTATTTCATTTAACTCCTTTAAACGATTAACGAATGGTTCATACTCCTTGGGATCCATTTGTAAATTACGTGCAATAAATAAAGCTAGATCTAAGTCATACATAGCAAGAGCATTTTGGTACATATCACATTGTGGTTTTAAAGTGTTAATACCTTTAAAAGCACTTTCGGCAATTTTAATTGCAGTTGGATTATCTTTAATAGAATTCAGTAAATTTCGTATATGTCCTAAAGCCTCATTGTTAGATTTACTATTTTTTATAAAACAAGCAATGATTATGCATTGTATATAATATGTATAATTACTACTTTCCAGATAATTTATTAAATAAGTACATACTTTTTCAACTTTACTATCCACATTTCGATTGCTTGCCGAGACAGGAATATAATCCTTAAACACTGTACTAAACACATTTTCTTCCTGCAGCCCAAGTAAAAAATCGTTAATAATGGCAGGAGTTCTCACTGAATCAACAAATTTATCCACATTATCTATAAATCTGTTAAAATTCAAATCTATTAATATAGTAGGGTTCAATCTTTCTAATCTAACTAAATCTAAAGCATCACTCCAAGCTTGTCTTTCAAGTAAGTATTCTATTCTATCAATGGATATAACACGAATTGTGCAGGTTTCTATATTTCCTCTAGGCATTTGTAAAATTACCATAGAAGAGTTTGGTATACCACATAATAAGTAACCTCCTTGTTCTATAGTACGCCGAGAAGCTGCAGCTACAATATTAATTGTCTCCGACTTTTTTAATTTATCTAAATTAATGGATAATAAAGTGCTTTCTGTAGTAGATAGCAATAGATAATTTTGATGAATGATAAACGACAAAACTCCTGTAAGCACTCTAACCTCATCAATGTAAAACTCTTGAGATGTCGTCAGAGACAATGTGAATAAATTATTCTGAAGTCTAACAGTAGAAAGATTAACCACAATTGGAATTTTACTAAGAAATTGTGTACGATCTTCACTTACTAAAGTTAATGACCCTTCCGATTGTTGCAAATATGCATGATCTGCATAAACACTACCTAAATATGTAATTTTGGTAGTCATAGAAGTTTCGGTATTATTTTGCCAAAACAAGCATTTGTTACTATTTGTATTAATTACAAATTTAAAAGTACTATCAATACTTTCTTTTAGACACAACAATTGGGAGTAGGAGATCCATATAAAATGATGATAAGACAAAGGTATTTCATACGCTGTATCATTTAATCCTTGAAATGTTTGTATTAATAAAGATGGCATTGTTACACTATATATTTTAACATAACAACGACAATCGATAATGGCTAGCTTCGGTTCTTCTGGATGAAATTGTATAAAATTAATAGGGTTTTCAACCATAATTTTTTCATCATATGCAGGTGGTGGGATCATTCCTTTTTTGCAATTTGTTAATAAAACAGAATTTGCATTAATTGATGCACAAATAACCAAGTCGTTATACAGTGGACTTGTATGAACCACAAATTTGAAAGAATATTCAATTGTTTCTAAAACAGTTGTGACCTGAAGAAGTACTATGGAAGAAAAATTTTCTTTAAATTGAAATGCAATTAGAGGATTTAATTTTGTAAAGGTAAGGCGTTGTTTCAAGTACCACACATAATTTTTTGTGGTGTACATATCTAAAAATTTTTCCTCGCCTAATGATTGATATATACACAATATTTGACCACACATACTCCACTTTAGTTCGATTACATGTACCTACAATTAATATAAAAGTTTAATTAGTTACTTTAGTTTTATATCACCTCTTTGTCTAACTCTAATTGGTTTTTTATAAAACCGTTTTTTTCAAAAAAAGAAATTTTGCAGGAGTCGGTAGTATGTATTACACCAGCAATTATGTTGCCTTCTGGCTTCCATGCAATAATAGGTTGTAAACCAATTATACTTGTGCTTTCATATAAAAGTTCGCAAGGATATTTAAAAACTTTAAATTTTCTTTGCCCATTATTTGAATAGTTTACTGCGAACATTTCACCATTTCCTCTCCAGGAAATTCTGGGTCGTAAATCATCATCAAAATTTACTGGCGTCACTAAAAGGAGAAAATATTAATAAGTAATAGTCATCGGTTATAAAATTAAACTAGATTTATAAGGCGTGTGTATTTATCTCACGGATCCAAGTTTAGAAAAATGAGCCGCCGCGCGAGTTTCTTACACCGTTTTTACCGAATTTTTCAAATAAAAGTTCTCTTTAATTACTCCAAAGCGTTTTTTTTTTCATTGTTTGCTACACACTAAGCTAGAAAGACCAATATAAAATTTTACATATCTTCGAATACTTCGCCAGAAAATCAAGTTATGCCTCCAATACTATCTCTCTATTCCTATTACGTCGCTTTTACAAAAGTAAAAGATAATTTCTTCTATAGTGCACAGCTCCACTATATACCAAAGCAATGTGTAAAAAACGAACGTACAAAACTTGAAACAATGCCGTGAGGTACGTGCACTTTTGTGAGTAGTTACGACCAAGGGCAAATGTCTAACTTTGCTTTCGTACTTTCTTGCTCCTAAAACATAGTACTTTGTAGTTTCTCACCCTGCCCATGTACCAAACCATTTTGTAAAAAAATGAGTAATTTAAACCCAAGGCCGTATGGTGCGTGCATAATATCTAAACAGTCGTGTTTGTGACCAATATAGCTCGGCCTTTAGATCATCTATCGACTTCTGGTTTTCGTTAAATGAAACTTTATGTACCCTAATTGTGCAGAGTACAATAACTTTTCCTCACTCTGTTATTTATGAATGTTGGTCAACATTTGTGCAAATTTTGCCCAAAATCCATGTTGATACACCAATTTCGTTGTGGACGAGGCAAAATGGATTCTCTCGAAGACCAAGAGCTAAATTCTATGGTCAATGATTGTTATTGGGCCACATATTTCTCAAAATCTATATTTATAGTGAAATTTCTTTGGGGTCTTGGGAAACTGTACAACATAAATAATATTTTTGTAAAAACTGGAGTACCTGTATCAGTGAAATAAGAAAAAAAAAAAACGTACCTTGAAGTGCGGTTTTAAACGTGAAAACACGAAAGTTTATCTACAAAATCTGGAAAATTTCCGCTTATAATTAATTATAAACCAGTAAAATTTATAGTTATAGTAAAATTAATTATAAAAATTTTGCAGTGGAATAATCCAACAAATAATGTAGAAAATTTGTTACTAACTAATATGATTGGAACTTTTTCTGAATATTTGGGATATCTAGGCAAACAGATGCCTTATCCAAATTTATTTTATTGAATTGGAAAATAATTGTTCGAATTAACCAGATATACATTAAACGTTGTTTTATGCTGTGGTAGCAAATTTTCTACATTATTTGCTGCACTATTCTATTATAATGAATATTTTGAAATAAAATTCATTTCTCAAATTTGGGAATTAATTAAGATTCTCAAGTAGCTCAAAACCAATTTTCCCAAAATAAGTTTAATAACTGACGTATATTATATATATATATATATATATATATATATATATAATATATATATATATATATATATATATATATATATATATACATATATATATATATATATATATATATATAGAGAGAGAGAGAGAGAGAGAGAGAGAGAGAGATAGATAGTCTTTAGAAAGATAAATACCATGGCAATATAGAAATAAGCTCAAAATAAAAGGTACATTAAACATAGTCATTGTGAAGTAATTGATTAAACATATATGTAAACTGCAAGTTGCATAAATTCAATTAAACATAAAACTAATTACATATGTAATTATACGGCACGTTGTTAGCTATTTCAGTCAAGTTTCACATGTATTACATTCAGAGCCGGATTAAGCCATATAGGCTGTTGGAGCTTCGGGGCCCCCTTCCTTGGAAATTTTTTTTACGATGAATAGTAAATTGATTTAAAGTGTTATGTTAGACCTATACGGCTATACAGGGTGTTTTACTGTTTTTTCGTATTTTCCGAGCCGAAAAAACTATAAAATACAGCCGCATCATAAAAAATTGCCAATTTGTTTTCTATTTCTCCTCTCACCGATTTTGCCTTCACCCAATACTTGGAAACATCCTGTATATCCATATGGTTTAAGAGACTTTTTTGAATGAAATAAATCTTTAAAGAAAGGTGAAATTCTGTTAGATATTTGTGTTAGATGAATATATTTATCATTTTCTTATTACAATTTTTTTCTCAGTTTCTTTTCTGTAAAATCTTTTATTACGTCGTTAAATTCAATTTTCTCCAATATATTGTACTCAATGGACATTAAACCGAGCCAATTAAGTCGCTTCTGAGCCATTGACGAACGAAGAGAATTTTTTATAAGCTTTAGCTTGGAAAAACTTCGCTCTCCTGTAGCGTTTGTAACCATCAAACTCCTGTAAATTTTTAGCGCTACGTTGGGAAACGTAGACTGAACCATGTTTTCAAAAATGATTTTGTATGATTTCGCCGCAGGAACGCTTTTATTGGAAACGACATCCTCGTCTAATCGGGAAATGAAATATTTACAATGCACCATTTCCTCCATAAAATCGGATATATATTTCTTGGAATTTTTTACTCGCTTCTTTAATTTCTAGGCCAGACTTTGATGGAAAATTCATCAAAAATCCGAAAACTGAATTTATGTCCCGATAAACTTCGAGGCGGCGAGACAGTTCGGAACATAACATATCGATGATAGGCAAATATGTTTCAAGTTTAAACTTTTCTTTTCCTGAGAAAACATGGTCTTCAGCATCTCCCTCATCGTGGAATTTTTATCTTTTTCGCACACGTCGATTTTCATCACTATATTGGGCATCCGCGTCGGTATTTTCGTTTGCTGCTTGGTCATACTGATCGAAAATTTCTCTTTGTGACTTCAAAAAATCCAACAATGCTTCCAACTGAGTTACGACAGTATGAAGTTCAATTTTTTCATTTTGCAGTGTTTTACTAACCGCATTAATCCGATCTAGTATGGTTGACCAGAAGATGACCATAAACGCATTTTCTTTTCTTTTTAACTTTTTCAAAAACATTTTGCCTCGTGAACTATTTCCGCTTTTTGATTTTCATCACTTGCGATGGATTGCAAGGCTTTTTGAAAACTGCCGTAACTTATCGACAAGGCTTTAGTTGCATCAGCTCTTGCACACCACCTTGTATCTGATAATTTTTTGGCAACAAATGATTTTCTTTTTAAAAAATCATCTTGTTCGCTTTCTAATAGATGTTTTTGCATAATAGCCCAGCGGTGAGTAGACGCAGAAAAAAAATTATATATCGCTTGTACGAAGGCGAAGAATGAGACTGCTCCAACGCAGCTTTCTACCGCACAAACTCCGACTAAGTTCAATGAGTGTGCTGCACACGGAATATAATGTGCGAGCTTGTTAACTTTTTTTATGTGCGCTTGAAGTCCTTTATAACAGCCGGACATGTTGGACGCGTTGGCATACGATTGACCTCTCAAATTTTTTATATCAATTTTGCATTTTTTTAGAAAATCTAAAACAACGTTGGCTAATTCTTCTCCTTTGTGAGTTTCAATGTGTATAAATGTGAGAAAACGTTCCTCAACGTCACCAGTTGTCGCCGATACGTATCGGAGAACAAAAGCCAGTTGATCAATGTGTGATACATCTGATGTGGAATCGACGCTCAACGAATGGTATTTGGCTTCCAAAATTTCGTTAAGAATGACTTGTAAGACTTTTTCTCCCATTATTTCAATAAATTCTTCACAGATAGTGGAAGATAAATACGACGCTTTTCCTTTGCCTACGTGACCATAGTTGGCTAAATGCGAACTGATAAATGGATCATACTCGGCTAATAATTCTAATAATCCCAAGTAATTGCCATTATGTTGAGAACCAAGGTGCTCGTTATCTCCACGGAAAGCTAATCCAAGAGATGCGAGAAATTTAATCACGGACGTTACTCTTAGTAAAACTTTCACCCAGTACTGGCGCTCTGTATCTACTTGAATTGCTATGGAGCTGTCGATTTGTCCTTGAACACGTTGTCTGCTTATTAGAGTCTGCAGACACACTCGATGCACGGTTGAATTTTCATGCTGTTTTAGTCGGTTTGCAACGTTTTTCCAATCAGAAAATCCACTTTTAAATTGATTTGCACATTCTCCAAATAGAACACACGGGAAACAATATACATTTCCGGTAGACGGAGAAAACATCAGCCACTCTCTTTTAATTTTACCACCACTACTCCATGCCAGCCGGGGAGGTACCACCACCCTTACCATGGGTTCCTTAATATTGGGTCTCCGATTTTCTGAGCTCGGTAAGGGCTGCCGGTTACCTTTTCCATCATCCTCAATCTATTCTCATCCTTATTCTTCCTTCTCGCCCTCACTGTCTTCCTATCGGATTAAAAGTCCCAAATTAAAAAATAAGATGGCTGTGGTTTCTAGGGTTATAAATTCCGGACGTAAAATCCTGCCCCACTCGGATGTCCGGGAGGGCAGGGCCCAAGCGACCTCGGTCATCGAAAGTATCAACTTTCTGATTCACTACTGCAACATCCGCGGTATCAGGTCTAATCTTAATGCTATTCACCAACATCTTGAACAATTACAACCTGATATATTGTTTCTATCTGAAACACAAGTCTCCTCGAAAGCTCCGAGTCACCCGACTTGCAATTTCCTCAATACCATCTTCACTCTAACTTTCGATATAAAGGAGGCGTATGTGCCTACATCAAGGACAGAATTGCTTGCAAGAGGGTTTCTTCCTTAGAAAATAAAAATTTTGACGTGATTTGGTTTAAACATTCTGGTCCTAATTTTGTGAAATTCTACTGTTGCATTTATAGGTCTCCTAATGACAGCAACTTTCAAGACTTCTTCGATTACCTTAGTATGAAAGTTGACTATCTCCTGTCTCAGTTTCCATCTTGCGATATCTCATTTGTAGGCGATTTCAATGTTCATAACTCTAATTGGCTTCAATTTTCATCTACTACAAATCCGCTGGTCATAGTGCAGAAACATTTGCTATTTCATGTGATCTCACACAAATGATTTCTGAACCCACAAGAATCCCTGATAACCCTAACCATACTCCACATCTTCTAGATCTCTTTCTTACATCAAACCCTCTTGTTTATAAAACTTCCGTTCTTTCGCCTTTAGGTCTTTCCGACCATTGTCTAATAAAAATCATTTCTACTGTACCTAATTCCACTGTTGTTCGCAAAACCGATAGAACCTTGTGGTGTTTTAAGTCAGCTCGATGGAGTGATTTACGGATTTCTTTGCAACCTTTCCATGGCGTGAATATTGTTTTAAGTCGTCCTCTTCTTCGGACATCGCTCTTTCAGTATCTGAAGTCATCCTCATGGGAATGGAGTTATACATTCCGAAAAAACAGTACCGTGTAGGTCATTCACGTTCCCAACCCTGGTTCAATAAGGCTTGTTCTGATGCAATATCTTTAAAAATAAATGTTACATTAAATGGAAATCTAATAAATCGGTTGACAGTCATGTAGAATACGTTGGTGCTAGAAATATCTGCAAAAGTGTCATCACTAAAACTAAAAAGTTGTTCGAACAACGAAAATGCAATGAACTAGCTACATCTCCTTTAGGCAGTCGTAAATTTTGGTCTTTAGCAAAAGCCATTAGTAAAAACTTTCGAACATCTTCATTTCCCCTGACATCTATTGACGGATCGGTAGTTGCTGATTCTGTAGACAAAGCCAACGTTTTTGTGGATTTGTTTGCATCAAACTCGTGTCTCAATGATTCTGGAAAAGATGTGCCCCTAGTCAACTCTTCTTCATACGTTATGAAACCAATTCATTTTCGGTACAAGCTCTTGGAATCGATCATCAGTAGGCTTGATCTCAATAAGGCGACTGGCCCAGACGGTATCCCAGCTATTGTCTTAAAGAAATGTTCCCCGAACTAGTACCAGTCCTATCTAAGCTCTATACGATCTCTATATCTTCTGGGAATTCCCTTCATCATGGAAGTTAGCAAATGTTCAACCTATTCCCAAAAAGGTGATAAGACCGATCCCTCAAATTACAGACCAATTGCCATCACTTCCATTTTGTCTAAAATCATGGAAAAAGCCATCAATCAGCAACTGCTCACGTTCTTGAAACTAACAAACTCCTTAGTGACCACCAATATGGGTTTAGGCAAAGTCGTTCAACAGGCGATCTTCTTTCATATGTGACCCAAGTTTGGAACAATACAGTAGAGCAGTCCGGTGAAACAGTTGTAGTCGCTTTAGATATCTCAAAGGCATTTGACCAAGTTTGGCATAAGTGTTTACTTGCCAAACTCACCTCGTTTGGGTTAAATGATGCGCTCATCAACTGGGTTTCTAGTTTCCTTGATAAAGACGAATACGTGTCGTAGTTGATGGCTTTTTTCAAAAGAAGTTAGCATTAACGCGGGCGTACCACAGGGATCCGTTATAGCGCCTACACTTTTTCTGCTGTACATAAACGACCTTATTTCTTCAACAACTAACCCCATCCATTGCTTTGCTGACGATAGCACTCTTCACTGTAGTTCATCTCAGTCTACTCATAGTGATAATCCACCTTCTATGTCAAATCAAGAAATTAAAGCTGAAATGGCAAATTCAATCAACAAAGACATTCAACGTATTCTCGAATGGGGAAGCAATAATCTAGTTAAATTTAATGCTAACAAAACTCAGTGTTGCCTTATGTCCGCCAAAAAGATCGATCATTTCCTGTTGTAAGTATGAATGGCTCAGTTCTTAAGTTTTCAGACTCTATTACTCTGTTGGGTATGACTGTATCTTCAAATCTCTCATGGGTTGACCATCTTCTGTCAGCTACCAAAACAGCTGCTCGTAAAATAGGCTTTTGTACAGATCTAAGCAGTACTTTACCTCTCGACAACTCCTTCTGCTGTATAAGGCCCAAATTCGGCCTCATCTGGAATATAATTCTCACCTTTGGGTTAGTGCTCCCCAATACGCTCTCGATATCGTTGATCGTATTCAAAAGAGAGCGATTAGGCTTATAAATGACCCGTCTTTAACTTCTCACATACAGTCCCTTGAGCATAGAAGGATGGTTTCAGTTCTTTCTTTGTATTATCGTTATTACAACGGCTATTGTGCTGGTGAATTACATTCTTTGATACCATCTCCGGCTATCTTTGCGAGAAACACTCGGTTCGCTCAATCACATCATCAGTATGCAGTACAAATCTCCACTTGTCGTACCAAACGGGCGCAATCCACATTTTTCTACACGGCTTCTAAACTCTGGAATGATCTCCCTAGTTCCTGTTTTCCTCTCACTTATGATATGAGAAAATTTAAGGTAGCTGTTCATAGGCATCTATTGGCAATTCATTATCCCTCTATCCATCCTCCTAAGTGTTCCTGAGTGCTTTAGCACGATAGGCCTTATTTAGCCTGTTCAGGTCCACAATCATAAAATAAAAAAAAAAAAAAAAAAAAACCACTCACGTGCTGCCGAAAAAACATTGAACGAGAAAATTTTCTTGTGTAATCAGGATATTGTCGACAGGACGAGGAAAAATCTGAATCAAAATGTTGACATTCCTTGGCATCTTTGGTACACCAAAAATTTTTAACATCTTCGTTAACATTTTTCCATAAACCGATATCATTTTCGTATTCGACTCTTGCTCTTGGAGGCACTGTGCTTTGGACGCTATGATCATCAAGTAGCTGGTCTTCGTCTTCGTTCGCGTGTTCCTACGTACGCTCGGAAGTAATTGCAGTGTTGCAGTCGAACTAACGCTTTGATTTTCCTCGCTGAGTTCGCTTGGTGGTAAAGAATCTGTATGAATCCCCACTTCCACAATCATTGTGTTGGCAGATGTACTCGGAATCGGTGAAATGCTGGCTGACGGCACACTTTTCGAAGCGCGTGTAAAACCGAGTTGAAAAAGTTTCGGAGTTTTTTTGAGTTGCTCGTCAAGTTTTTCTTTCTGTTTTTTCGTTTTTCTGCTCCACTTAACTGTTTTTTTGTCGACATAATGATTCGTCCTTAAATAAAAATTTTAAAAAACATTAAAATTCAGTTCATTGTACATAATGGCCAATGGGTGTAATTAAAAAAAAAAAAACATTTATACGAGCGTTTGGTTAATTGCATTTTGTAAGGATGCAAATGCAAATCCTCATTTAAAATATGCCAAACAGTCGACAGATGAATACCTAATGTGTGATATCAAAGTTGAAGGTTCTTCGGGGACACTATGTGCAATGTTTTCAGAAGTCTACTTTTTGGTCTACCAAGCCTTTTTCGATTCGCAACAGAACCAATTGTTGAATCATTTGGACCACAAAAGAATCAGGAGTTTTACGAAATATATTTTATAAAGATCGACCATTTTCATAATAAATTTCAATAACTGTAAAACATTTTTCTACAGTGTAACAGTCTATGGTTAAAATTGTACATGTATCTACTTTGCAAATGTCAATGATGGCATTAAAAAAGAGGTAGCATTCAGCAATTATTTATTACTGATAACTAGACACAACTTTTGAAAGACCCAATATTTGTATTACAATAGTTATTTGTTAAGATAAGATACAATTTTATCAATGAGTGGAAAAATGTTAATTCATGAGCGACTTCGTCTGTACATTTTTCACATGAAACAGATTCTGTTCCAAAATTTGGTATTTCTGGAAATGTAAATTGCAATATTAAAGTTATTATTAATGCAAATAAAAATGAAAAATAAGTTGTATATTTATATAAATAAAAATTAAAATATTTTATCTACCCTTGCTGTTAAAGTTCAACTTAAAGTGAAACTTGATCTACTGATTTGGGTTGTTCAAAGCACATTTTAACAATTACTATAGAAAAAAATATTTAATTTAACCTGCCTGAAGCCGTGGTATAAAACTGTCCAGCTTTACAAATATTTTTACCGTTTTTAACTTCATCTTAGTTTCACTACTGTGGTGCCAGGCACCGGTCTATCACGAACTTACGACTATAACAATTTCTTTAGCTTGCCTGCTCATTGTATAGTGATTTATATGGACAACATTATAAAATATACGATTGAATACATCAGAATCTTACGCACCCACTAGTGTCGCACAATGCCATTTATAGTTACATTTGCAACCCACCAGTGGGTCGTGTGTCACACAGATGTTGAACATGTTAAAGATCCTGTATACCCTAAAACTTTTCTCAATTACTATTTTTGCAGTTACAATTGATCTAAAAACATTTCTCAGAAATAATTGGTATTAGATGATTTTAACCAAGTAAAAATGACAAGTATAGTTTTAATTTCAAAATTGCAAAATAGATTGATATTAATTGCCCATATCATATAATAAATATGTAATAAGATGAAACCTAAAACTAAGTACCTTGTTTTGGAACTTTAAGCTTGCCAGCGGTACCACGAAATTGGGTTTCTTCAGTTCCCCAGCCTACATTCAAAACAATACATGGCTTTGAATCAATTAAGTGTGATTGTCCAATACATGAAATGGTATTGTCATTAAGATTTACAATAAAAACACCAATATTCCCATTAGTGAAAACAATTGATATTGCATCTTGTGTAGGATTCCATACGGCTGCTGTAAATTCACATTCAACATTAATCTCGTGTAACTGCTTGGCAAAATTAACCCATATAAATTTAGTTCCGGTTCCAAACCACAAAACTTTTTCAATTGTTAAAATTTCAAAATTAGTTATACATTCATAGGTCTCGTCAAATACATGTTCACTATTATGTAGTTGTAATTGTGAACTTTTTAATGTGAATATATTTTCATCAATGGCTATATGACTAACACCAGAATAATTTTCTTTTGACCGTTGTACCAAAATTACTTCTAAATTACGCATTTTTTTATGGTTGTAAATAAAACAGTACTTAAACCAGTGAACAAATATAAGGTATAGTTAACCAGTTAAACATTTTACTTTAAGGTTAATGTCAACTCAACCCTTAACCTGTCTTTTATTTACTGTTTTGCATGCCTTACATACAATCAATACCAACTCTTTTTTTCATGTTGCAACACTATTCACCATAGAATATAAAATACCTACTCTATGCTATTCACCATAGAATATATTTATACTCTACGCCATAGAGTAAGACGAGAGGTAAATAAGCAGCTTTAACTGAAAAACTAAAGGGGAAATTGATGGGTAGGCAACTTGTGTTACATGTTGACCATAAACTTTGAACTTAGCAAAGAGCCCGTATGGATCATTTTTTAAACTTAGTGATCGGAAGCGATTGAAAATGGTTACATGTTGTGTTATGGGTTATGCTAATCGATCCGCACAAAAAAGTTTAGGTCAACGAAGCACGGAAGCGGGAAAAAATATTTTGTTCCACGCGTAAGTACAGTATAGTATTGGTTTATTTTTATCTGATTAATTATAATAAATAACGGTTAGCGTAGAGAAATGTGTTCTAGGCTTCGACTTATCATTAAAAAATTAACTTAATACAATATTTCAGCATAAAATTAAAAGAAATTAAATTAAATATTTTACTCGGTATTAAGTACTATTTTAAATAAGTTTGGTTGATTTACTTCTAATTCACATTAGTTTTATTAATAATGAAAGTGTACATTAAGTAAAATTCATTACTTCAAAGTCATTACGCTCTTCTCTAAATTTAGGAAAATAAAATTTCACATCATTTAATTGTATGTCCCCGAAAAGTATTTATTACCTGTCATACTAAAATCGTTAAGTTTGTCGCATAGCATTGTAATATACTTCTACTCATTTATCTAATACAATTAGTTTATCAATATGTGAAATTAGGTAAAGTGGGGCAAGTGCGACCACTTTTTTGCATAGTGAAAGTTCGGCTTTATTTCAAAGTAGAAACAAATGTATAAAAGGTACCAAAATGGTGGGTTTAGTTCTTTGTTCAATTACTTTAAATTCTGTAAAAGTATTTTCCAAATTAAACGGGATAAAAGAACAGAAAATATTTTTTTTTAAAACACCCCTTGGTGATTGCACTTTCCCGTCAAGCGGGTAAAGTGCAGTCACCTCTTTAAATGTCTACTTACACACCTTTTATTTCAAATCGGGAAAGAGCAAAAGATTCTATTTAAACAATTAAAAAAATAGACATTATAAATTGTCAGATTTGTTTCGAAATAGCTTCAAATACAGAAGAATTTATTTTAAAGGAAACATAAAAACATAAATAACATATCAAAGTGTTTTATTTAACTAAGAAACGCTAATATACATTGGTAATTCTAATAGGAAAATAAAGTCGACCTAGTTTTTCGTCTGGAATGGGAATTTAATTGTAAATGGAGCGGAAAGGTTGACATTAGATGAGAGACGTAAATTAAATTTAAAAGGATTAATTCAAATTTGCTTTGATTACATTTTATGTAACAGGAATTATTAAAAAATGCATTCAATATTTGATTATGATACATTACAACGATTTATGGATTCCATTCTAGGACATGATTTATTTCAATCAGTTTTTTGTTTATTTAGACGATATTATCGTTTTTTCAAGTACTTTTAAGGAATAAGGAAAGTTTTTAAAAGGCTTACTCATGCTAAGTTAAATATTAATTAAAAGATAAATGTGAATTTTGTAAATCTCAATTATCATATTTAAGTTTTGTTATTGATAAACTTCTTAACATTCAATAGTTAATACATTTATTTAAATTTTGAAACGCTTGAATTACATTACTTTTGATAATGAATTTTATATTTATACGATCAGTTATTAAATTTACGTAACGATTAAATTTATTAGAATTTATTGAATCTATTTAACGACAACTTTGAAATGAATTACAAATTTAGATTATTTTATTTTTATGTCACATAATGACAATATTAATACTTTAATTAGTATTCCTGCTTAAGATTTTTTCCAAATTAATTGGAATATTTACAAATTTTTAAGAGTTCAGTTCATGTTTTTATATTTTAAATTTAATGGTAGTAGTTTAGATGCCAAAGTTTAACATATTTTTGTGTTATTTGTGTGTAAATTCCATTTTTTATTTTCTTAGATTGTACTTCTTCTCTGTTGAATTGTTTTTTAATTGAAATCGTAACGCTGTTGATGAGTCTACGAAATTTTCACCTTCCTTTTTGGCGTTTGGTCGGACAGTTCCTATTTCTGGAGATTTTTATGGTCGACTAAAGGATTTCAAAGAGGATGATTTATTTATTACTAACCGTGAACAATTAGTTCAAGATTTAAATGAACTTTCACCTATTTTTAAACATGTTAAACAAAATTTACATGCAGCTTACGAAAGAAATTCAAAATCCTACAATTTGCGACGTCGTCCGTTGAAATTAAACGTTGGCGATTTGGTTTGGAAAAAGAATTTTACTTTATCTGATGCGACTAAAAATTATAGTCAAAAGTTAGCTCCAAAATTTATTGAAGCAAAAGTTATTGAGGTGGTAGGTCCAACTACGTACCGATTGGCCACACCTATTGATAATAAACCCTTAGGCGTTTTTCATGTTAAGGATTTAAAACCTCATTAGTTCTTATTTTTTAGTATTCTTTTTAATTATTTTTCGATTTTAGTATTTTTACATTCTGGTTTTCTTATTTATATTTTTTAATTATTTTGATAATTTTTCAAAATAATTTTATTTTGTGCTTATTTCGCACATTATCTTATTTTATATTGTTGTGGCTTTGCAAACCACTTATTATTTTTTTTACATTTGTTAGCATGATGGTTGATATTTAGATCCCATTGTGTGATTGAATTGCCGACTTTGTGGGACATTAGTTCTCAGGCAGATTATCTTCCTTTATTGGATTTACAATTTGCTATTGTTACAATAGTAAAATTGAAGATAACTATTTTGAGTTTACCTCTGATCGTTAATTTGACGTGTAAAACTCATAACCATGGATAAGAAAACTAGTAATGCTTCTATACATTTTTCTTTTTTGATTGATTTAATTATTTTATTTTTCCTGATTTGTGTAGTGTTACTATTCTTGGACGGTGCTTGAGGACTTCGGTTCGCCTCGTGTCAACCTCGATTAGTTCACTTCCTGATTATGACGTTTTGGTAGTTTTAGGAGGGGGTTGTAGTGTTCGTAAGAGTGCATCAACTTTCTCTTTGCTATCTCACCTAGATTTCGATTTATTTATAAAACGTGCGTGTTAGTTAGGGTATGTTGAGTCTTGGACGATGACTGTGGAACAACATGAAACCTGAATCTCGTGAAGGGTAGATTGGCCTCTCTTGTTCTCCACGACGTAGCATCCTGAGCTAATTTGCCATGAAAATAGTCGTATCTTGGGTTTACCGATTTTGACTCACTTATCGAACGTGACAGTGGTAGTTGTGTTATGTACCTAGGAGGCTTGGTTTGAGACCACCGGGGTAGGGTAATTGAACCGCTCTCTCTCGACCTCAAGTCTCGCGATTATTTATTGTTAGTCCGAAAGGATTTTTTTTTCTATTTTTATACTCTCGAGTAGAGTGGCGTTTAGCCTTGATTTTTTATGAAGTTGCACGATGACCGTTTCCGGGTTCTCTGCCCACTGTCCCTTCAGGTCATGGTAGGTTACGGTTTCCGTTCGTTTTTTACCTTAGAATCAAATTTTTTTACCGGATACTCATTTTGCTCTTCTGATGGTGGTTTGCTTCACTAACCCCACCAGTTAAAGTTTTTACTTTATTTAAGGTTTCGGGTCCTTGATTCTCGACTAGTGGCGTGTGTGGGTGGTAGCGCGTCATTAGCTTTTTTGGTGTTGCGAGGGGTCTTTCCTGACCGACATCACCACATTTTCCGTACTTCTTCGTACATTTTCTTGTTATTTTTTAAATATTGCTTATATTTTAATTAGCTTAACATTTTGTATTTTTTTAAATTTTAATAATTTCATTTATTAGCTTAGTGTTTGGAATCTCCGCTTTGGTGATCTCCGAGTCCAAATTTTAGAAGGGGGTGTGTAACAACCTTTTTTTGTGGTTGTATTAAAAAATACGTTAATCTAAGATCATTAATTTATTTGGCGTAAAATTAGAGGAGTTTTTAATTATTTACATGTAAAATTGAGAAAGGCAACTTAAATTGCATTTCATAGAACATATATTTTGGGTGTAATATTATATAAATAGTTATAGTTCCCTTTCTTTAAAAATTGGACTGATCATTGTATTTCGCGCAAGGCGTGACACCTCATGAGGGGGCATTTACAGAAGCGTTTCTGAAAGCCTCTATTTTTTACTTCACTTGCTGCTGAATGTTAAAGCAGAAGTCATTGTTATAATGGTTTTTACTTAATTTTTATATTTGGTGCCATCATATTTTGGTGGCACTCCCGTACACTCCCGTACACTTACGTACACTCCCGGCACTTACGTACACTCATTATAGTACTTATATTATTCCCTTATACTCACTTAAGGCACTTATTTGCTTACTTACTTACTCATACTTATATTTATATTTTAAATGGGTCTTAAGTTACTTATTTACACAAGTTTCTCTTCATTCAAATAATGTCATCTTAAAATGCAATTTTAATACAATAAAACATCAAGAATACAATAAGTTTAGTGGATCGAAAATTCCTTCAAATACCTAGTTGATCGCGTTGTTACAAGAATACGCAAGGAAGATGTAGAAACGCTTTCATACTGATTGACCGTTCCGCATCCATAATTAAACACAGGAAGCTGTCTATAGAAATCATTATACTGAGGAATTTATGTGGTAAATTTTATTTTTTTTTTAAGCTTAGCTTTAAAACCTTTTCTTACCTCTCCTTAACCATCCATATATTGGGTAAATAAACTTAATTGCACATTGTTAATTTTTGTTATTTATAGAAAATTATTATTGTTCATTATTTAGGGTTTTGTTATTTTCCTGGACAAAGATAACATGGCGCTCGAGCATGCATTAAATTATACATTGTTTTTTTATTAATAAGAGAAGGGAAAATAATTAAGCAGGTGAGAAACAAGCCGCATTTCAGGTGAATTAACAAGTCAATATAGTAGAACCCACCCTATTTAATCAACCGATTGTGGATGAGACGGCATATAATTAGTGGTGAAAGGTTAGTAATTCAATTTGTTAAAAATTTGTATTTAGAGATTACATTTGGCGTTTAATCAATGTACAAATTACATCACCACTTTATTATTATTATGTTTATTGTTATTATACTGGCCATTTAAATTTTCTTAAACCTACTTCACCACAACAATTTTATTTATATTATAACTGGCTCTCATTTCCTTCAACTTGATCTATTGACCGGACTAGGGAAATTTCTTCTGTACTCTCTGCATTTGAAAAATGTTCTACATCCATATCATCATCTGTTTCTATATAAGGTGGTTCGCTTTCTGTTTCGCTAGTGCCAGATTCAGAATCTAATAAAATTTGTTTTTTACGTATTTTACTTCCTGCAGTTTTCTTCTTCCTTTTTTCAATTAATGACATCTTCGTATCGACTCTTTTCTTAATTTCATTGACAGTTATTATTTCTGCTCCACTTTTTTTCTTGGTCTCTTTGAATCGATACGTTTGTTTTGCTTTATTGTCTGCAAAAGAATGCCCTCAAAATGGTGCATGTAGGGCTCTCATTATCATTCCGATTATCTGTAGAAGTACCAGGTGGTTGTTGCAGCTTGGTTATCTGCCAGTTCATTTAGTTCTTCTGCCCTATCTTGTTTTTTGTCTCGTGTTCTATCTTCAACAGGATAATTGTTTGATGAGCGCCAACGTTCTAGAGCACATTATATTGTCATCGAAAATCACTGCTTTGAATGTAAATACCACCTTTGAACCACTGTAAATTACTTAGGTTTTATCATTTTTCTGGTGTAAACAATGGAAATTCCTTCTTAGGTATTTTCATGAGTGCTTGTTACCATTCACAAATTTTTAGTCCCACTTATCTTAATGATTTAAAGACCGAAAGGTCTAATGGCTGCAATAAATGGAATGTGTGTAATTTTAAAATACATATGTCATGCTCTTCTGCAAGCTCTGTAATTTTATCCGTAACATGTAGTATGGCATCATAAAGAACTAATATACCAAAGCAGGTAACAAGAATTTAGTATAATTGAGAAATATTTGCTCGTCATCCATCCTTTGGGCTTGCAGAAAGGTCATAAGTTTCTTCAGGTTCTGAAATCAGCTTGTAAAATTGAGTCCCTTGTAAACGGCCAATTGATTGTGCATTGCAGCATGTATTTCTTTGGCACTTTCAGCTGTTACTGATGCAAGATTGTCCTTAGCGCCAACAATTTTGTTTTTGTTTAGAGCAAAACTGATTCATCCAAGTTATATTTGACCTATATATCAAACAAATTTAGTTGATATAAATATTAAGAATGTCAAAGTATTCATTTATAATGAATGGATCCGTCATTCTTTTAGGCTGTATTCAATGGCTTGAGGTTTTAACAGACAGGCCATATCTTTTTTTAAAAACCAGTCTTCGCCTGGTGTATTTTTGAAAGGAGTTTTAAATTGTTTTGTGAAATGAATGTCAATACAATGAAATATCTTTTTCAGCAAAATTTCGAGTATTTTCAAATGATTTGCAAGTTTCTTTTCAACCTCAGTAATTCGGTTCCGCCTGTTAGGCTCTTCTTTTTCATATACCAGTAATGTAACATTTACGTACTTATATAAGTTCGATTGTCTTGTCGTACTGGGACCATTCTTTAGAACACTAAAAATTTTCCTTTGAATAAAGCCCTTATTCTTTATAATTACGAACCATTGTATTGAACTTGAAAAAAAAACTAAACTAATTTTAAAGTAATCACTTTTAAAATTGTTGACTTAGCCTTTCGTGTTTTCTTTAAAACCATTAATATTTTTCAAAAATCATAGAAATTGAAAATATTTAACACCTATTAAATATACTTACTAATGAATTTTTAAACAATTAAACATCACCATTTTTCACTTTCAATCTGCTAGATTAAAAATTAAACTTGAATATGAGTGAAACAACCCTAAAATGACTTTAATTCTGTTAAAAGAACACTAGTTTTTTTTATTCAACACAAATGGACAATCTAAAAATGGTTTTACGCCAGAAATTACCAAAATTGAATTATTTTAATTAATTCATTAGTTTCTTTTTTTATATTAAAACAAACAATTTGTAAAATGAATATTCAAAGTTCATATTCACAAGGATGCTTTTTAAATTTTTATATTTTGTACTAAATATCATTTGTAAATGTACAATATGTTTTTCTATTTAAAATTGTTGAAAAAAGTAAGTATTTAATATATATTATTCACAAAATGTTACAAAAATTTTGATTTTGATTTTATATAAACATTATAAACATTTTGATGAATTTAATCTGTTTCAATTATTGAAAAATATATAATAAAGAAATTATTTTTAAAATTGTTAAAAATTGAAAAGACACAATTAAATCATTAGAATATGGTAATTTAAATTTTGGTCAACGCGTTTCACTGGTTGAAAATTTCGTTTGGTCTGTGTTTAATTTGCGCGTATAAACTTTGGAGTTCTCGATTAACTCTATGTTATTAATTTTAAAACAAATTATTAATATTGCTCATATTATGATCACATTAAAAAAACAAATCCGGCCTAGTTATCAATTTATAATCAAAATAAAAAAAAGAAATAAATCTGGTTAATAAAATATTTATTTTTTTGTTTTTTATAAAAAATTATTTTTTTAAATTATCTTCGTATAATATATACAAAATTGTTAGTGATTTGCAACAATTTTGTCAAAAAAAAAAATTGAATCTTAAAATTTTTAGATGAATTCTACAAATTAAGTAAAATTTTAATTTATAATTTAAAAAATTTAAAAACCAAAAAGATAAGTTTTGATTATTTAAAATGGTAATTTAATTTTATTACAATAATAAGTTACCGTAATAATTTATTGTTTTACTCTTTTTATTTTATTAATACTTGCTTATTATGTCTAGTAAAATAATTTGTTTTATTTTGCATCTTTATTCTTAATTGATAAATCTTAAATTTTATACATATTGTAAAATAAAATTTTACTAGGAAAAATTTAGGGAGACCATTTCCAAATTATACTTTCTAAAGTAAAAAATTATTTTAAATGTATAATATTTTATTACTATTAGTCTACATTTGAAATGAATATTATCGTTAAAGCCAATTGATAAGAAAGCAAAAAAAAAATTAATTTAGTCTTGGTCCAGAATTTTAATAAACGGACTTTGTTAATTGAATTGACATAGTTAAAGTCTTTATATTATTGTTTCTTGTAACGTATAAAAAAGAGTATATAGTAAAAATATAATTACAATTATTTCATTTCTTTTGTTAGCATCTAGATGTCTATTAATGTGTGACATGAAGTTTAAACGTCTGTTTGCATAGATATAGATTTGTGTTTGTTTCAATGTTGTATTCGTAATAACTTATAAAAGAGTTGCGAATTATCCTATTTATTAAGATTATTTCACTTTTTACCATTTGTATGTTGAGGTCGATGTTTGATGATTGAGGAAATACACCTAGGATAATAAAGGCGTTGTAGACAACTGCAATGTGTTGTGTCTCTGTTGTGTCTGTGTCTGTGTCTGTGCGTGTCCGTGTCTGTCCGTGTCCGTGTCGTGTCCGTGTCGTGTCTTGTTGTGTCGTGTCGTGTGTGTGTTGTGTCGTGTTGTGTCTGTGTTCGTGTCTGTCTGTCGTGTCCGTGTTGTGTGTGTGTGTGTCGTGTCGTGTTGTGTTGTGTGTGTCAGTGTTCGTCTGTGTCGTGCTGTGTCATTATGTGTGTGTGTGTGTGTGTGTGTGTGTGTGTCTTGTGTGTGTGTGTGTGTGTGTGTGTGTGTGTGTGTGTGTATGTGTGTGTGTTGTGTGTGTGTGTGTGTGTGTGTGTGTGTGTGTGTGTGTATGTATATGTGTGTGTTGTGTGTGTTGTGTGTGTGTATGTATGTATATTGTGTGTAGTGTGTATTGTGATGTATTATAGTAGTTATATTGTGTATGCATGTATTTATTATTGTGTATATGTTTTTGTTGTGTATATTAAAGTGTTATTTTTATATGATTGTGTGTGTGTATTGTGTATATATGTGTGTGTTTTGTAGTGTATAGTATTTTAATATATGTGTAGTTTTAGTGTTGTAGTATTTTATTTGTATGTGTTTATTTTTTTGTATGCTGTGTGTGTAAAATTTAAATTTTTAGCTTAGTCTATATGTAATAAAAAATTGCGATGTGCTGTTGCGTGTGCGTGTGCGTGTGCGATGTCTGCGTGTTGTCGTATTGTCGTATCGTGTGCGTGTGCGATGCGTAGTGCGTGATGCGTGTGCAGTGTGCGTATGCGATGTGCGTGATGCGTTGACGTGTGCGTGTACGTATGCGTTTGTGCGTGTGCGTGTGCGTGTGCGTGTGCGTGATGCGTGTGCGTGTGCGTGTGCGTGTGCGTGTGCGTGTGCGTGTGCGTGTGCGTGTGCGTGTGTGACGTGATGCGTGTGCGTGTGCGTGTGCAGTGTGCGTGTGCAGTGTGCGTGTGCGTGTGCAAGTGTCGTGTGCGTGTGCGTGTGCGTTGCGTGTGCGTGTGCGTGTGCGTGTGCGTGTGCGTGTGCGTGATGCGTGTGCGTAGTGCGTATGCGTGTGCGTGTGCGTGTGCGTGTGCTGTGCGTGTGCGTTGTGCGTGTGCGTGTGCGTGTGCGTGTGCGTGTGCGTGTGCGTGATGCGTGTGCGTTGTACGTGTGACGTGTTGCGTGTGCGTTGTGCGTGTGCGTATGCGTGTGCGTGATTGCGTGTGCGTGTGCTGTGCGTTGTTGCGTGTGCGTGTGCAGTCAGTGTCGTGTGCGTGTGCGTGTCTGTGCGTGTGCGTATGTCGTGTGCGTATTGCGTGTGCGATGTGCGTGTGCGATGTGCGTGTGCGTGTGCGTTGCGTGTGCGTGTGCGTGTGCGTGTGCGTGTGCTGTGCTGTGCGTGTGCGTTGCGTTGCGTGTGCGTGTGCGTGCGTGCGTGCGTGTGCGTGTGCGTGCGTTGGTGTGTGTGTGTGTGTGTGTGTGTGTGTGTGTGTTGTGTGGTGTGTGTGTGTGTGTGTGTGTAGTTTTTGTGTGTGTGTGTTGTTGTGCGTGCGTGCGTCGTGACGTGTGCGTGTGCGTAGCGTGCGTGGTGCGTTGCGTGCTGCGTTGCGTGCGTGCTGCGTTTCGTGCGTATGTGCGTGGTGCGTGTGCGTTTGTGCGTGTGGTGTGTGTGTGTGTGGTGTGGTGTGTGTGTGTGTGCTGTGTGCGTGTCGTGCGTTGCTGTCGTGTGCGTGTGTCGTGTGCGTTTTGTGCGTGTGCGTTGCTGCTGTGCGTGTGCGTGTGCGTGTGCGTGTGCGTGTGCGTGTGCGTTGCGTGTGCGTGTTGCGTGTGCGTGTGCGTGTGCGTGTGCGTGTGCGTATGCGTGTGCGTGTGCGTTCTGGTGCGTCGTGCGTATTGCGTATGCACTTTTTGTATTGCGTGATTTCTCGTAATGTCGTGTATTAGTGTATGTTGCTTGTGTGATGTGCTTGTGTGTGTGTGTGTGATTGTTGGTTACTGCCGTGCGAGCATGTGTGTATGGATATATGTTAGTATTCACGATAGCTCCAGAACCATAATACGTACGTACGTGAAATTTTGTATTTAAGCTTCATTTCACTTCTCCTGGAGCTGGTTAATTTTAGGAGAAATCCAGCGGCGGTGAGGGGGGTTTATTAGGCGCAGTATTTTGTTTTTATCAAATATTGCTAAAGCAGCTCCATATTTCAAATATATGGTCGGGCCGGCGAGAGGTGTCTTATGACTCATCTTTTAGTAAAGCATGGTTTAAGATTTTAAAAACGTATGTCGATATTGGTTCATATAGTTAGTAATTTTGAATACCAACAAAACATCGTCAATGTTTCTAGGTTATTTTCAAATGTAAGCCGCGCTCTCAAATTTAAATAAAATTAATGTTCGAATATCTCGGAATTTAGCATCCTAAAGGTCTTAAAGATCCTCATCCACTCATATAAATAAAATCGAATTTCGTTTAAGGTCTGTTCGCACTTATTCTGGCATGTAAAGTCCATCGAGTGTGGGTAGTCATATGATAAAAATATATTGCACAACTGTAAACGATTATCATAACCGAGACCGGGTCCACAACATTTCGTTTTGGATCTGTTTTACAAATCAATTATATCACTAATTTTCAATATGAAACGAATTAGCTAGCAGTAGGCAGTGCCCGAATGAAGTGGAAAAAGTTTGGTTAATTGCGGAGGATCGTTTTTAGCCAACAGATCTCACTGTGTCAAAAGAGTCAAGACTGTAATTTGGTTATCGAAGCCACTTATAAATAACTGATTTTGTCATAAATAAATATACTGTATTGGATGTAAAAAATGAGATTTATTTTTAATTAATAACATAACCGATTTTAAACATCTCAGTTTACAGTTTGTCAATTTATATATGAAACGAATGTAAACCTAAGTACAGCTACAGATGTATATGTTAAATATAATAATGTTTCACAATGTTATAAAGTAACTAAGATTCTAATTTTTGCTTTAAATTCAAATATTGGACATCTTATAATTAAAAGTCATCACCTTCACTTTCACTATCATCTTCACTCGACTCTCCGATATTGATTACTAGACGTTTTACCATTTCCTCAGATCTTTTTTGAACGTCCTACCACTTGGTTTAATGAATCCTTTCATAGCGATAAAACATTCTCGTCCCTGAAGCCCTGTCTTCCTACGTTTTTGTTGTAATACTGTTTACAATTTACCCATATTAACTCGATAAGGTTGAATTGGCAGTGATACTGAGGTAAACGTAAAATTTGATGTCCCCATTGATGAGCGATTTCATCAATTGCATATATTTTTGGAACCTGTAAATCCTTGACAATTTGTAATAATTCCACTTTCAGCATATCATTCGAATCAGGAATGTTGTGTTTTCTTAAAAATTGAAGATCCTCTTTCTTCCAACTACTTGAAGGTAAATTTTCTACTAATGTAGAATAGCATTGTCGAGAATTATCTAACTGGGTTTTTCTAAATTTGGTAAAAGCTATTCTTGAAACCATTTTTGAAATAAATCAGCATTTATATTATCGTGGTAGTCTACTGTCTTACTTTTACTGGAAAATACCAATGATGAATTAGGTATAAAACCATCCTTGTTGCCAGCACTGTACGATAAAACTAAAATTTATTCGGTTAAAAATATTTTTAACAAATCGAACTATTTTAATTACCGTTTCCCTTCTCCTAGCGGTTTGTTCTTTATGCTTTTCAAATTATTATCATGCCATGATTTTCGAACGCTGCCTCGACTAAAAATCCACGTCTCATCCAAAAAAAAACAGGATCTTAACTAATTTCACAACTTTTGTTAGCAAAATATTTTCGCAAAAATGTTGCTCGATCACCAACAATATGAACCTGCTCCATTAAACACCCTCTTCCATCGTCAACTTTGAATTCAATACCAATTTTGTGTAACAATTGTTTGAAACTCATTTAATTGAAGGTAAATATTTTATCTTCTTTAAGTTCAGTTTGGAGTTTTTCGATAGTAAAATGTGAGCCTAAAATTAAACAGTGATTAACTCCATTTCAACAATAATTTCTGAATTATTTACCAGTTGCGTGCACGGTGTAAATTATTCGTTTCAAAACGTCTTTCACGTATGTGTCGACATCCTCTGACTTCGACTTCAAACACAGCCTATGTTTTTGCGGTGAATCCGGCGCCGGTTTCCCAGATTCTAAAGAGAGAACCATTCTTGCCTTTGCCCGTGTTATGGTTTTCTCGGAAATGCCGCATGCGAGAGCAGTTCGCTGCAACATAATATTACATCAATATAAATTTAAATAGGGAAAATTATTAGCGTACCTGGATAATGGAAGTTAAAGGTAAGCTTGGCTCCCCGTTAACGCGTTTCATCTCGAAATAATGCAGTATATTCATTAACATTACCTACTTTAATTTTTATTTTCAAAGATTTGCCTTTTAATGGCATCATTATTTGCTGCAAAGTAAATAAATGCGTTCAATCAATTGGAAATACATTTTGCATTATAAGCTTATCTCCTAATCGTGAATATTAATAATAATAGTTTTGAAAAAAACTATTGTTTACAAATGCAATGGAAACTAATAAATTACGAAGCGAAAGATAAATTATTATAACTACAAAACACGATGCGATTATACGAAACGAAATACGAAGAATAATTTGAGGTTAAATAGCCAAGAAGATATCTGATAGCGTCATGCTCTTTGACTTTAGAATCGACATACGTTTTAAAGTCCTGCATTTAAAATATATAGCAGACGTATATTATATAACCCGTCTTTATTTAAGTGGGAACTTCGCACTAGAATAAAGAGACACAGATGTATTTCACAGTAATAATTATATCCCCATTCTCGAGTCCGCCATGAGACACCTCTCCCCGGCGCTACTATACAAAAGTACCGGGGTATAGATAATAAATCATAAATTAATTACACTCTATACAATTTTTTGACAATAGGCGTGATGTGGCGGAAAAAAATTTCTAAGGTAGAATTTAATGAATGACTATGAACTTTATAGGAAAATGTATAAACAAATGTTTTAAAAATAATTTAATTTCACTTTTTTTTAGAAACATGAATGTTTAAATGTCCATTTGGCATAAACTTTTTTTTTACAATGTTGACTGTTTGCATTATGAACGTATTGCAATAGAAGTTGCATAATTATCCAAAAAACAACACACTACCTTCCAACCTACAAAGTGGAAATTAAAAGAAATGAAATAATTCTAACAATTTTTTTATGAAAATTATGCAACCTATTTTTTAATACGTTGATATCGGAAATAGGCAACGTTGTAAAAAAACAATAATCTATGTCGGATGGACATTTAAAACTTCATGTTAGACAAACGTTAATAGATATGGGCTATTTTTTATAAAATTCCAAAGCCGCCCACTTCTATCAAATACCGATAATGCAATGCATTTTCAATCCTATTTAATTAATATTTAAACTTAGCTTGCTTTATATTAAGAAACTTTATAAAGAAAAGTCATGCAAAATTAAATTTTCTTTAAAAAATATGTCTACGTCGTCCGTAGTAATATAATCTTTGAGAATTTAAACTTAGATCTTATTTTTGTCTGTTTAAATTATTAGGATGTTTGTATATCTCAATAGCTTCACGTTGTAAACGAATATAATAATGAGTTTGTTTTACAATATTTCCATATTATCAAATTACAAAATTTCATATGTTCTTTACGTCTTGTATCAGAGCTACGTTTTGTGGTTCCAATGAATATCTTTCCAGATGAACAATATAACTTATACATTCCGGAGCATGATAATGGGTTTAAAACATCTTTAGATGACCTTAAATGTACTTTAATTCTTCTTGTAGGTGCACACGCGCGCACACGCACGCGTTCCCACGAACGCGCACGCACACGCACGCGCGCACACTCACGCACGCACACAAAATTAAAAACAAGATGTATTTAAATACAGTGTTAGCATGTGTGCTATCAGTTTTTAAGTGCAAAGTAATGCATAAAGCGTAACATAATACTTGTGTTATTCAACTAGAAGTATGCAGCTTCGCATTATAATTTTTAATTTCACATTATTAATTTAAATAATCACTAAGTTTAATTATTTACTAATTATACATACAAAGAACATACAAGAAAGTATTGCGGTCGAAAAAAATAATAATAGGTTGCGTTATTTTGATGTTTTACGACTCCTTGAACCCGAATAAAAATTTTAGAAAATTTTTCAAAAATTTGGAATGAAAGCCTACGATACAATTATGTCGACAAAACAAGCTTTTAAACGCAATAGGTATACAGGGGGTGAAATTAAATGTTTATTTTGGGGGCAAATTTTCAAATTTTAACACAGAAGATTCATATAACTCGCATGAAATGCAATCCTTTGCAATTTTTTAAAACTTACAAAATTGAATATAGCCGCAGTTATAGCCACATACACATTTTTTTTGTACAAATATATATTTCCGATTCCGTTCAAGATATAAAAGATTTGGAAATAGATATGCATAGTTAAATAAAGCTTCTTTAAAGAGATTTCTTTACGTAATAAATTATGGTATAAATTTGCCTATATTTAAGGGGTCAAATTTAAGCAATTATTCGAAATTGATTTATTCAAAATTCTCTCCAAGCATTTGTTTTGTTTTTTAATATTTTCTAGGCAACCAGCCACTCTTATGAATGCAACTAACCTGCTTCTTCTAAAGTTACTAGTATAGGAGAGAATTTTCAAATATTTAATAATCATATTGTTATACCTTTCTAACTATTTTGATTACAAACTTGGGCTTTTGGAAATAAATTTTGTTCATTTGCGCAATGAAATATTATCCTGATGAAAACACTACTTCCGGTTTTTCCGGGAATTAAAAACATTCCTCGTATTGCTGGTATAACATACACATATTCTTACTTTATTTGAAAGGGAGCGAAATTTGCTTTAAAATGATATGAAACAGTTCATAGTTATCTTGAAACATAAGCGAGATATCTATTTTTAACTTTCAACCTACATATACATAATTATGTAAGTATTGAAGGCTATGCAGTCGCCTTTTTTCACAACTTTTGGTCAAGTTTCGTCAAGATCGGCCATGATGTCTGGATGTCTCGGAGGGTCAGCTTTTGGTTTTTATTAAATATTTCTAAAAAACAGCTGAATATTTTAAAGATATAAAAATGCCCCATATATTTTTTAGTATTTTTCAAGAAAGTCCTGTAATGCATTAGCATTGACCTAGTTTGAAACATTTTTGCATTTCACTAAATTTGCGTTTAACTTTTATTTATTTTCTTCCAAAGTCCAAACATATTATTGGTTAGTACATATCAATACCAAGAAATAACAATTTGTAGTAACACTTATTGCTAACCTACAGCTTAATGTTATTCGTTTAAAATCAGCTTTAAATCCTTAATTATTTTACTAGATCAACATATTTGTATATATTCATTACCACTCCACACTACTCATTTTGTAAGCCACTTTGCTTACGATAATTAAATCCATTTATTTTAATTTGCCTCGGTCTAGCTCACTCGTGTCTTGTACTAGCAAGACGGAGTTGGGTTCGGTTGGGATAGATAGTTTTGGCTAAACACTGTTCACTCTAAATTATTCTAATATAATGGTTTAAACGTATAGTACCTATTTCTTACAAAGCTAAATATCTGAACTTAAGACTAGGATAAAATGAAAAATAAAAATAAAATAAGTACAATAAGTAAATATAACTCAACTTTCCCTGGGACGCTCGCTCTGGATGGACGCCCTTGGACGGTAGGTGGCCGGCTCACTGGATCCTGATACGTTTATGTATAAATTGGAATTAATATTATACTTATTGGGTACTCGAGTTATAACCAAAAAATCCTATCAATGAGGACTTTTTATAATTTATTACGAACCCTTAAACCCGCCCTGTAAACGGGAGCCGTTTTGTAATTTTGTAAAACATGAGTGGAGGGCAACGACCGCGCTTGCGTTTGGGAGGTCAGTTTCAAAATAATCAATAATTTAAAGTAACATTGGTGCGCATGACCATTGTCATATATGGTTTTGCTTTCAGAGTTTTCAGACTGAATCGATATATTCCTGTAAAGGGAGTGTTTATTAAATGAATTTTTATACTTGTAGATATAAAAATGTAATTGTCACTGTTTACTACAGGCTTCGGGTTTATTAATTAAGGAAGTTTTTACTCTAATAATTAGGAAATAATGATTTTAATATTGAATCGATTACGCGTTTAATACATACGAATTTCTTTACTTACACGAGTCTTATTCAAATTGTTTAGCTGGAAAACAACTAAGCTTATTGCTCACGCGAGGTTGCATCATTACGGTACCGGAAGTAAACAATTATTTCAATTGTCTGGTATAAAATAAACTAATGTTTCTTACTTACGCGATTATCCTCCGTATTAGAATGAAAGAATTTATACGTACAACGTTCGTATAAATTGATGATCATGTGGTAAGGTGTTCTAACCTTCGGGAACGAATTAGTTTTTCAGGTGCGTGAAAACTTGCTCGCGATACAGGTACGTTTGTCTTATCGGATGTCTTTATTAAGAAATATTATTAGAAGGACTCACGTTACGTGGATATCTAGCGAATTGTAATCGGTTCGCGAGACGTTTGATCACGTTTGACGTAATAAATTACGTAAACGCACAGCAGTTTCGTCTTTATATATCTGGAGGATCACTCGGGTGACCTGTAAGAACGGCGTCTGTTATTGATATTATATCCAGGTTGCGAGCGTTGCTTGTTTTTATTGCTAATTTTGCCTTGTGTTAGTCGTATTGGTGTTAGTAGGTGTAATATACGTTTGGTGAAGGACCCTTTATAAGAATCTGGGACTAACCCGTGTAGTACTGTATAAATGGATCTTCCGGAAAGTGGTAGAATTAAGGCGGTGACTTTTCTTTTCACCGGAGTAAGAAATATGTCTACTGGGCGTCAAAGCCCATCGTTACACCGTCCGATTTGTGTATTATGTAATGTTTGTTTGTGATAACTTCGGGATCTAAGCCCGTCGTAACAACGGCTGGTTTGTGTATTATGTAATGTGGTGCAATAAAACTTACGTGCTGTTAACCTTAGAGTATATAAACCAGCAGCTCCGTTATATGAAGAAGACTCTCAGGGAACGGCGGCGGAGTATCTCGATAAATGATCCACGACGTCAGTGAAAAACCAACGCGGCGGTCGACAGTTCGGCGGAACTAGGTAACGCGTTTAAGAGCGGCTGGCGCGCGGTCCGGCTTCTTTTTCAAGTCTGGGTTATCGCAATAAGCGATCAGGATTCTGGTCAGGATTTTCAGGATTTATCGCGATAACCGATCAGGTTTCTGGTCAGGATTCAGGATTCTCTTAAATAACGCGTTTAAGAGCGGCAGATCAGGCTTTTGGTCCGGATTCACCTTATTCGGTAGCGTCGGCGGAACCAATCTACGAGCAAGCGGCCAGGCAACAGCCCAACGCACAAGCAGGAAGTAGACTGTGGACAGGATCGCGCACGAGTAGCAAGTGGTCGCAGCAAAGACCCGGCATACAAGCATTCTTTACGGTAGCGCGTCTCTCGGTTTTATTGAGGAACCGCGGTAGGCGGGGACGGCTTCTGTGGAGGGATGCTAATGTGGTGATATGTTGATATACTGGCGTGATCTCTGACGTAAAAACATTCGATGTTTTTTAAAATTACGTCGGAGGGGATTATAAAATTAATTATTTGTTGATTTCTCCGAAATTAGATTTACATGGTATAATTAGTAAATAATTAATTCGAAAAATTTTTGGTAAAGGACGCTGGCTCTTTACAATTTTAAAAATGTTTCCTTAAATATTACTTATAATACGTGTTAAGATTGATTTATTTTCACTTTTCAGGAACGGTTTTACTATTCACTAAACTTATATTTCACTAAAGAATAAAAATTATACATGCTTTATTATTGTTGTCTTTTATTTATTGCTTACCCACAGCTTCTTCATTTTTCTCATTTATTTCGCACAACTCTAAATCTAGAGTTCTATACTTAACATTTTTTCTTTAATTTAACATCGTGTCGTTCGTACCACTTTTGTTGCTTTTGTTAATTAAAAAGTTACAGTTTACTAATTCAAGCGCACTCAAGCAAGCCTTTTATTATAAATCTGCATCCTTGAAACTAACCTTGAAAAAAAAAACCACGTAGACAAGCATGTAACGTTGAAAAATGATTTACATTGATCTATTTAGTTTAAACCACGGCGACTCGCATTCGGATTTTATTAGTACAGGCAACAACTTGTCCTTCAAATACGTTTCCATGGTCATCACCAGAGGGCGGGTGACCTTGAACTGGTTGACGAGTTGAATAGTATATTTTCTACGTTTATACAAAAAGAAAAAAATGTTTTACTAGGTGGAAAATTAGGCGTCTAAATATAGATTTCTGACAAAGACATTATATAATACGTTATCTTTTATAACACTATTATGTAATAATTTTTTTTTTGCCAATTTCAATATTTACACATGATACTATATTCCACTAGTGTTTTACAAACACACATTACGATGTTGATATTTGAGGATTGGTGAAATGTGTCATACTCTGTTTTTAAAAGGTACTGATGTCTTGCTAATTGTTTCCATTCTACGTTTCGCGCTCGCTTATGTGTCAGCTCCCATTCCTCTCTATAATAAACTACGTTGTTGGATTCCTTAATCCACACTTGCTCCAATTGGTGAAATTTCTTTAAGGCCTTCTATTAATCGTATTAAAAAACAACAAATACACTCTACACCATCTTTATACGTTTGAAATGGACATATTAGTCATTGTACCGCACTAACAAAATTTACCGCTTTAGGCCACGGCTCCTTTATTACCATTTCTATTCTCTATATACACCTTGCCCTTACTCTTTTAATCTACAGCTTTCGCTTCGTCGAAATCAATATCTAAGTATCTCTTCTTTGGCAAATTCTAATTACTCCTTGACTGTCCATAAGTGCATGCCATTCCTGATTATCGAACACCACACCATAACTGTGTGATCCAAAATGTCTTACGACTGGTTCAAAATTTAGTTGCGGCGAGATACCGACAACCATACATACCGACTTTTATTTACAGAATAATGCACATTATTAATTAAAATGTGGCGACATTCACTAAAATTGATAGCATTCACAGTCTGTATATTCCCTCTACTTCTCATTTAATAATAAAGGTTACAAAGTAAACTCGGCAACACCGCTCCAAAGTTGAACAGTTCCTCATTTATTTTCACTACACATCAAGGTTATTCCACCTACTATAGTAATTTTTAAGAGTTATAGCAGTTGCTTCACTAATATTAATACTGCCACAGGACACAGACGTTATCAGATTGTGAAAAATAACAGTTTGACAACTGTCAAATCTCAGCTTCAGGGGTTATGTTTATTTATTTTATCACAATAATAAAATATCAGAAAATATGTGTTATGTCAAATATTTAATGTCAGAATTGCCAACCTAAATCAGTTCTATCTGCATCCTCTCGTGCACAATAAACGGGTTCTAAAGGTGGTAATGAAACAAAGTCAGTTATGACGCAACTGCTCTGACTCGTGAAAATTGGTATAGCTACTATTATCCTCGCCAGAAGTGTTTACGCTACGTAATTAATTTATGATTCTTGCTATCCAATTTGTTTATACTGTCTTCTCATATAAAACAGTGAATTCAATAAGGATAGTGAGCATTCGTAGTGCATTTGACGAAATCGACATACGGTATTGAATAAGTAGATGTAGTAGAAAGAGTAAACCTATAAACACAAAATCAATTTGTTTTATATGCATATGAACTTAATTCTCATTTGACAAATATAGCACCTACTACATAACCTCTTTTTGCTTGTTTATCTTTTGACTGGTTACTCATTTCCTAGACTTACTTCTTTTAATCATTTATGCCATACTTTAAATAAGTTCAAAAATATCAAGTTTTGAGCTGCATCGAACCCTGTTTTAACAAGTCCAGGTAGAAGAACGACCAGGCAAGGAAAGAAAATTTGATGATCTACCTGAAATATCCAAAATGGGCTTAAGGAATATGTTATACAAGTATGTATGCACAAAGTGAGTAATATTACATCACAATCTTTTTCACATGTTTGACCTACTAATTTATTTACAGAAAAACACGTCACAGTTGCAAGTTTAAATGCAGAAATTCGTAACAGTCACATATTAATAAGTGACAGCAGTCTTCATTGTGCAATCCAGTCGCTAGGATTCAAACTCAAAAAAGACACCAGGTGTAGAGCTTTATTGGAAAAAAGTTACAGAAATGCGAATTAAATTTCTTAAACAATACATTAAAGAGATCAATTCACCTAATCGTCGGCAAGTAAACTCTATTAATTAAAATCATTGTGGGCTAATTGTGTGCGACATACTGAAGAAACAATGAAGCAATGGTATAGGCGGGAAGAAGTGTTGGACATCACAGTTGACGAACTGATTATTGACATCGGAAACTATTCTGAAAGCTCGGATGTAGATAGAGACTCCGATTACAAGTTTTACACTTTGACAACCATGTTTCTACAACCTACAATTAGTAATACAAGTGTGTTAGTTCATATTAAATACAATTTCTATTAGTAATGTATTTTAATTATGTAAGCACAATATATTTTGTGATAAAATGCTTCTGAAGATGTTAATGCACACATTTTTCATTTTATTTAGGCACGTAACTTAGCATCCATTTTGTGTAATAATGTGTAATCTTATTGTTGCCATCATTGCTACTGCATTGGTAACAACAATAAGAAATTATGATTATGAAACGTAGTAGCCTTGCGAGGTGTAAATAGTGCAGCTCGGCAGTTCTTCCATGCAAATTGTTTAACCTATAAGTTGAATCTCTAAATATCAATTATATAATTGTTTATCAGCAACTTACAACACAACCATTCTCCTGTTTTTATAATTCCGCTGCAATTACTAAATGTTTGTTGAAAATTGCAATGTTTATAATAGGGCAGCAATGGGTTATAACCTACATAACCCGCAGGTTGCAAAAATAACGTACCAAACTTATGTTAGATTTCAAGGATATTGTTTTTCAACCGTTATTATTATGATAATCAATGTTCTCTAATTTTTACAAAATAAATCACAATAAATAAGTAATTGTATTTCGGAATTCTGCAGCTTTAAATGCTGCCATCTAATCAGAATTTTATTATAACGAAAATAATTTTGACTCGTGTTTTTCATTTTACTCCATATGATTATATGTGATGACGTAGCGGTCAACACTCCTGGCGAGGATAGTAGCTATTATATGACGATTGAGAGTTTCGGAAGTGCTACCAACCGCCATCTCTGTTTAATCTTAATGCTCAGCGAATATGTCAAATTATACCCAACTGGATTTAGTTCGACAAAATAAGGTTACTACCTTATATCTCAACAGAACCATTACGGAATTTATATGAAAATGTGCAGCGGAATTCGGAACTTAAATAAACGAATTCGATACTTCCACCATCACGCCTTCATGGGTAACATGTAATTATTCATTAACATTTTTACTTCACACTCTTTTCCTCTTGTTGGCCATGTGCATCTTCTATGATGTGAATGCTATAAAGCATTACATTCAAGTGACTACTGAATTATTGACCACTATGCACATATGGAAAGATGGGTTGCACTGTACAAGATGTCCCATCCAGAGTACTGACCCTCTTCGTGTAGAGCGCCCCAAGAAATGTTACACAAAGTATTGGAAATTAAGTCACGTCTTCTTTTCTGTTAAATTTACTATCTTAGTATCTTACTGAGTTTTACAATGACATCCCGCCAATCTTCTATTATCCACAATATTACAATTGTTTTGTTATACGTTTACTAACGTGTCGTGCATGGTATGGAATTCCCTCGCCTTCACTTGCTGCAGCAGGATTCATTTCCACATTTACCAACGACACCGTTGAATGTTTCATGTGTGAGGTTAAAATAAACCAATGGCAACTATCTGGCAATCCACTATAGGAGCATCTGCGATGGGCACTATACTTTGGGTGACCATATTTATTTTCAGAAAAATAAGTACAGAAATAAAAAGTAACAAAAAGTTGTATTAGGAATAGATAAAAACGGACAAATCAAAGAACTAAATGTAGAGTGACATAGCCAAGCATGAAAATGAGAATAAAAAATAAAATAATTTTTAATGACACATGCATATACATAATATATGTACCTATATTCCTATATTAGAAAAAATACAAACACATAAAATACTCTGGCAGAAATGTGTAATGTTATTAATTATTTTGACGTGCCTGCAACGCCATCAGTGGGGTCACCTTTGTGCCAATCGTATTTTTGAGAGCTTAGGATAGATTCCAAAATTTGCTTTCTGGTCTTCAAAAACTGGAACATTTCACTGCAAGTCTCATCGAAGTTTGTGTACACTTGCATCACAGCTTCTAGTGTCGATATTTTCATTTGCGATTTTCTGCACTCCAGTAGTTATTAATATTAGAGAATAGTCGCTCAATTGACGCACTTGTTCCAGGAAGACAAAAATAAACTGACATAAAATCTCACAATTTTGAAATCTTCACTTGATCCAGACCCTTGATTCCATTTAAATACTTCAACCCATCGATCTTCGGTAGCTATATTTTTCGAGTTCCACTCGGCAATTTTATCTTCTGACAGTTTAGCTTGTAATAGACTAACTTCATCGAAGAGTTCGTCCTCATTCAGTGTCGAACCCAAGTAGTCTTTAAAAGCAGCACATGAACACAAAATTTGATTCCATGAAACTTGGTTTCTCAAATTTATCCATTCAAAGAGCCTTAATTCATTTAAATTTGTACTCCAATTCTTCAAGTAACTCACACAATTTGAATAAAATAATCTAACCTGTGAGATGAAGTCATCTCGATAGTTTAAACTACCTTCCCAATTGTCAAGTTGTAAAAGGGATTCTCTTACTTTAAGCGGCAAAAATAATTCATTCAAACGATTTTCAAGCTTATTTTGAAGATCGAAATACTCTAGAGCGGCCTCTGTTGCGCATATTTTGTCACCCTCTACCTTTAATATGACTTTGTGAAACATAGAAGCAATGTTGTGTACAAACCACATCCAAATTTCGCTGGTGCGACACTCAAAAATTGCTTCAAAATCATTGGACAATTTTCAATAGACAAAAGTATGCTTTCAACGGTTCGTACATTTGTAGAATTCGTTCAATTGCGGGCATCAGACTTAAAATCTTGTTTTAGAAAATGATAACATCTTTTGTATTCAACATTAACAAAGTCGCAGAATTGTTTAAGTTGATTTACTCTCACTGTATAAATATAGAAATGCTTAAATAACTTAACAACAATAACCTCAACGTCAATTGGTAAGACGTCCGTAGCATTTTGTACGCAATTGTTCAAAATGTGTGCAACACAACCAATGCCAACCAGAGGTTTGCCACGAGAAGCATTCAATTTTGCAAATAGGTTGTTCACTCCTTTCTTTTCATTCCGCCAAAATTTGTATTGGTATTATCAGCAGCTAATCCAATACACTTGTCCACTAAATTGTGGGTTTTCAAAGTATTAAACACATAACTATTTAACTGTTCTGATGTTTCACCAGGTAAGTCTTGCAACTGAAGTAATTTCACTTGAATACCTTTTTCACAATTAAAGTATCTCACCAACAAAGGTACTATTTTAATTTCTTTGTGGTTGGACGAATCGATCATGATGCTAACAAAATGTGCTTTGTGTAGATCAAAGTTCCAATCGCAACTGGGATTCTTTAGCAAAAACATTTTTACAATGGCTTCAGTTTTGGTTCGAGCTGCCATAAATTTGGGCTCAAACATGTTCGCTATTAGCTTTGATGTGCAATCCAAAGATCTAAAACTCTGCTGATGCTTGATCGTATGATACGCGAAAGTACCTTCCTTGGCTGCAATTAACATATTTTCAGAGCTGAAGTTTTCACTTTTGAAAAAAGTGTTTAGTGTAGCGCTTTTAGACTTCGTATTTGCAGCTAATGTATGCTTTTTCTTGGTTAGATGAGCCTTAATATTGCTGCGACCACTGTTGGAAATATCAACATCACTTCTACAAATTTCACAGTACACAATATGCGGACTCAATTTATTTTTATTTTCATAAACGGATATTCTTTCTGTAACTCCAAATTAAAATGACACTTTCTTCGAGGCGGTGCCATGTTTACTCAAATAATGCACAAGTAGGTAACTGAAATCAAACGACGTTGCTTTTAGTAAGCGAAACCAGCACAGAAAACCAGACTGCATTCAACAAAAACAATTAACAAATAATATGTTCGCTTGCTGTCGAACGGTAGAACTCGTGTAGAATTGAACTTGTTTAGTCTTAGTCCGAGCGCTGTCGCTATTTATATGCGGATCGCTAAACTTCGCTTCGATTCTCGCACGTTCCAGTCGCGGAGCATTCTGGGCTGTGCGTCTAGGATAATCGAGGGCGGACTGGAACGTTCGGGAAACAAACTACGCGAACATTCTCAACAACTTCTTAACGTCGTTATTGCATCGTGATCAGTGAATCACCGATAAGCATTCTTTTTAAATAAAAAATAAATATTTTGGTATACCTATTTGCGATATTTGCATCTTCAAGAAAAAGAAAGTACATTTTAGTGTACTTCATGCTTCTATTAAGGACCTTAGGACACTGGCAGAAAAGAAAGTACTGTCCTACTAAAATAAGTACGTATGGTCACCGTAAATACTGCATGTACGCTCAGTTACTTGCACCAGGCCACGCAGGGCACAAGTGGAAAGGACTATTTGGACTAGTACTAAATCAAAATGTATTGTTAATAAGTAAACCATATTTCTGAATAAATACACTTGCATGTAATGGACTTACTGCATTTGTACAAAATCAAACTGTTTTGTTCATAAAACAAAGATTATCCTCGCGAGGAGTGTTTACCGCTACGTCATTAATTTATGAATTTAGCTATCCAATTTCTTTATACTGCTTTCTCATATCAAACAGTGAATAAATAAAGGTGGCAAACATTCGTAGTGCACTTGACGAAATCGACATACGGTATTGAATATGGAAATGTAGTAGAAAGAGTAAACCTATAAACGCGAAATCAATTTGTTTCATATGCATATGAATTTAATTCTCGTTTGACTAATACTTCATAAGCTCCATTTACAGGATATTGTTTTTCAACCGTTATCACTACGGTAATCAACGTTCTCTAATTTTTACAAAATAAATTACAATAAATAAGTAATTGTATTTTGGAATTCTGCAGCTTTAAATGTTGCCATCGGAGTATAGTTTCTAATCAGAATTTATTGTAACGAAAATAATTGTGACTCATGTTTTTCATATTACACCATATGAATGCAAGTGATGACATAGCGGTAAACACTCGCCTCGCGAGGATGATATAAATAAATTGCATTAACGTACTTATCATTTTCTTTTTTTCCTAGTTTCATAGGTCAAGGTGTTTAGTATGAGAAGCATGACCTCAGTTAAAAACTTAGGTGTGGTATAAGTAGACATTCTAGATCTCACTTTCTGAAATGTGAGACCTTGAGACGTTTCAATAGGTAGTGTCAATGTGTGAAACTTTGAATTGTGAAGCCTTGGAAATATTGACCTTGAAATTGTGTGTTACAATACTCTCCAACCTACCTACTGTTACCAAAGTGTATATGTCAAGAATTTTTCAAAAGTCGAAATAACAAGATAAACTCACATTTACATTAGCATAACTGTCATTTTTTCATTGATGGTCAAGATCCAAAAATAGTTGGAACAACATATATGTATATCATCGAATGTGTCTGCCATAAAATCGTAATTGGACTAATCATTTGATTTATTTCACTATGTTATTATAATTATTGTTACGGTACGGCATCTCTTTGGTTCGATGGCTACAGTCCCATGCTGGACCCGCACAAGGAAATGGCTGGGTAGGCTACTGCCGTAGGACCCACGTCCAAAAGGGTTCTGATGCGTGGTTTTTGAACGAATCCATGATCTTCTGTGTTTTCGTTTTTTTTTTCAAAAGAATGGCATCAAAAAAATAACAGGTCTTTCTTTCTATGCCATTTTTGTTTAGTGCTGGGTTATAGAGTTTAATTTAGAAATTCGTTTATCTGTATTAGGTATATTTATTTCAGCTTATAAGTGACAATACCCAACAGTTATTTATTTAAACTATCTGATGTTTACATGATTAGTTTCCACTTAATTCTACTGTTTTTAACAATAACTTCATATATTAGGATTAAATTTAATATCATCACTGATATTAGCTAAGTCAATTCCTGGTTCAAGAGATGTGTAGGACTTTTACCTCTGCGTAAACCAATGATAATAGGACTAAATAGATATGGCCCAATTCCACACAGGTGAATTTGAAATCAACCTTGTAATCAGTAGTGTGTACAAAAATTATTTCTCATCCACTAGACAAACATATTGTCACCACACAAAAATAGATATACTTAAATAATTAAAGTTAAATTAACACGATCCGTCGCCCGCAGCTCGTCGGTTGGGTCGAGATTCACTTATAGAGAAACAAAAGGATAAAAAGGCGCCAGAAGCTTATATTATAACATAAAGGCCCAACGAATCTGAAGATACCTGTTCCCGCTTCAAGCAACAGGGTGACAAATAGATACAGAAAGTCAATTACCGCTCACCACGGGTAGACCTAATAAATAAATCAAGAAAATGGAGGCTCAGAAGTATATTGAACGTCAAAAGGTTATAATCTGGGTGTATCAACGTTTAGATTAAACACTAAACGTATACATGCAAAAAAATGTTAACTGTATGATGTAATAAGGATTTTACTAAGGACTCAACGCATGGTTACCAAAGAGGTTATTGCACAATTCAACAATTTAGAACATAATTCCACTTTTTTCAATGCTGTAAACTAAAAATAGGAATTTTTTAGTTCTAATATAAATTATTATATTTTTATAATAGACCACAATTCTGATCAAATGTGTATTATTCGTATACCATTGGCGTAAATCGCTGAATTTGACTATTTATGCATCCAAGTATGGTACGCTATAAAGAGCGCCTTTGGAAAAGACGACCAGGTACTATGATTAAATAAGTGCTGACCTTTGTTTTATATATGTTACGCATGTGAGTGGTGGTTGTCAAACTTGATTTACTGCCACTGCGATTAAAAGGCATTCTCTCCTTGGAATGTGTGCATGCGCACGTACGTGCGTGTGTGTGTGGTTGTACATAGTATTATGTTTGAGTAATGAACTTAATTGCGTTTCCTTTTATTACGATCGGTCTTAAACTGATGGAGTAGTTACAAAAATAAATGAATTTCTAGCCAAAGAAAAACTCTAACCGAAGCAAAACGAATCTCACCGAGGCTCTATTTCAACATTTAATATAATCGTAACTTTTGCAGGTTTGTTTGTGCCACTAAACGAAACTGTTAGCTATGCAAGATGAGAATTAACAAAAACATAATTACTTTTCCTTACCATTGTATTTAACTTAAGTGTTGAATCTGCCCCATTAGCTATTCTTTTAAGACTATGGTTACTTATTAATCTATTAAAGTTATGATTTTTCGTCATGCTGCTAAAGTAATGTATGAACTTTTTTTCACTTAACCATTTTGCTTATTGTGCACTAGTCTGTTATCTTTTGCGGCATATTTTGCTTACAACCATAGGCGTCGAGTAAGTGGATGGTTGAGCACCCATAGTCATCAGAAAGAGGCAAATGATCACTCATAAATATAAAAAAACACCATACATATTTTAAATAACTTTGATGAAAGAAATGCTTCAAAATGATCATTTTTCAAAGAGGCACGCAATACCCAAACCCCCGGTGCTACATTATCCACGAGCCGTCAATCAATTGTCCTCCCGAGATTTTAACCCACGAGTCGCAACTCCCAACACCCACTGCAAAAACCAAAAGTCGGCGCTTATGGTCACAACCTGAACAAAAAAATTCCTAAGGTAGAAGACAAGTGCTAGTTTAAATTATTTTGATCCACTTTATAGGAAAATGTGTAAACATATTGTTTAGAGAAAATTTAAGGTTGTTTAACTTTTCTTTGTAAAGTTTCTTAATACAAAGCCAAATAAGTATAAACATTAAATATGGTTGAAATGCCGATCATCAGTAGGCTTGATCTCAATATGGCGACTAGCCCAGATGGTATCCCAGCTATTGTTTTAAAGCAATGTTCCCCCAAACTAGAACCAGTCCTATCAAAGCTCTATTCGATCTCCTGTACCTTCTGGGAAATTTCCTTCATCATGGAAGTTACCAAATGTTCAACTTATTTCCAAAAAAGGCGATAAGACTGATCCCTCCAACCACCGATCAATTGCCATCACTTCCGTTTTGCCTAACATCATGGAAAAAGCCATCAATTAGCAAATGGTCTCTTTCCTTAAAACTAACAATCTCCTAAGTGATTAACTGGTGATCTTTCATATGTGACCCAGTGAAACAGTTGTAGTCACTTTAGATATCTCTGAAGCATTTGACCAAGTTTGGCATAACAGGGTTTCATAATGGTAATCCACCATCTATCTCAAATCAATATATTAAAGCTGAAATGGCAATTTCAATCAACAAAGAGATTCAACGTATTCTTGAATGGTGAAGTAATAATCTAGTTAAATTTAATGCTAATAAAACTCAGTGTTGCCTTTTGTCCGCCAAAAAAGATCGGTCATTTCCTATTGTAAATAAGAATGGCTCAGATCTTGTTTTCAGACTCTATTACTATGTTCAGAATTACTGTACTTCGAATTCTTCGAATCTGTCATGGATGACCGTCTTTTGACATCTACTAGAGCACCTACTTGTAAAATAGGCTTTTTGTACAGATCTACCTCCCAACAACTCTTTCTGCTGTGTAAGGCCCAAATTTGACCTTATCTAGAATATAATTCTCACCTCTGGGTTGGTGGTCCCCAATACACCCTCGATATCGTTGAATACATTACAAAAAGAGCAATTAAGCTTATAAATTACTCATCCTTGACTTCCGACATACAGTTCCTTGAGCATAGAAGAATCATCTCAATTCTTTCTTTGTATTATTGGTATTACAATGGCCATTGCACTGGTGAATTATATTCTTTGATATCATCATGTCACCTTTGCTAGCAATACGCGGTTCACATCATCACTATGCAGTACAAATCTCCACTTCACTTGTCATACCAAACAGGCACAATCCACATTCTTCTACATGGCTTCCAAACTCTGGAATGATCTCCCTTACTGTTCGTAGTCATCTCTTGGCAATTCAATATCCCCCTTTCTAGCATTTATATGTCTATTAACCCTTAAATGAAGCAAAGGTTGAAATGTCTATCTGACATAGATTGTTTTTGTTTTTAGAATGTTGCCTATTTTCGTTAGGACCATATTAAAAAGAGGTTGAATAATTAACCTTAAACAATTATTACAATTTCATTTCTTTTAATTTCCACTTTGTAGGTTGGAAGGTCGTGTGTTGTTTCACACCAGATATTTTAAAATTAAACTAAATTAAAGGTTCTTATTAACTTTTAGCCATATTATTGACAAATACACTAAATCCTGTTTATTTAGTTATATCTCCTATTCTTTCATAATTTTAATAATAATATAATTATAATGGAATAAAATAAATAATAATATACAACAAAAACAAAAATAACTAACAATAAAAATGAAATATGACAAAAAAAAAGATTTTTTTAAATACTGCCTATATGGCTTCCCTGGGCAGAAGCCAACCATGACTAGGTCTCCTGGGTATCGCAGTGAATTATAAATGTTGTAAATATAGTCAACAATCATAATACTGATTACTGAAAATGTAAGTTTGTCTCTAATAATTCATTCCTGAAACAAGCTCTAAGTCAGAGGGCAGAGAGAGCCCAGAAGGTAGAGTGACAGTGATATGGTTTTTTAAAAATATTTTTCATATTTACCGTTTATATAACGTGTACAACACAATATTAAATCACAATTTCTTCTATTTAGGTGCAACTAGGTAAGTTCCTTATATTTTAAAAACAATAGTTAAATTGAGGTGCACAACACCTATGTTTGCCAACATATGATCATGATTAATGTTAATGGTTTACTTATAGTCACTTATAGCTTATGTTAGATTTAGTGGATTGGTCAGAAGTGTTCTTCCTCTTCAACCCTGATCAATCTTCTGTTGGTGTAGCATTACCGAGCTGGTAGCGTAGTGGTGACACAACCTCATTAGCATTCGGGAGGTAATGGGTTCGATTCCCGTTACCGTCTACCTTGTATGAGGTTTTTTCAGGGAGTTTTCCTCATACACATGGAGCGGCATGGTCACTGCGTATATGCACACCGTGTGCGTCTACTTAGGCGAATGCTAGGGTACTATTTTCCCCCTCAGAACCCTAACTCCATTCCTTCCGATCCTATCCTGACCACACCTATCTTTAATACCACCATGCATATATACGTAACGTATGTATGCTGGGAATCCATGATTGTGGCTGAAGGAGCTCGAAAACTCAAGCAGCCCGCCCTACCCTTGGGGAGGAAATGTAATACGTGGCCTTTTCCTTTTTTGGTGTACCATTATGTTAATAATATTGTATTAATTACAATCATAAATTTCGTGGTTTTAAAATAAATCAGCTTTTATTATGAATAGCATAGATTAGAGAGTATGTTTGAAGTCTATGTTTGGTTTTAATCAGTTTATTTAATATAAGTGTGGTGTATGGTTATTCTACATTCGCCTCTAGGTTTCTTCAATTAGACATCAGATAGATGAAACGATAAGAAGTGCATAGGGAGAAGTGTCAACAGATTCTTCTATCTTCTCAAAGAAGTTGCGTTAAAATGCATGTGGGAACTTGAGTTTGTATAGTGGTTTGTGAGGGTGTTTGTAAAGTATAGTAAATAAATCTCTGGTAGAAATAGTGTTGCCCAAGACCCTTCGGTGTGTAAAGTTCCTGTATAGTGTTTGTATCCTCTGTTATGGGTGATATACCTGCATGTTGTGAACTAAGGTTATTAAAGTATCTGAACGTAAGCCTGTGTGTTCATCTTAGAATTTGGCGTTCACAAGAGGAAAACAAGAAAAGTTGATTAAGTTTGATGTTTGTGTTCATGGCTCTTCAAAAATAACTGTGAAAGCTGATTTCCAGTTCGTTGGAAGGTAAGAAAGTGTATAATCAGTCAGGGCTAATCGGTTAGCTGTTGTAAGAGAATACGGTTTACGCTGTATACCCTTCTGTAGGAGCGGTTTGTAAAGTGGTACTGAAATTTCGACCACTTCCGGAATGACGGAAGTTAAGTCGTTGATTGCTTTCTCTCAAGATCTTGGGTCTGGTCTGGCAATGTAGTTGAAGATGTGTTCAGAGAACACATTTCAGTCTCAACTAAGGGACAGAACTGCTAAGGGAGCTAGAGTTTTAACCAGAAATGGTAAATGATCTGAAGTAATTGTAGTGCCTATAAAGTATTCCCGATTGAACTAGTAGGCAATCAATGGATTCAGAACAAAAATATGGCAAGTAAGTATTACAGAGTTGGGTAGAGTGCATGCATAATTTAGTAGATCGTCAGAAAGAGTATTGGCCTTGGGGTCCTGGATTGCCATCTTCGACAGGGAATTGGAAGGGTTTCGTCACTTCTGGCATTGGAAGAACTAGGAAAGGTATGCTCTGCTGCAACTGTTACAGTTTGACTGAGCAGAGGATTTGCAGGAAGTGGACCTGTGGCTTTCACCATAGTTAGGGTAGTGGATTAAACAGGTTGCACACACTTTCCATCAGATTTTCACAGAACTCCACTCTACGATCAAAGTCATCTTTGCTAAGCTCTTGTACTAGATGTACTTTATAAGGATGTATTTTCTCCCTTTTCAATGTTGAGAATAGTTATAGACAGCGACTAATATGATTCTATTAAAACTGCCAGATATTGTAGTGATCATTCAAGGATACTATCTGCCATCATGAGAATGGTTGTCCTTAATAACAACAATGAACTTACAACCAAATCCGGCGTGTGCGAACAAGTGATTAATATGCACCATTTTGCGTTCTAGTGACAGACTACTAAACTTTAGACCTGATTAATACAACCTTAAATCAAGTTATTAGTCTGAAATTGGCATGAATTTACTATGAAATTGTACCATCCTTCTAAATCTACATTAAAAGCCACCCTGGCAACTCCTTTTAGTTTATGTAAGAATAAAGTACCATTTTCAATTAATTTTATTGCTCATCAATATTTAATATTTCCAATTGTATTCTTATAAAAAATAAGTTAGATTCACTGAGATAAATTAATATGTTGTGGATTATAGTGTTTGTTAGTATTGGATTTGAGAAATAGGTGATTAGACAGTGTGTACAAATAGAAAAACCTAAAATTTCTAGAAGTTAATTTGTTAAGGATTGAGCTATAGCATTGACTATAAACAGAATAAGACTTGTAACCTTATGGGAACGAAACACGTACGAAAATCCGCCTCGAGCCGGAATGGCAGCACTTATACAAATCCGTCCAATTTCTCACGGGTCCGCTCGTATATCCGTCCTCAGTCACCTTTCAACGTTGGTAGGGTGCATATCGTACGCGTCACAATATAAAAATGCCGAACTATCATCATAAAGTGTTCTGTACTAAACACATTTAAATGTAATTATTGTGCAGATGTACTTTTAAAATGTTCAGAGGCACATTTAGAAGAAAATGAAGCTTTCCTTTTTGCTAAAGATTATATTATTCATGTAAAATATTTAAAACGACCATCTGATTTTGATTAAAAAGTTTCCCACATTTTATGAAAATTATAAATTATCTAACAGCGTAAACGTAAATATACAAAAAGAATGTAAAACCATTATGAAATATTTTAAAAATTTAAACTGCCACACTCATTTACATTACCTTATTTCCCTTTTTATTAAAATAATGACAAACAGAATTTAGTTAATAAAATAAATATAATAAAAGAATATTATTCAAAAAGTAAATAATAACAATTCTAAAAATAAACTTCGAATTTTGTCATCTCAGTGAAACTACAGTGGAACTTTATAATATTCTAGATTTTATTCGAGATGTTATTAACTAAAAATACAGTAAAATTTTGATTCTTATTTTCCAGAAATATTTAATTAACATTATTTTGTTAATTTCGTAGTTAAAACCCTGTTTTATACACACTGTAATTTTATTTCATTAATTCAATCAATTTCATCAGAACATTTTACTGTTATGGTATTTTCTCATGATCATCGTATCATTATAAATCTTCATGAATCTAACATTCTTAGTTGTTAATAAATAACATTAAAAATAACCATATGGTCGTGCCACAAATGCTTGATGCACTTGCCTAAATAGGACGAGTGCATCAGCACAAATCCTATTTCCAAGTGTATCAAGCATGAGTGATAAACCACCACAAAAAATTTCTAAATAACTGAAGAGTATGCATCGTATTCGGAGGACTATTGTATGAACACACCCATTTTACACAAAAATTTGGGATTTATTTAACAAAATCACAAATTTTCAAATTGTGAAGTAAATAGGCACCTTCAATATAAGTAATCTTCCAATTAATTGGTTTTCTATGTAATATCTGAAAAATATAATAAACTAAAGATGTTCATTTGTTAAAAATGGTTACTAGAAGGCCTAATCCAATATTTGCTGCAATTTGGTACTAGTACAATATGCTACATAATTCAATTTGGTTGGATTTGCAATAGAAAATCGAAACATTTATTGGCCAAAATTTGATGTATGTCGTGAGAGTACAATAGTCAGTTTTATTTCTAAACTCAAGAACTGGCAAAGTGTGGGGTTTAAGGAACGTTATAACAAAACTAGTGGTGTGTGAAGCTTCAAATTTTTCAAACAGAACCGAACTCGAACTTTGAGTTCGGGTTCGGTTCGAAAAAGGTTTCGAACTGTAAAGTGAGGTTAGGTGAATACGTTTTTGATCATATATGTAATTACATATATGTTTTTGACCATATATGTAATACATATATGTTTTTGATTATATTTACGTTATTTTGCGATACATTATTTACAATTTAAGACGCTATGAACAGTTCCAAAGATGGTAAACATGGACTTATAAATTATGATTCCAAATCCATGGGTGTTTGGTGTTATTTTAAAAAAATTAGTAAATTCGAGGCTGAGTATTTAAACTGTAATAAACGTATGAAAACGCCAACTGGTACAACAACGACGTTACAAAGACATTTAGATACAAAAAATCATGAAAATGTGAAACAACATTATGAGTACAAAGAAAATCGTAATATTTCAAGTATAAAATCTACAACAGTTACAAAACAAAGCAAACTGAACTTTCCGAACACATGGAGTGCATCTCATCCACAAGCACAAGCTTTGTCTCAAGAAATTGCAAAAATGATTGCGTTAGATTTTCAACCATATAGCATAGTAGAAGATATTAGATTTTGAGCTGTATTACGATTAGCAGAACCAAAGTATGATATGCCTAACAGAACTACCTTTTCTCGACAGTTTGTACCAACATTGTATACAAATACTGTTGATAATCTTAAAAGAAAACTAGATAATGAACTAAAATCATTGTCTGTAGTATTATTCACAACGGATATGTGGACATCAAGAAACACTGAATCGTTTATATATTTTACGATGCATTTTATAGATACTGCTTTTAAGATACAGGGAATATTGTAATGCACTATTTTTCTTATTTTTATCCCTAATGTAAAAATTACAAATAGTTCGAGTTCGGTTCGAGCGTTTGGAATTTGTTTTTGAACTATGTTCGCACACCACTAAACAAAACAACACGGAAATAAATTTCGTGTGTATTGCATCATAAAGTAATTGGATATCCCTATATCACATTTTTATTTTTGACAATTGCTTATTGACACTAGTCACAGTACTTTCTTACAAGACGGCTGGTCTGGTATTAAATTTACTCCTGCACCTTCCCAAATGGAAAGTGAGGCGGGACTCTTTTGCAGATACTCTGTCTCATGCAGAATCCCATATGGACATTTCATTGCATTGCAAGTCTTATTATGTTGATAGTCAATGGCTATAGTCAAGAATGAGAATTGTTTTTTGTACTTCAAACACCAAATCATAGTTGCAACATTTATTTGATAACCAACTACAACTTCTTCGCACTATTAACAATTAATGTAAACAAGTCAGAATTCCTTTATGTAAAACTGTATATGGATATTCTTTAATGTAACCATTTCTAAAATATGCAGTCTTAAAAATATAGAATAATCACAATTCTAATTTATTGTCAATCAGCCTAATACTAATTTTCGATTTCTTTTAAGTCATTTTTCATGTTGTAAAAAAAATTTTAAGAACCTAATTTATATAGAAATTTAACAATCTCTTCTTTTAATTATACTGGACCTGCCAGTGTAAACAAAAAAAAAAATGATCTAAACTCACTTGCGGAAATTAAATCATGTTTAATAACATTAACACATTTAATCTCAAAAATGTGTGATAACATCTAATAGGACTTACTTAATTTATATTTCATTTTATAATGTAAGCAACTTTTACACAATGCTGCAGTACAACTTACCTTTTGAATCTTTCTAAAATTTTCATAAAATCTAAGAAACACAATTATACAAACTATTAGAAAACAGGAAATATTATCTAATACTATAAATTATTACCCGTTCATTTAGCATTCCCATTCGTATTAACAACAATAATAAATGGTAACACAACATATTTTCCCAAAATTATGAAACAATATGTAACAATTTCTCGTACAATAAAACCGCGATGTAATTAAATACTTTCTTTATAATAACATTTCAAACACTGAAACAGTAAAAAATTTAAACATTTTAAACTGGACACGCTAGTGGAATTAAATTCGGTTGAACAATACCACCAGGTCCTGGTAACGCCGTTTCGCCTTTATTTAATAATTCATCTGCTTTTCGTGCAGCCTGTCGGCCTTCTGAAATTGCCCAAACCACAAGAGATTGTCCACGACGACAATCTGAAAAGAGAATATAAACAATCGAATTTTAGTTAAGAGTCTGTGAAGTGAATACCTCCAGCAGCAAAAACGTTTGATAAATTCGTTTTATAATCCTTAGTACTAAAATTAGAACGTGCATCAAGAGTAAGGCTGAGTTGATCAGCAATTGCACGTTCTGGTCCCAGGAAGCCCATAGCAAGCAGTACTAAATCCGCTTTAAATATTTTTTCAGAACCACGACGCTGATTCATTTGCCATCGACCTGTATCATCTTTTACCCAATCTACAGCAACTGTACGCACACCAGCAACATGTCCATTTCCATCGTCCAAAAATTCTTGAGTCATAATGCTAAATACTCTTGGATCAGACCCAAACCGAACTTTGACCTAAATATAAGAAAACAATAAGATAAATATTTTATTAAAATTAAATATATTTGGACGTACCTCATCATGTCCATAATCTACCCTAAATATGCGTGGCCATTGAGGCCAAGGATTATCAGGACTGCGATTATTCCCAGGCTCAGGTAAAATTTCAAACGTAGTAATTGATGCAGCACCTTGACGCAGCGATGTTGCAATACAATCACAGCCTGTATCACCCCCACCAATAATAATTACATGTTTATCTTTGGCTATTGGTCCTGGCATAGTGGTACCCAGTTGCCTTTTCTGCCAACTTTCCAAGAACTCCATTGCAAAATGGATACCACCAAGTTGACGACCTATAAGAAAAAATAAAGACACAGATATCAGATTGTAAATGCTTAATTACCTGGTAGTGGTAAATCACGAGGCCATGTTGCTCCTGTACAAAGAACTACAACATCAAATTCTTCACTTAAATCTTTAGCAGAAATATCTTTTCCAACGTTTATATTAGGCTTAAAAGTTATTCCTTCGGCAGCCATTAGATCTATGCGTCGTTGAACAACTGTTTTGCTTAATTTCATTGTAGGAATACCATACTGTAATAAACCTCCCATTCGATCGTTTCTCTCAAATACAGTTACCAGATGACCAGCTTTGTTAAGTTGTTGAGCACATGCAAGTCCTGCAGGTCCGGAACCAACAACAGCAGCACGCTTTCCACTACGAATTGACGGAATTTGCGGTACAATCCATCCTTGTTCAAAAGCATGATCAATTATGGCACATTCAATATTTTTAATAGTCACACTGGGCTCAGATATTGCTAAAAATTTCTTTAATTTAATATTTAATTGTTGGAAAAATAATTTACCTAAGACACAAGCGGCTTCACAAGGAGCTGGACAAACTCTACCGGTAAATTCTGGAAAATTATTAGTTTGAAGTAATTGATTTAGAGCTTGACGCCACTGATTTTGGAATATCAGTAGATTCCATTTAGGTATAATATTACCCAAAGGACAACCATGTATATTGGATTGACAAAATGGAATGCCACATTCCATACATCGAGCAGCTTGTATACGAAGACCTTTGCGCACATGTGGAAAATTGTAAATTTCATCCCAATCTTTCAAACGTTTTTCGGCTGGTCTATATACAGCAGTTTCTCGCTGGTATTTCATAAAACCTTCCAAAATATTCATATAATAATACATTCAACACATATATCAACATTACCTCTTGTTTTATCCAATGCTCTTTCAGCTTTCTTTTGTTCGATAGTAATATCTGCTATTGAATCTTCAATATCTTTAATGTTAGGTTCAATATAATTAGGTTGTACTGGTGTAGGAACTGCTGCTGTAAGTTTCTGTTTCAAAACTTTTTGATATTCATATGGGAAAACTTTCACAAATTCCTTGACTCGGGGTTTAAATTCTTTTAGTAGCTGCTCAGCAAGTACACTTCCCGTATATTCATAAAATTCTTCCAATAATGTTTTTACTAATTCCAAATCTTCTTTATCCTCTAATTTACAAAGTTCTACCATTTCTCTGTTACATTTACTTGAGAATGATCCATCAACATCCCATACAAATGCTATACCTCCAGACATGCCAGCAGCAAAATTACGGCCTGTTAAACCTATATTTTATACATAATATGTTAGTAAATAACACAATTAACTATGAATATCTTTACCTAAGATAAGTATGACTCCTCCAGTCATATATTCACAACCATGATCTCCGACTCCTTCAACAACTGCAGTGACTCCAGAATTTCGAACAGCAAAACGTTCAGATGCGATACCTCTCATGTATGCACGTCCACTTGTTGCACCATATAAACATACATTGCCCACTATCACATTTAAATGTGATTCAAATGGTGATATTTTTGGAGGATAGATAATTATAGTTCCACCAGAAAGACCTTTGCCTAAAAATGTTTATGTTTACTATGCTCCACTAATTTGTGTGATGTTAAAATATGATGCCAATTCACTAGATCGGAAACGGTAGGTTTTTAAGTATGAACAGAATCACAACTGCGAATATTCTCAAAAATAGTTTCTGGATATTGAAGATTCGAAAATCATCGTTGCCCGATGGAAGCACAAAAAAGATATTTGGAGAATGTTTGGATCACCGTGGAAAGCGAACAAAACATTATCTTGGGATCACCATGGTAACTGCCCAGGAAGTAATTTACTCTTTCTACTAGTGTAAAACATGATTTGACGTTGAGAAGTAGCAAAATCAACTTCATTGAAATGAACTACGCTGCATGTATGATATATATATATATATATATATATATATATATATATATATATATATATATATATATATATATATATATAAACCTTTTTAACTATATCTTTCTGGAATTGTTTCTATTATGTAAGTTGTGGCAAGCATACTATTGACAATTTGAAGATTATGTATGTTTTGTTTAGGTATGTTTCCATTGCCTGCTTCTATTAATTGTATTTTTCGTATATATCCATAGTGAATATGCATTTAAACAAACAAAAAATATGAAAATGTAAACTTTCACCATTAACATTCATAATAAAATACTTATCTTTTTTGGGATTTTTTAATGGTGTACTTTAAATTATACAATCTAAACGTTTCGATAACACTTACTGTTATCTTCGTCAGTAGTAATGTTTGTTAAAAATTGTTAAAGATGTAGTAAACAATTTTGTCAAATTTGAAAAATTCAAACATAAACATAAGCCTGCTATTAATATAACAAAAAATAGGCCTTTTGTATAACTTTTAGCATTGCTTACTTGCCCGTAGTAAAAAGGGTGGTTTTATTCTGGTGTATAAATTTACAAAAACATTTAAAATCGCAATTTCTAGGTAACCTATTCAGTCGAAATTGAAGCTGCAGTTTTTGTCTACCCATACGAGGCCTCAGCAATGCACAGAGTGATGCGTCAGGATTTCGAGCATTTACAGGGGCATTAAAAACCTTCCTCCTTTAAATTGGTCCTTTTTAGGGCCACAACTTACATAATAGAAACAATTCCAGAAAAATATAGTTAAAAAAAAATTAAAATTTAAGGGATTTTCGTATAAAGTTTTCTTTGGCAGATATTCTAGGTTAGGAACAAGATATCGAGATGCGGTTTTCGCGGGCTTGTTTAGGTATCATTTAGCTACTTGTTCATACAAAAAAGTCATACCAATGCATTTGATTTTTTTACGAAAATTAATCGTTTCTGTCGGAATGTCGAACAAAGCACTCTAGCGACAACATGCGAAACTAACAAAACTTCAATTATTTTAACATGTGTAGCCCAAGAAAAGCTCTTTTCAACACGCCCAAGTTTGTTAAAATCGGATTAGCCGTTTTGAAGATACAGGGGATGATTTAAGGAAACCTTTGAATACCCTCCCCCCACCACTTTATTTTTATAGATGTCAAAAAGTGCTAAACAAAAAAAGTTCAGATTATCCTCGACTTCAAAGATCAGTAATTTTTTTATTAAGTTAATACAGCAGAATTCACAGAAACATCACTTTTTTAGATTCAAGATTGCAGTTGCGCCCCCTAGCGGCCATTTCAGAAACATGAAAATATTTCCCAGGTTTTTGTATTGGCCGTTTTAGTTCTAACTTTTTTTTGCGCAAGCCTCTACGATGGATAGTTTCCCAGATACAGTACCTCGCATTCTTTGTTGGCCACCCTGTACACTTGAAGAGTATAACAACTCTGTCCCAATTTAACCGACTTCGTATCTCTTTAAGATGATCAAATATGTATGGATATTGAAGGGAGTCATTCTATGGTCAATTCTGAGAAAAAAAGTTTATATGAACATAAGGTTGCAAACGCTTAGTTTGCAAGATACAGGGTGTTAAAATTCACAAAAGAATCTATTTTTCATGTATTAGAAACATCAACCTTAATTAATTCCAACTTGATACATGATAATGATGCCTCATACTTCATATTTTGCAGATATTACAATTTTATGGCGCTTGCCATTGGCATAGGAAAAAGAAGTCAGATTTGTTTTGTATTCTGAATCATCCTAAATAAACGCACTTTTATAAGAGTATCTAAATAAAATGAAAAACGTAATTATGTATTATATGTTTTGCTCAAAAAGTTTATATAAACTATTGCAAATAAAACCACAAATTGTTTAACAAAACTAAGTATAACAGAGACAATGAAACAAAATGAGTAACAAAATAATATTTAGGTAACAAAATAATATTTAGGTAACAAAGTTTTGATCTGGACATTAGAACATTGTAGATGGAGCAAAATACACACATGCACTTCACGGAAACACTGTGTTTCATTAACCGACAATCGTTTTGTTGACCACATACACGTCATCAGCAGGGTGAACCTAAACTTTTTAACTAGTATTTCATCAATCGACGATCGTTTCATTGATACCACATCGTCATCAGGAGGTTGAACTTAAATCAGTTTAATCATAGTGACGAAATACAATGTTTCGATGAAGTGATATTTACATTAATCGTTCAACGTGGCCTCTCATTACATTTAAACAATGTTGCAGCCGATCTTCAAATTCTCTACCTACATTTCTAGCCATTGGGATACTAATGTTTCGGGAAACTACTCTAATTCTATTTTTCATGCTCTCTAAAGTAGTTACAGGTAATTTATATACTTTATTTTTCACATATTTTTAAAATAATGGAGATAATCATGAGTGCGGGTTTTGGAAATCCTTGTAGAAAAAATAAAAGTTATCACAAAAGTGATAAATTTTAACAAAACCAGACTATCATGAAATTATTTTGCTTTGCCCATGAGAGATTACTCTCCAATTGTTTATTTTAAATAATATAGGGTGACGATTTCATTACGATTTTCACATAAAAATGGCCATATCTTTAAAAGTACCCTGTAGAACCTAGTAAAAACCTTTATCGTTGGAATAGGAAAAAATGAGCCTAATTGAAATTTGACATAATATACATGGTGTTCCATTAAAAAAACAAATTTGATATGCTGTGACTATCAAATACCCTGTGTATTATTAAATTTTAAATTTTTTTAAATTAAATTTTAAAATGTACAGCTTGACTTTATGAATAACTTTTTTTCGTAACTCTCAAGGTAACAGAGTTATCGAACTCCGGAGTATCAAGTTGATCACCCTGTACATATACAGTGTGTCGCATTTAAGATGAAGACACCCCTATATTTTCGCTATTTGCAGGGATACAGATTTGAATTTTTGCACTGTCGTACAGGTTGACGGTCTCAATTTTTGCGATATTAAACTTAAATCTAAACGCTAAACTAAACTTACTACGAATTTACAAAGAGGTCCAATTTTCAATATTTTGCTTCGTGTTAGAGATATTAAAACAAGTATTAGAAAAAGTTGCATATTATTTTAACGCCCTGTACCAAGTTTCATGACAAAATTTGCATTTTTAATTTTTTTCATTTTGGTCTTTACACAAAGTTTATTATTTTAATGTGATAAATAGTGTGCCATGAAAAGTAAAAACTTGGCACTAGTGTCAAATTTAATAGTTTAGAACTTGCAAAAAAAATATCTATTTCAATATAATGTTAAAAACAATTTTATAATTTATTAAGTTCAGTAAAAAGTACACCACAATAATTTTCATAACAATTAACACAAGAGACCACAAGAGGAAGATTTTCAACAACTCGATTGATTGTAAATGATTGGATGAAACGTGTAGGACCCAGAATCTGTTTATCGCCGGATAAGGTCTTATGGGCTGCGTTCATATCGTCCATTTTTATGTCTTCCTCTTACACCACTTCAACGTCTACGCAGGCTAGAATGGAGCAACGAAAGAGCGAATTGGGCGCAAGAATGGCATCGAATTGTGTGTAGTGACGAGTCTCGATTTTGCTTGTGGGTCCACGATGGTCGGAGGAGGGTCAGACGGATGCGTGGAGAATGTAAAAATCCAACATTTTTTGTGGAACGCAACACAGTCCTCACACAAGGAGTAATTATATGCTAGAACCCGTTGCGCTTCCATATCTTCAGGGGCTAGGAAGTCCCATTTTCCAACAAGATAACGCGCGCTCTTATTCGGCAAGGGCTACAACACGTTTTTTGGAAGAAGTTAACATTGCCGTCCTCCCAAGGCCTGCTCGGTCGCCTGATTTGTCGCCCATTGAACATGTATGGGATGAGGTCGGTAGGCGACTGGGTAATTTACCACACCCTCCAGATAACTTACACGATCTCCGGCTATGGATTCAAGAAGCCTGGGTTGATATACCACAGGCAGCTATAGATCACTGGATTGATAGCATGCCACGCCGTCTAAATGAGTGCATTACAAATCGTGGCGGAGCAACTCATTATTGAAAAAAACATTTTTAGTTTTGGTTCTTTTCTTTTTAAATTTTAATCGTTTGTTTGTTCTAATGAAAGACATCGTTGACGAAAATTTGAATAAAATCGTTCAGCAAATTCTAGGTGTTGTAATTTTTATGGAAGTCAGTATATATGTATATACTGACTTTTCTATATTCCAGTCTTGTGGGTATGTACAAAACTTGAAAATTTTAAGCTTGCAGGCACCTTGCCACAAAAGTGACTGGTTTTATAAATATATATGACATAGTGTACACGCAGTTTATGATTGAATTGAGTGGAACTAGTTCTTTTGATAGTTCAGATGGTTAAGAGCCCTACTCTACATAAGTAGAGGCTATGGGTCCGAGTCCCACTCGAGGCAATCTTTTACTGTGTGTATGTTGGAAGTTTGAATAATTCATAATTTACTTATTACTATTTGTCATTATTAGCACTATGATGCAATTAACCTCCTTATCCTTAATTTATATTAATTTAAATGCCTAAAATGCAACTTTTCCATATTCCAGTCTTGTGGGTCACAAAAGTGAATGGTTAAATAAATATATATATATATATATATATATATATATATATAATAAATAAATATATACGAACAACTATATCTTTTGGAAAAGTAAAGTACTTAATGTCTCTCGTACCATTATATTGTGTATAATTTTTGCAATTTACAATGCAGCACGTTGGCATAGTAGGTCCGCAAAATATAACGTAATATTTTGGTATTTTCAGGTTATATTACGTTATGATTTAGACATGTTGCTATTTGTATTTTGGACAACTTTCTGATTGGTGGCTACTGCGCACTTTGAAGTTGCTACACCTATCTTATTACATCATGGTTAGAACATGCTTGTACAATCCGTGAATGTCTCAGTGTGATGTCATCAGCCATGAGGTTAACTTCTGTGTAATAGTAAGTTGAATATTGTTATTGTTTTAGACAATGGTTCAATCGGTGATCGTTAGTAGTGTGAGTACAAATGTGTGTCACATGCGAAAATAGTTTAATAATTATCTGACAGATCTTGTTAGTAAAAAATAATTGTAATTTATTTACGAGAGAAAAATATGAGAGGATCATCAAGGAGATAAAGAAGCAACACTGAAAATTAAAAAGGACACTTGATTATCGAAGATTGAAAAGGTTCGACATAATTTCAGTATTGGAAGTGAAAAACTTATTAGTGTTGTTGAAAAAGAAGGTGTTCCTGTTCTTTATTATTTGTGCATTGAAGAAATGTATGACGTTATTCATGAGACGCATAAGTATCGGTCATGGTGGTCGCATAAAAATGGGGATGGAACGTCATCGAAAGTACAAAATATTACTAAAGAATTAATTATAAAATATGTAAACAGTGTCAGTTAAAGTATTCGTTACCTAAGAAAGGATTAGTAGTCAAACCTTTAATTTTTAAAGAATTTAATTCACGCTGTCAAGTAGATCTTATAGACATGCAAAGCAACGCTGGTGGAGGCTTCAAGTACATAATGAACTACCAAGATTACTTAACGAAGTTTATTTTTTTTATGAGCTCTAAAAACTAAAACTGCAGAAGAAGTAGCTCATAATTTATTGGACATTTTCACTACAATCGGAGCATCTAGCGTACTTCAGTCCGACGACGGACGACAATTCGCGAATAAAATTGTTAATGAACTAACAGTAATGTGGCCTGAATTGAAAATTGAAAACAGTGCACGGAAAACCCCGGCATAGCCAAAGCCAGAGCTTTGCTAAGCGCGCGAATCAAGACGTCCAAAACATGCTTATTACATGGATGCAAACAGAAATAATATAGCACTGGGCTGAAGGTCTCCGATTCATACAGTTTATGAAAAAGCGCTCTTACCATCAGGGGATAAAACAGTCGCCATACGAAGCGATGTTTGGCTGTAAAGTCAAAGTGGGAGTTAGCACTTCACAGTTACCACAAGATATTTTACACAGCATTGCAACGGAAGAAGACCTCTAAGAATGTGAAGAAAAAATGGAAAATTTTTTAGCCGATAAATCGACAGAGGCTCCAAATCAGGATAATCAACTTCAAAATAAGAATTACGATACAGAAACGACGAAGGAAACTGTTAAGAATGTTGAACCACAATCAATCAAAGACAATATATCTCATGCATGTGAAGAAGAACGCGCAATTCTCAGTGTAAATCAGGAAGAAATAGAAAAAAAGAGGTCTGCAGCACATGAAAGTCTAATCTTGTAAAGTGGAAAAATGCTAAAACTTTCTCAAAATAAATTTCCCGTGGCATCCGTTGGAGATAATGTTCGAGTCCGCGTACCAGATGTTGCCAGAGGTGGAACGGACCCCCGACCGGTATTGGCAGTAGTAATGGCTATAGAATGTGACTTTTATTGGAACGGAATGTGGAATCTTAAAGCAACTGTATGCTAAAAATGAATTCACTGTTCGTCAAGAAAACTTGATAAGTATAGATTCGGTACCAGAAAAATACATTACACTAAGGAAAGCATCAACAGAGCAATCATTTACCGGAGGTCAATGTTAAGCCCGTTGTTCTTGCAAAAATAAGTGTGCAACTCTTCAATGTGAGTGTAAAGCAGCTGAAATTTGAAAAATCGAAATGCAAACATAAGCCTGCTATTTAATATAACAGTTTATTAAACATGTAAAGCCTTAAATAATTCAAATTATGACATTCAATTTGATAATATGGAAATATTGTCAAAGAAACTCATTATGTTCGTTTACAAGGTGAAGCTATTGAGATATACAAACATCCTAATAATTTTAATAAACACGAAGAAAATCTTTTAAGTAGGTTTTGGCACCTTATAATTAAAAAAAGGTACAATGGTACGGGCTTAATTTTGATTTTTGGTATGTCTAGGTTTTTGCTGTTTTTCCCAGACCTTGAAGTAAATGCTTAACCGATCTTACTATAATTTAACACTACTTGAAATTAAAATTAAAAAATTATGTTTTTACTGTAAAATAACACTTACAACTATTAACAAAGCTATTTCTTTGCTAGATTAGACTAGATTTTTAATTGATATGTGAAGTTTGCATTTATGAATACTTTTATCAATTACAAATTAAAGTTTTCACAACTTTACACTTACATTATAATTTGATTAAATTTTGTTAAATTTGTTCTTTGGGAATGACATTTTCACTGTTAATCTTCCACCGTTAGAGGATGTTCTGATTTGTCATCTTCAAGGCAAATTAACAATATTTAATTTATTAATGGTTTAGTTATTCTTTACTAAAATTGTATTCCATAGTTGACTTTACACATTTATTAAACTGTTATACTAATACCAGGCTTATGTTTACGTTTTCAAATTTCAGAAAATTGTTTCAACATCTTTAACAATTTTGAAAGATAATATTACTACTGATGAAGATAACTGTAAGCGTTAGCGATACATTTCGATTGTAGAACTGAAATATAGAATTACACCATATAAAAAACCCAAAAAAGATAAGTATTTTAATATGTGTAATAATGGTGAAAGTTTACATTTTCATATTACAAAAAATATTATTGGGCTGGACGTTTTGAATTCTTATTTGTCGTTCATGAGTATCAGTAGGTACTGTAATATTTGATTAATCCAAATGTTGACTTATGAAAGGTTTCATTATGTTTGTAGTTGCTTCCGGTAAGTTTATTTTTAGTACCTCACAATTTGTGAATGTTACAGGTGACATTTGAATTAACTTGTTTTTTAGTTTTGTTTAATTTTGATTGCATTTCTACCTACAGTGCTTTTTCTTGGTAGTTACCAGTGTATGATAATTGGTATGTATTGTTTTAATACACAATCAGAGGTGAGTTTAACTTCGTAATATGTTTCCTGATTGTAATATATTTAAATCTAGTAGGTACATTTAAACAAAAATAGAATATATTATTACTACTGTCGTAATAAAAAATAGATGGTTCTTTTGTTTCTTGTATAAAACCATAATAAACTTTTTCTACAAACATCAAAAATGACGAGGTTTGTGCATTAATAACAATATGCGAAATGACACTTTTTTGATTTTCCTACATTACCATAACATTGTGCGCGTAATGTATGTAAACTCTATGAGATTATTGTATTTTAACTTTTGTGGTCCTCAATCAAGCAAAAATCCAAGAAAAAAATTATTTAAAACAATTTTAAGGGATATACATATTTTGATGGTTGTAGAAAAAATTTTGTTTGTAACATGTGCGTGAACTACTTTGGTGATCTCGACTAATTTTTTAACACGGCTGCTTCTTGTTAAAAAATTCAATTCTAGATCACCAAAGTAGCATTTCGTGCACTAGATACAAAAATAACAATTGTTGTGATTAAACCTTGAATTAATTTTACAATTAAATTTAATCCTAAATAATTATAAGTAATGAAAAAAGGAAAGTAACAAATTAGCAACTGTATAGCTAATAGAATCAAAGTGAAGTTAAATGTTCTTAATGGAAGGATTGTTTAAGTCTACTGAACTGCTACTATTAAGATGGAAATATATCAGAAAATTGACACAAATTTGTGCTAAAATTTAATCTTTTTCTTACTGCGTTGGAGCTAGATCATAAGCCTGAGGAAATAAAAATTCCAGTATTTGTCACTCTGATAAAAGAAAATGTGCTAGATTTATATGATATCTTCACGTTTAATAAAGATGAAAAAATCTTTGAGCAAAATCAAACACGACTTTAAGTGCCCCTGAAAACCATGTGATATTAGAATGATTTAAGTTTAATAGTATTACGTGAAGAGAAGGAAAATTGTTTGACGACTTTGTCATACAACTTCCTAAAGCAATTAAGACAAGTATTTATTTCAATTAAAAAAAAGAAAATATTAATTCACTTCAATTTTAGCATATATAAAAATGTTAATGATATTACATACCTACATAGTCATTAGCATCACCTTCCAATGTACATGTAATTCCTTTTGCCATAAAAGCACAAAAACTCTGACCTGCAGACCCTTTCAAATAAATATCAATCTTAGAATTATTCGGTAATCCATCTTCATTGTATTTCCTATAAACCTAGAATTAGTGAATTATTTTAAAAACAATGTAACATACATAGAAATGTAATAACTAAGTGTAGACGTAAATGCACGACATTCGTTACTAATATTCATTTCAATCTTAACATATTTCTGTTTTCCATCAACAACTTCCTTTGATAATTCAATTAATTGGTTATCAAGCCTTTGTTCTAATTGAAAATCTTGCTTTTCATCCCCACCTTTAATATTTACACCAGGACGTAAATGTAACGCATTTTGTAGAATCAAATTTAAATTGAGCATTTTTGCTTTTGCATTTCCACATTCAGCTGCTCGTAGAAGGTCAGTACGACCTATAAGTTCTTGATAGCTACGAACCTGGAAATTGCATCATTTAATATATTATTAAAGTTTATGCTAAGAAATTACACCAAGGGATGCCATATGTTCACGAACTTCCTCAGCTAGCATAAAGAAATAATTAATTACATGTTCAGGTTGACCAGTGAACTTTTTCCGAAGAATAGGGTCTTGTGTCGCAATTCCAACCGGGCATGTATTAAGGTGGCATTTGCGCATCATAGTACAACCCATTACAATTAAAGGTGCTGTACTGAAACCAATTTCATCGGCACCCAACAATGCAGCTACCACAACATCAAACCCTGTGCGAATTTGACCATCTGCCTGAAGGACAATTCTAGATCGAAGATTATTTAAAACTAAGACTTGATGAGTTTCTGCAATTCCTAGTTCCCATGGTAGACCTGCATTTTTAATTCCCGTCCAAGAACTAGCTCCTGTACCGCCATCATGACCCGAAACTACAATGTGTTCGGCTTTCCCTTTTGCAACACCAGATGCTACTACTCCAACACCTACCTGCGTAAGAAATTATTTAAACAAACCAATTTTAAATATCAACCTATTACTTAATACATACTTCTGAGACAAGCTTAACTGAAATTCGAGCATTAGGATTAGCACATTTTAAATCATATATAAGTTCTGCAAGATCTTCAATTGAGTAAATGTCATGATGGGGAGGTGGTGATATTAGTCCAACACCAGGTACTGAATGCCTGGTCTTTGCTATATCAGAAGAAACTTTATATCTGCAAAAGAGTTGGTTAAAAATACTAAACAAGTTATAGTAGAATGTATTTTACCCAGGTAGTTCCCCTCCCTCACCAGGTTTAGCACCTTGAGCCATCTTTATTTGCAAATCATCCGAATGCGCTAAGTAAGAAGATGTAACACCAAAGCGTCCTGAGGCAACTTGTTTAATAGCGGAACGTTTACCAGCATCCAAGTATCTTTCTGGATCCTCCCCTCCTTCACCAGTGTTACTTTTACCACCAAACTAATAAATTGAAAATGATGTTAGTATACTAAAATGGTGGTGTACTTAGCAGGTAATTAAGTGGGATTCTTTAAAGCTGCAACAGTTAACATGTATATGATTTTTAAATTGAAATAATAATGAATTTGTAATACATATAGTAACTTGTCTTGCCCTGTTGTGATGTACTTCCTGAGTTGATTCCATTTCACTCAGAATCCATTGAAATATTATGATTGGGAGTTCAATATTGTCCTCCAATTCAATCATAAAGTAAATAAAATGTTTGCACTGCTTAAACAGAACTAACATGACTGTCCCTGAAGATTAGGTTATTAAATTTCAAAAATCTAATTACTTTTTATAAATATATGTGGTTACCGAGTGCTGTTGTGCACCTCACATGAGATTCCAGCTATGATAAAAACTCTATTTCCATAGCTTTATTTATCAAATATTCCATATTATGAACTTATCATATTAATCAGATGAAGATTCTGAAGATGTTAAACTGATACCTATCCTATCATTAAATATAACATAAATACTTATGATGAACCAATAACCAATTATTTATTTCCTACTTAAGTGATTTAAAAATGATACTTACATGAACTAGTGACGTGTCAAAAAAAAAAAGTATGTACCTTATTCATAGCAAGCGCAAGTGTTTGATGAGCTTCTAAACTTATTGATCCAAAACTCATGGCACCAGTTGCAAAACGTGTAACAATATCGGCAGCAGGTTCAATCTCTGATAGTGGAAGAGGTTGATCTAATGTTCTTAATTCTAACTGACCCCTCAGCATACAGTTCTTAACCGATTCCATTGTTGCTTCTCTAAACTTATCATATGCTGATTTATTTTTAGTTAACGCAGATTCCTAAAATTAAAAAAGTTTTGATCAAGTCAGTTTTAAGTTATTTATGTATGTAGTTTAATCATTTTTTATTGGTTGTTTTCACATACATGTTTGACATTTTGGCGTTTGAAAGTTTCAAAAGTCTTTGCGTGAATTTGTTTAACTATTTTTTAATTTATTTACAACTTTCAGTCGCCTTTTGTGCTGTTTACATTGTGAAACTGATAATACTCAATTGAAATAATCGTGCTGTCAAAGTTCTTGAAGTTTGACGAATGTTTGTGTACCTACAATGTTATTTAATGACGTGAAAATATATTATTATTGTAGTTAAAAATGATTGTATCTTGCATGAAATAAGTTACTACTTGCTTATAAATTTTATACAATACACATGTTAAATGTGTTTAATGCACGTAAATTGCAATTTTGAATAAAGGCACATGATTTGAAGTATAACGATCCCAAAATCGAAGTAAAACCGCAGCCAAATTATCGCCATAATGTTTTCTCATATATGTAAATAAATAACTTCAAAGCCCACAACACCTGAATTTGAGTCATATCAGTTTTTAAAAGCGATACTTACCCATTTTTGATCTGCCATGTTATTAAATACAAAAGCTAAAATAAAGTAGCAAACATGGTGTCAGGTGTGGATAACTGTTAATTAAAAATAGAAGTAGATACTTGCTAGTTTAGTACAACAAAACAATAAGTGAATTTATTTGAAATTTAAAAAGAAAATAATACAATGGAAGTCAAAGCACCAGCACATTTGGTAGTTCTATTTGTGGCCTGCAAAATTGTTAAAATAAGTAATGGAGACCCACAATGAACTGCATGTAGCATTATTTACGAATTGCATAGGTGATGCATAGAAATATACATCATAGCAGATGATAAATAGAAAAAGTTTCAAAATGTAATAGATGAGTTTAATAAACACTTTGAAACATAGAAAAATTTGACAATGGAGGCATTCAAGTTTAACCAATTATTAATTAAACCAAGGTCCAGAATAAACTATTGAAAATTATATCAAGGAATTAAAAGTGCAACCAGAGCTATGTGAATTTAAATGCTCAGGATGCAACATAAGTTACATGGAACAAATGAAAGGCAGAATAATAGGATTGTGCAATAAGCAAGTACAGAAAAGATTAATAAGAGAATCAGATGTAAATGTAGAAAAAATTAAAGAATATTCTCAATCGATTGAACTTAGTGAGCAATATTCAAAAATTTTAAATCCAGAGCTAAGTGTGGTTAAACCATGTGTTCTTAAAGAAAATAGAATCATAAGGTATACAAAGTTTTTATATGAACATGAAATAAATAAGTGCCCAGCATTCAACAAAACTTGTGCTCGATGTCAATTCAAAAACCACTTTGCAAAAGCTTGTATGTTAGATTTCCACAAATTGAACAACTGGGAACTTCTAGAAATAGATATGAAGATAAGGAAAAACAAGTGCAAAGAAGAAACGTGAGTAGACCAGAAACAAACAAACAGAAGTTGAAGGTGCAGTAAGTGATGTGAATGAAGTAGTAGAACAATTACAAATAGGTGAAATGGAGCTGGAGGTATAACATAAGAAACGATGCTACATAGAAATCAATGCATCAGATTTAAGATGGACACTGGAGCTGAAATAAATATTTTGCCATACCGGATGATTCAAGAATTACTGCTAGATGGGAATGTAAAATTAGAATCCACAGGTGTTACACTAATAACAGATGCAAATTTTAAAATCAAACCTCTAGGTAAGATTACTCTGCGTTGTAGTTATAATGATATTCAAAATTATACTGAATATGTCATTGTTATCATGCGATAGAGAAGCTTTGTTAAGCTTAGCAGATTGTATTAGATTTAATTTAATTTGTAGGGTTTTGTCAGTTAGTATCTCACTACCTACAGTGGCCGGCGTGTAAGAAGACGAGCCCGCCTATGCGCGAAAGACGACTTTATGATGTTGTTCAAATTCCCGCGTTCGTTTACCTCAGAGGCGTCACATGGTGTATAATGTATATTTTAATGGTATATTAAAAGCAATTCAAAGAACCATATTTATGTAAATACGCAATTTATTATAATTAAAAGCTATACTGGAAGTAATACTATAATTAAATTAATAAAATCAATATGTTATTACATTACACATAATTGATACCTATTACTAAAATAATATTGTCTAAAATGTTTCATTTTCACTGTCACTCAAATCACTAGACTGATAATTACTGTCACTATCTTCACCCATATTTATAATTAACTTCTCAGTTTCTATATCCAAAGTTTGTTCACTTTCAAGATATTTGTCTTCTATATTAATTACTTTATTACATCGGCTTTTCCAATCTTCTGTAGTTGTCGTTTCAAATGCTCTGTTGGCCAATTCCATGACATCATTTAACTTAAATGTAACGTTTTTCTGTGCTACTTCGCTTTTTATCTTTGCCCAAATTAATTCTATGGGATTTAGATCCGGATGATACGGCGGAAGTCGTAACGCAATGTGTCCATGATCGTTCATTAATTTGTCAAATTTATATGTCTTATACCGATTTTTATTTTCTAGTACAATTTTGTAAAGTTGTGGTTTATATAGGTTCGCAGGAACTTGAATTCCTTTTTGATGTAACCACTCTAACATTTCGCTTTTCCTACTATTCGACGTTGGTGCAGTATCTAGTAGAACACTGTGGTACAGGGCGTTATCAATAACAATGACGGAGTTGTTTGGCAAATTCGGTAGAAGACGTTCTTTGACCCACTTTTCATAATTGGCACCATTCATGTCGTCGTGGTAATCTCCACTTTTTGTGCCAGATTTAAATGTTAATAAACAGTTAGGTATAAAACCCATGTCGCCCCCTGCGTGAACCATAATTATTCGCTGGCCCTTTGAAATAGGAGCAAATAATCCTTCGTTACTGTTGTCATTCCAGCTTCGTGAACTGGTATGTCTGCTGTGAATATAGCTTTCATCCAAAAAGACGATCGGTCTGTTTTCAGTTCGGTAACGTTTAATGTTTTGAAGGTACACTATTCTTTTTTCTCGAATATCGCTTTTCTCTATTAAAAGTCTTCTGTTGTCTACTGTTTTCCTTCACTTAAAGTTAAGTTTTTTAAGGATTATTCTCAGCGATTTTTCTGAACCACTCCAACCCAAATCTTCCATTAATTTCTGTCGTAAGGATTTAACGCACACACGACTCTCTTCTGTTTTATGGAAGTTATAAATGATGTGTCTTATTATGTTAAGATCATATTCTGCAACATCCGTAACTGGATGTTTTTTTTGGCGCTTCTTCTCCGGAGATCTCAGTATAATTGTACCATTATTTTTTGCGGACGATTCCTTGGCTTCGTTTATGATTCGTTCTATTGCTGTGACTGATACTTTTGTTGCATTTGAAGTTTTTTCCTTGATGCTCCATAAGGTTTCGGTTTCTTCTTCTTGTGTTAAAAAGTATTGAAACACGTTATGCACTATTTCTCGCGTTTGACCGTTTAAGATTTTTCCAGACTTCGACATTTTTTAAAACCGATTACAAATCAGTAAATGTTGACACTGTATAATCAATTTTCAAAAACTAATATGCATATGTACCAAGAATCCGGATATTTATATATCAAACCTCTAAGTGCTGTCATTATGTTAACTGCTTATAAATTTATTATTTAGATAAGTATGTTTTTCCCCTCTAATCGTCTTTAAGACAATTTTCTAATGGGCACCTAATGCTTTCATTATTTCATTTTTGTTAGTGTATATTAAAAATACATTCAAAATTACCTATTAGACAAATGGGAGAGATGCCTACATACTTTCAGGGATAGATGCCTATTATGCAAACATGAAAAACCAAATGTTAAAAAAAACGCGTCACCAATGAAAATATTGGAATTATTCATCTTCATGCGCATTCTTCCAATATACATATAATTAAACATACAAATGTGATACGCCACTGCTTAGTATTTTTATTATAATCGGCAACCGCGTAGTTCTTCGCGATGCGCCGGCTCCTCGTCTTCTCACACGCCGGCCACTGTAGATCTAAAGAAAAATTGTTTGAAATGAATAATGAATTATTTACGGGTTTAGGACAGATACCAGGTGAGGTACACACACAATTACAAGAGAATTACTCCCCAACTGTTCAATATACAAAACGAATTCCATTAGCAAGAATCTTGTTAAAATTGCTAAGATATAAACTCAAACTTGTGTATGTTCCTGGTAAGGATCTTTTAGTGGCAGACAGTTTATAGAGGTCTTATGTTAAAGGGAATTTTGAGGATGATCCGGAAATGAATTATGTTATTCATAAGTTATCAATTAATTTACTAATGACTGAATCAAAAAAGGTTATATTTCGGAAAGAAGCAATAGATGATCTGGTTCTATCATAAGTCATAAAATATGTACAAACAGAATGGCCAAATGCAAAAAATTTAAATCCACATTGTAAGCAATATTATAAATACGGGACAGTTTGAGTTACAGTGATGGACTGGTAATTTCTAAATTTTAAATTACTTGTGCCATTGTAGTTAAGAATACCAATGCTAAACATTATTCTTATGGGTCACCTAGGTACGGAAAAATGTAAGTTTAAGGCAAGACAATGTTTGTATTGGCGCAAATGACTGTAGACGGATAATTTTGTTTCTCGGTGTAAATCTTGTCAATTAAATAAGCAGTCCAATCAGAAAGAACCTCTTGTATTTCATGAAACGCCATCAGGTGCGTGGGAAAATTTAAGTTGTGACATTAAAAATTACATTGTTTTGGTTGATCCATATTCTAATTGGATAAAGGCTTCTAAAATCGGGGATAAATCTGCTCAATCATAAAATTTTTACACAAAATATTTACAAAATTCAGATGCCCAAATAAATTATACACTGATAATAATCCATTTAATAGTCGCTTGTTAGCTAGTTTTGCAAAGGAGTGGGATTTTGATCTTGAATTTTCAAGCCCCCAGTACTGTCAGTCAAAGGGCTGGCAGAGAGAGCCATAGGAATTACAAAAAATTTTATTCGAAAAACTAAAGGTTCCCTAAACTGAAATAAGTATGTCTTTGAGTACAATAATACACCGCTTATAAAAACGGGTTTCTCTCCAACTCAGTTATTATTTTTTCATGTGTTAAAAAGAAAAGTTTAGAAGCACCGATCATTAATCCACAAATAATAAAACAAACAATGGAATCTGAACAGATTAAACAAAAACAATATTATGACAAAACTACCAAAAATTTACCAATTTTAAAAGAGAAAATATTTTAATTCAAAAAGGCAAAGTGTGGGGAGGAGGAAAGGTAGTACATATATACAATGATATGTCTTATGTTGTTAAGGATAGCAGTGGTTCAACACTAAGAAGAAATAGAAAACTTCTTAGTAAAACCAAACTACATTATCAACTAAAGGATGAATTGTAGTACAATGATAATAATTTCGAAAAAGATAATGTAAAGGAGGATCAGTTTAACATACAGTTGCAAGATGAAAATCAATCACTAGTATCAAGTAGACCTAGATGTGGAACTGCTCATACTGCATATCTGAAAGATTATGTAGGCGAAAATAGTTTTCAAGTTGATTGTTTATATTATCCTCGCCAGGAGTGTTTACCTCTACGTCATCAATTTATGAATTTAGCTATCCAATTTGTTTATACTGTCTACTCATATAAAATAGTGAATTAAATAGCGTAGCGCATTTGACGAAATTGACATACGGTATTGAATAAGCAAATGTAGTAGAAAGAGTAAACCTATACACGCATAATCAATTTGTGTTACATGCATATGAAATTAATTTTCATTTGACTAATACTCCATATGTTTGTTTATCCTTTGGCTGTTTCCTCATTTCGTAGATTTACTTCTTTTAATCATCATTTATTACACATTTCAAATCATTACTCCCTTTCCTATTCATTAATCAATGTTCTTTAATTTTTACAAAATAAATCACAATAAATAAGTAATTGTATTTTGAAATGCTGCAGCTTTAAATGATGCCATCTCTGGGTATATTTCCTAATCAGAATTTATTATAATGAGAATATAATTCACATGTCACATGGTACATTTTTGATTACTTTCATTGGTTAAAATACCAAAAAAAAAAAAAAAAAAAAAATCGCAGAATAGGCTATCAAATTGGTGATAATTTTATCACCCCATGTTGACTGTCACATGATTTTAATGAATAAAATAGTTTACTGTCAAAGTGACAAATCGTTTAAAATTTTAGACTTTAAAAAAATATATTTTCTATTAACATTCATTATATTCTCTTGCAAAATATAACACGTGTTATGATTAATAATCGATGATACCACTCGTTAAAACCTTTATAAAATTGTAGACTTTAAAAAAATATATTTTCTATTATGTTCATTATGTAATCAAATATAACATGTGTTATGATTAATAATCGATGATACCACTCGTTATAACCTTTACTCATGCTTCGCACTCGTTCAATTTTCATCGGTTTTACTCGAGCTATCATCGATGATAATCGTAACACTAGTTATATTATCCCCAAAAATAATTTTGACTCATGTCTTTAATATTACACCATATGATAGTATGTGATGACATAGCGTTAAACAGTCCTGGTGAGGATAGTATATGTTACAAGTTAAAATATTTAGTTTATAAAAGGGAACGTGAATATGAGTAATATTATAAGGACACACTATGTATATAATGTGACGCATGCGCATGTCCGCATCTAAAAAAACCTAGAAGTTACTTGATAATAACAAAGGTTGACAAGCTAGTTGTTATTAAATACAAAAGCTAAAATAAAGTAGCAAATAGACAGGACTTTAAAATTTCTAAAACTTAATGAATGGTTACCACATTTTCAAAAAATTATTTTAGTAAATAAGCTAATATTGTACATTTCTGTATGTATGAATATTATAATTCCAAACCATATAAAACATACACACATTATATGAAGCTGACTTGAGCATATTTTTAGTATTTTACATGGTTACTGTATTCAGAATAGTCTGTTTTAACAGAAAAAGAATGTAACAGATTGAAAATTATGTAATTACTTCACTTATAATGAAATATATATGGTGCAGTTTAGTGATTTATTGGTCACCAGTGTTTTTATCATTAGTAAAAAATTAGTGATACTGCACCTCAAATTATGTAACAAAAATCGTTCAAAAATAAAATAACACTTTACTTTTATAAAGTTTAAAATTTTTTAGTTTATTTACCTGTAACGCTGCAATGCTACCAGGATCATTTAAATGCTTTTCACCACCAGCTCGCCAATGATAATTGCCAGCGTCTCGAAGAATTAAGGAATCGGGTGCAAATTTATAGGCATTATTGTGGCGGTCTACAGCCTCAGTAGCTAATAATTCTAAGGTTACTCCACCAAGACGTGACGGTGTTCCTATATAGCAACTTATATAAAATTATACACTAGTTACTGATGCTTACCTTTAAAGCATTTGTCAATCACCTCATCTGCTAAACCGACTGCTTCAAATATCTGAGCACCTTTATAAGACTGTAATGTTGAAATTCCCATTTTTGCCATTACTTTACTAATACCAGTTTGCATAGCTTGGGAATAATTATTAAATATAATTTCATCAGTGTAATTACAGTCAATAATTCCCTGATCTCTTAAGCTTGATGCTAATTCTAATGCTAAATAAGGGCATATCGCGTCTGCCCCATAACCTAAGAGGACGCAAATGTGATGAACTTCTCTAACTTCACCACTTTCAACAACTAACGCTACTTTCATTCGAGAACGTGATTCAATTAAATGATGGTGAACAGCGCCTAAAAGTTATTTAATAAATAATGAATCAATTAAAACAAAAAACCCAGACCTAATACTAATAAACTGCTTATTGGTACTCTATCAGGACCAACTGATCTGTCAGATAATATAATAATTTGGTTTTCTTTACTGGCCCTTTCAGCTTCTTCACAAATAGCTTGAAGTTTCGGAACAACACCTGCAGCACCTTCAGAAACTGGAAATGTGGCATCTAAAACATATGCACTCCAACCTCTATGACTGGTGTGTTTTAGTACTTCCAAATCAGCAATTGAAATTACAGGTTGTTTTAACCACAAACGGTGAACCTAAAAAAATGGTGTACAATTTATGTCAATAATCTTTTAATTATTACTTGTTTAGAATCTGGTTGTAAAATGTTTGCTTCTGGTCCGATGGGGCATTGTAAAGACATAACAACTTTTTCCCGAAATGGATCAATTGGGGGATTTGTGACTTGTGCAAAAAGTTGTTTAAAATAAGTATAAAGAAGTGGTGCAAATGAAGAAAGGCAAGCTAAAGGTTCATCATTTCCCATACTTCCCAGTGCTTCTTTTCTTTAACAATAAAAGTATTAATTTATAATTTACGATACAATTTAGATAAATCCTTACTTCTCATTAATCATTGGAAGAAGTAACATTTGAATTGCTTCAGTAGAATATCCAAACAAAGGTAATCTTTGATCACCTAATCCACTATTTTGATATTTTATGGTTTTAGGATGACCAGCCGCATGATGAGCTGCACGAAGTTCATCCATTGTGATCTACGTAAATTAGTATTAGTGCTCAAGCAAATGAAAAAATCTGTAGTGTGTTAGAACAGCGAGAGTAAATATATGTTAATCAACAAATTGCAGTGCGAATAATTGTAAAAAAATGTTGAATAAAAATTAAAACACCAAATACAGCACTGTGTACAACTGTAATGATTCAAGAACGAAATAATGTTACAACAAAAAGCAAAACAATCTAAAAAGGCCACAAAATAAAAATGTACGTGATTTATTTACACACCACTCACCATCTGGAATCGCCAAAAACATGCAAGAATAAATAAAATATATTAATATAATTGATCAACCAATATAAGTATATTTAAAATTCAACATTGTCTACTTTATTAGTTATGCATAACCACGATTTTCTTTGTAACCAAGTTTACAACAGGTTATAAGACAATAAACAGCACAACAAATGCAGTTCCAAATTTATCTAGGCAGGTTTATATGATGAGCATCAGAAGATTGTACTTATGCAAGATACAAAAAAAAAATTGGAAAAGACTGTAAAACCATCTTAAGCTACAAATGTTAAAATAAGTTACCAATATACTGGGTGTACCATTACACCATGACATCAAACATATTTTTAAATATAATACGATATTTGTTACTACATACTTGATTTCTCTTGATCTTTCCAAATCTTACAATATGAGGTTTTCCAAGTTTATTCCAGGTCTTTCAAAAGTTATGGCCACTTTTATGATGCATATAATAATAATAATTGTGAATATTGGTCATTTACGCAAGGAACGAGTTCCCCACTAGGCGTTCTTTTGCACTCTTCCAACATACATTAAGTTATACAACTTAAAACATACACATACTACATTGTACATGTACAACATTAAATAAGTACAAACTTTTTAAACAAAGGTTATAACATGAAAAATCAAATACGCATAGGTACTACTGATTCCTTAAATTTAGATAATGAATAATTTAAAGTAGTTGATATATCATTTACTGCATAAGCAACATACGCAAAAACTGCCTTTAAATTTAATTGATCTGTACTTTGGGATTGTGAAACTATTGTTATGTGCAAATCGTATACTTGAGTTTTAAAGTCTTTGAAGTTGATACAGTTCTGAGTCTTGCATCTATCTTTTCCACATTTGGTACAAATTGTCTTATTGCTGCAGTGTTTACCTGGATGGTTAAATCCCGTGCACTTATAAGATCTAAAGATCTAACCATTCGACCACCAGAGCAGATAAGAATTTTCTTATTGTTATTTCAATTATCAATGTATTTAAAAAAAAAAGATCACTGATAGTGAACTAGTGCCAAAAAATACCGCAAGACACGTATGGGATTTATTTATTGCACGGCAAGAAACTACCATCCATTGGTAGTATTCACAATATGAGTAAAAAATTTTCGCCTGATGGTGGTTGTTAATAAAAGAATACTACAAAGGTACATGGGAAGGAAGCTACGTTAAATATCACTTGTTATGTTAAAGAGAACCTACCATGACCTAACAGTGTATCGAGTGATGGTGGTTGACAATAACAAAAGAATACCACAAAGGTACATGAGAATAAGGAAGTTACATTCAATATTATTTGTTATGTTAAAAAAACCTACCACGACCTAACAGTGTATAGCCTGACAGTTCAACATTTCAAAGATATCGCTTTTAGCGTAAGTACTAAACGAAGTGAAGTAATGTTAAAAATCTGACATTTTCCATAATTAAAATACTTAATTTTTAGGTATTAAATCGTGAATTTTTTATTTATCTTTATATACATTTACATGTTTCGATAAGAATTTCAGTTATTAGTAGCAGGCTTATATTTGCGTTTTCAATTTTCATAATTCATAAATTTACTGAAGACGATAACTGTAATTGTTATCGAAATGTATAAATTTATATAAAGATAAATAAAAAATACGTGATTTAATACCTAAAAGATAAGTATTTTACCGGTATACTTAATATTGGAGAGATTAGTAGAAATCAAATATACAATAACATAGTATTCCATTTAAATAAATGTTTGATGTAGCATCCAGTTCTGGAACACCATGTAGATGTGTAACTAATTTTAAAATGTGAAGCATAAGAAGGTCTAAACTTTTTCCAATAAGCTTTTGGTATCTTTTATAATAACAGATATATCAAGCTATTCACACTTATGAGCCACCCTGTATATGTAATTTCTCTGTCTAACTGAGAAAGGTATTTTTACCTTATTAAATTTGGCTGACAGCAAATATTAATTGAACTCATTGCTAACTTCTGTTGCATATATCAAATGCTAATATGAGCTGCCAGAACTTCTCAGTGATAAAAGCTTACTTTTGCTTTTAGAATAAATTTTGGTTATGTTACAGCAGTTGAGCTTAAGACCATTTAACAACTTTCAAGTACTATGTCTTGTATATGTCAGCAAAAATACTATGAAGAATGTTGTTAAAAAATTTGATTATTTATAATCACAGACTTAACATGTACTTAATAGGATTCTTGTTTTCAATTTAAACATTACTGTCAATAATGAATCTTGAATGTTTAAAATAGTTGTTAGAGGAGTGGCAATACTGTTTTTAATTGAGTCTTGAATTTTTTTTTAATTAATATAACATTGGGATACTAGTTATTTACAGTAGCGATAAGCATAATGAATATCAACACTCTTCCTGAACAGTTAGAACGTCAAACCGAAATTCTAGAAAAACATATAGGACTGATTAACCACGCAAGTTTCTACATCCACTACGAATAATACTGAATTCGTAATTGATTCATTAGTCATGAATGATTTAAAATATCTCGTGACATTTAAGTGTGGTAAAAGGTTTCAAAATTTGTTTCTTACAGTTGAAGCTATCTAAATGACACTGTTCGAGTTAGTTTATTACTTTGGAACCTAAAATCTTTGACTATGAGAAGTATAAAAATTATGTTTTGCATAAAAATTGTTTTATCAAAACACCCACGAGATGTGGCATTTCATTCAATACCAAACTTTCAAACATCACTTTTTAGCAAAAAGTATTCCACATTCAATCTCTGTATATAAAAATGAATGTCTGAATGTATGTATGTTTGTTCTTTATGCATTCCTAAACCATTGATCCGATGAAACATTGGTGAGTCGTTATTCATATGCTTGTTAAGGTTTCTGAATTATGAATTTTTAAATCTGAAATATGGTGTATAGGCCGCTCTTGGGTATAAGCACTGTATTTACCTTTTAATTTAAAAAAAAAGGAGTGATTTTGTGCTATCTATTATTTTATCTAAAAAAAAGTGGGGAGGGTGAGTATCGATATAACTAGAAATGGGTGAACCAATTTAATGAAATTTAAAATATAGTGATCGGCACGGGGAATGTTTTGCGCTATCTATTTTTTTTTTTTTTAAAGTGGAGGAGGGGGTATCGATACACCGGGAAAACGTGTAGCAAAATGCGTCGGATTGGTTTAATTGATATAAATGCTTTCAATTTTCAAAATTTGAAACAGCCTACTTCACTACTTACAATGGGCATTATTAACAAACTTATAAGGCCATCCAATCAAAGAAAATATTTGAAAATCTATTAAAATTCTTGAGGTCATTACAAGATTAAAATCTTCAGATGTTCACACATTTGTTACTCGCCTTCCAGCAAAAATCAATCAAGATACTAATTCTTTGGAATTCTTAGTTGATACAAAATAAAGTTTACAGACAAAATACCATGCGTGTGGAACAAAAACTGTTACGTAGCCTTCCAAAAATGTAAAGAAATTTCTTAAAACAGTTCATATGTCAAAAACACATTTATATAAGTTTGATGATATGAATTTAATGAAAGTTAAGATTTTTACAAAATAAAATGAAAAACAACATCAGACATCCAGTGTAGATTTCTCAAATAGAAAAGCACCAATTTTGGTCACAAAAAAGCAGAATACCATTTTGCGCAGATTACTTAACGTTAGTTTGAATTATACTGCCATGTACAAGCACGGCTAGAAGAAATATTTAAAAACATTTCAGCAATGTAGAATTATCAGACACCACTTGCAGATAGAAATAGATGAATATTACAACATATAAAAGCTTTTACGTGTTAAAATTGTACCAGGTGCCTTCTAACAAATCATCAACACCATGTTATGTGAATTATATACTGCAGTATTGTATATAAACAGCACAGTTGTTGGAAGAAGTATTTGCGATAAATGTTAAAATAAAAACATTCAAGACTTATTAAAAATACTTATCTTTTAGGGTAAAACTCGTGTATTTAAAGGCAAAGTAATAAACTTTTCAACAGCAATTTCAAATATCGTCCTCGGTCTGTACCTATTAAAGAGTGAGCTTTGTTACATCATAACTACAATGAACAGAAATAAAAAGCCTACAGTAATAAATTAATACTAATAGAAATGTTATGAAGTGTTCGAAAGTAGATTAAAAAAATGAGAATTGTATTCATATTGTTTTCCTCATTCTAAAAAATATACTTTTTGGCATAAGCATTATTATTAATCAGACCGGCCCTAACTTATATTGTAAAACATGCCTGTATAAAATTTACAAGTTATCTTTTTCTTTTTTACCCAACAATTTTCTTGCCAATTTAAACACAAAAAGTAACTGATAAACAGTTTTCTAATTTAACTGCAGATGTCACAAAAGTACCTCTCAGTCTCATGAGTACAAAATAAGTAATCAGGATGAATCATGTTTTTTCATTCATACAAAGAACTTTGTTTAATTAAGCCATGCAAGAACGTTTTCCATATAAAATTAACAACAGAAAATGACATAATTGAATAATATCTCTTGCTTGAGGTTCTATTAATATACAAATCTTACCTGCGATGCTTGCTTTTAACAACCATAGCAACCAATTATAAAGGGTAAAGTCAACCTACTAATCTCAATATAGGCATGGTAAATTGATAAATAAACCTGATTGGACAAATACTATTTACTTAATTATTAAATAATGTGTTGGATACTTGAGTTTTTAAACAGATGCTTAATTTAGCTATTATTTAATCTTGAATGCATATCCTCTCTCCTTGATACTGGCTCTGGCAGCAAATATTGTAACTTAAAACCCATGGTGATGACCCCCTCAAAATTATAGGCTAGGACCGTCCTTGATCGGACGAAAATATACATTATTTTAGATTCTGCACACTATGACAAGTGCAGTTTTACCTCATAGTACATTCTTCCAATATATCTTAAATTTTGGGTATTTGAATAGTGGTTTATACATAATCTATGATTTAAAAATGTTTTTGTTTTTATTGCAACCACTTGCCTGTAAATTTAATTCTAAACGAAAAACAATGGCTAGAGTAGCTATAGCATTATTTGCTGGCATATCAGCAATACAATATTTCAAACTTGTTTCAGTATAATTAAGCATAATGAAGTAAACGTTATCAATTGTAAAATACGTTTTCATAAATTACTTTACCAAAGGGGGACCAGTTGGCTCCTTAGCCAGGGCGTTTCAAGGTCTTAATCAATATCAAGTGAGCGTCTTATTCAGTGAGAGACAGAAGCTGACTGTTAAAACAAACTGATGTGCTGCCATCTGTTAAAATTGCAGCAGTTAGTGTTTTCATTAAAATGTTTAACATAAATTTTAATTTACAGATAACATTTAATAACAAACAGAATAGTATTATGCATAACTAGAAATTTAGACGGACGATATAAGTAGAAAGCACTACCATGACATGTGCCTAACTTTCTACTTTGTGGCTCAAGAGAACAGAATTTATTTTACAGGTTTTTATCCCAAAGAAGTAATTTACAGTTCACGATAAGTTAGATATTAGTCAAAATATCCTCAACCTAACGAGTAAACTGACTATTACAATTCCTAAAAATTAAAAAAAAATCTATTACACTAAAAACTCATACCTGTTCTTTGAGCCAAATGGAATGAGGTCGTGACTGCGCAATTTTCTTTTTTAATTCAATATCCTGGATAACCGATTTTTCTTTAGTATCTACTAGCAACATCCTTCCAGGTTTTAAACGACTTTTTAGAATAACTTTAGATGGGTCAACATCATAAACTCCAACCTAAGATTTATTTATTTGCAATACATGTTATAAAGTTTTCTAACTTACCTCGCTAGCCATTATGAGCATGTTATCACTGGTAACATAGAATCGTGAGGGTCTTAAACCATTACGATCCAATATGGCACCAATAAAACGGCCGTCAGTAAATGAAATAAGCGCGGGACCATCCCAAGGCTCCATAATACATGCTGCCCAATGATAGTAATCGCGTCTTTCGTTAGGCATCGTTATGTCATTATGCCAAGCTTCAGGTACCATAGTCATAACAGCCTAATCAAAATAAATAATTATTGTTTTTCGTAGTGTAATATAACTTACTTCTGGTAAAGACCGTTTTCCTGCATGGACAAGAAATTCCAATACACAATCAGCGGATCCACTATCTGATAGGTTAGGCTCCACGACTGGGTACAATAACTGCAAACTTTTTCCAAATTCATCGTTTTTCATTACACCTTCGCGAGCTTTCATGAAATTAACATTTCCTCGTAATGTATTAATTTCTCCGTTATGTGCAAGCATTCTGTAAAAATAACACTGTTTTATTTATTTTAATGGTCAAGTTGCATACCTTAAGGGATGAGCGCGTTCCCAACTTGGAAAAGTATTGGTTGAAAATCTGGTGTGAACCAGAGCTAAATAAGTGTCATAAAGAGGATCAAGAAGATCGGGGAAATATGTCCATAGCTGATCGGATGTTAATTGACCTTTGTAAACTACAACAAGCCGACTTAATGAACATATGTAAAAACGCCGTCCTGGGGATGGAATTAAATGAGTTGCTCTTTTACGGAGAACAAAAAAAGTTGTATCAAGGTCTTCATCGTTAACATCATTTATAGGAGCAATAAATACCTATAAAAAATATATTATATTAAGTTAGTAAATCAATGCTAATTATATTAAAAACCTGTCTCATAAATGGTTCAGCGTTTTTAGCTACTTGGCCGATATTTGAATTATCAGTTGGAAGAGTACGCCAAGCAAGAACATTAATTCCCAATTCCTTAGCAAGAGCAGTGAATTTAGATTCCGATTCTTGATGGTGTAGTTTATCCAGATAAAATATTCCGGTTCCATAGCGCCCAAATGGTGGCAACTGTACGTTAAACTCTTCACGTCTGAAAAATAATTATTATTACTTTTGGGTTCTGTTGTGAAATTATAAAAGGTTATATGATTACATTCATAGTCTAAATGTAGTCAATATGTAAGTATACATTTACTAATATAAATGAAGGAGAATCTGCATTAATGTTATGTGGTGATGGTAATAGTGGTAATGGAAGTAAAGCAATGAAAAGAAATTTAAAAATCCACGCCCTCTGAGAGTCGTGGTCCAGAAGTAAACTACCGTTGGTCTATTTGTAATTGCCATGAGAACGTGTTACTATTTCTTGTCGCGCACACTTGCATGATAGCCTGTTACATTTTTACAACTTAGTGATTTGTAAAAATGATTTTACACTGTTTATGCTAGCTTCATTAGGAATGTTTACGTATGTGGAAATAGTAACAGTTTTAATAATCATTTGAATCGAACACAAAATGACAAATACAATTATTTCACTCAAGCGGCGCTGGCTTAAACCTGCCGAGTTAGCCATTTTTTTCTAAAACGGAGAAAACGAAGCCACTCTTTCTTCTCGGATAGAAAGTACAAATGTAAGTCTCGTGGCAATATGATGTTTGACATTTTAAAGATCCCCTAGAGAAGGTGGAATTCTTTTAGTGTAAAATCGTAGTGAGAGATAGTGCTAATAACCATTAGTATTTGATGCGCATAGAGATGCATGACATTTCCATTGGTGTGTAAATCTCGGCCCACAAATACAAATATAATTATTGCGGATCTATAAACAAAACTATGAAAATTTACATACAAGGAGACAAATGGAATTTACTTTTTAAAAAAAATATACAAACAATAGTACAAGGGTAACTTGGGACTGCTATAAAAACGCATTTATGAAACTAGTTTCTTAATATACTATTAAGAAAGGGTGTATAAGGTAGTTCTTTCCAAATCTCGCATTTGATTTTAAAAATTCAAAATGGCAGATCATACATGACCAACTTAACAAAAATACACCAAATAACATAACAAATATGAAGGATTGCTAAGATTGGTACATTTAGGGTTTTTCAAAATTCAAAACTCCGGATTAAATGTGACCAACTTAACAAAATATATCAAATATTTAACTATCTTTAATTAAGTCGGAAAACCAATGATTTGAACAGCAACAGTCAGGATGTATACCAAACTACAAAACAAAATTCCCTGTCAGAACCTTAACCCCATTCCTTCCGATCCTATCCTGACCGCACACATGCTTAAATCACACAATACATATATACATAATGTATATATTGTATGCCGGGAATCCAACACTGTGGCTGAAGAAGCGCGGAAAGTTCGAGCTTCGGGGAGGGAATAAAACACATTGCTTTCCTTTCCTGCCTGTTCCAAGCAGCTTTTATAAGAATTTCAAAGTACGTTTTACAATAATGTAATGTAATTTCATCTAATTTACGATTCGTCGTTACGATCGATCATTTACTTGTTTGAAACGGAAATCTAAGTAATACAGTGCGTGCTATATTTTAAAAATGGAAAACGAACTTCTGAAAAAGGTTCTTGTTCCTTTAATAACTCGATAAATCCGATCAAATTATTACTCCACGTACACATTTTTGCTATAACACGGCGTTTGGCTAAGTTGCAAATAACTGACGTGCTAATCAACAGCAACACGTCTGAAGTACGTAGACGGAATGAGAGAAAAATCGAACCGTAGATCGCAAATAGCCATTCACTATCGATTTGTCGTTACGATGTCATTTGCGATCAAGTAAATCCTTAACGATGTCGACATACACACTCGATTCATCGTTACGATAAGTTTGATCCGATGGATCGTAACGACGGATCGTACAATGAATGGTGGCCTTTTCAGTTACGTCTTAATTTCAGTACTGAGGGTCAAGTCGTTTGAACCGTCGGTCAACGATTTGGAATGTTCGAACGAATTCGCGCATCTCTCCATTAAAATTCCAACAAATGTGGTTCAGAATTTTATAGCCCACTTACGTTAAAAGGCTACGATGGATACGATAAAACATTTAATATACCATAGGTCGTAATAAGTATTGGTATTATTATTAGCATTTGTTGATTGTTGACGTAATATAAAATCTGTAGTCTTGCTGAACATGTTATAAAGAAAGACCATCAAATTGACTACAATATTACTAACATTTTAAAAATTGAAAAAAAATTTGAACAAGCGACTTTTTCTTGAAATGGTTTATATTAATAATAATCACAAAACAATGAATAAGAGGACTGATATAAAAAACTTGAGTATTATGTATGTATATATTTGTTAAAGAAAGAAAAAGAAATTAATTTTTTACGCCGTCCTCCTTAAATTAATATGATTTTAGACTCCATATGTATTTCACTCTATTTTATATACTATGTTTTTAGTACCTCCGGATGATCCCCTACAATTAGGGTAAAGCAAATAGTATATATGTACCATGGGGAATCATAGGAATACAGATTTATTGAGAGGGAACAAGCCTTTCTGTATTTTTTGCAATCATATATGGGGGTACAACAAGGGAATTTTATTACCTCAAAAAATTCTGTATAATCAGATACTGGGGTGACGCTCTCGCCTACAACAGTGTTGCAGTCTCTTTGGAGGTGATAACGACGCTTCGGTATATTTTTCGGCAGATATGCTATATTTTAATTGAGATACGTGGAAATCATTACGATAATCATTTGTTTAAAAAAAATGAACCTATGACTCAATCCCAACTGTTTCTTTCAATTATATATATATATATATATATATATATATATATATATATATATATATATATATATATATATATATATATATATATATATATATATATATATATATATATATAGTCCACAAACTCTTTTCACAAAACTGCAGATTCTGGAGCTCATTTTATGTCGATTTAACGTAAATTACTTTAATACAAGAATACTTCCTAAGAGAGATGGAGCTCTTGAATTTGGCGCCCTAACGTCGGTTTAATTCATATACCTTCAAAATGGCTTCCCTTTAAATGATAGCATTCTGTACATTTATTTAGTATAATATGGCCAATCGTATGACGTGAATATGATTTTTAGTTGTACTCATAAGCGACTCGTTTGGGCGGCGCATTGGACATTTGTTATTCATGAGTTTTTGTTTTCAAAATCTCGCAATTTTAACATGAAATTAAAAAATTTGCTTTTTCATAAAAGAATGATTCTCTTGTCTGAAGTCGTTACGACGCACCGTTTTAGAAATAAATCGATTTGAACTTTTCACGTGTCAATCATACTTTTATAAAATTAACTAACGAATTCATTTACAATTATGAGGAGGGCTATGGAAAATAAACAAAATAACAATTGCGTGAACGTCAAACTGCTCTCGTGTCACAAATTAATTTTGCTGAGAAAGTAAGATATAAACTGGGGTAAAAATAATCGTTTTAATACAATAAAATGTTGCTGACACAATTAATAATATGAAATGAAACATGAAACACAAAACTGAATCTACAAATGATGCTCCACATGACAACCATCCGTTTCTATGCACAAATTTATTCGTTTTCCCTATTGTTCCCAAATTCGTCGCAAGCATCCTGAATTCTTCTCCATAGCTGATCGCATGTTTCTATTGGTTGGGAATAAACCATTGATTTTAGATATCCCCAAACACAAAAACCGCAAGGATTTAAATCTGGAGACCTTGCTGGCCAAGCAACCGGACCTCTTCCGATCCATCGCTCTCGGTAATTGTTATCTAAAAGTATGAACAGTTCTGCTATAGTGAGCCGGACAAGCATCATGTAAAACCACAAGTTCCGCTGAATATTCAGATTAATATCATTTAATAAATCCGGTAAAGTATTCTGTAGAAAGTTGAAATATTCTTCGCCCGATTAGGCAATTCTGCAGGTCAAAGCAAATTATTACCAAGAACACCTACATACATTAATGCTTAACCTTTCCTGATGTTTACTTTCCCTTATCCCATGAGGGTTTTCATCAACATAGGTGTAAGTGTGCATTGTGCATATTACAAATTCAATTTTTTTGCAAAAGCGGCTCCATCGCAAAACAAAATATTAGAAAAAATCTTGGTCTTGCTTCTCTTTATTTTGCATCCAAAGGAAACATCAACACGAGCAGGAAAATGACCTGCTTGCAAGGCTTGGACTTTTTGAAATTAAAAGGATACAAGCATTCCTTATGTAGAATCTTCCACAGAAAAGATTTTCACACATTGGGATACATTGCAGCCAACCTTCTTACGCTTATTTCGGGATTGTACTCAATTTCCATTAAAATATCATCCTGATATTCTTCCATTACATCAGCATGTATTCCCGTTTCATTATTTTTAGGAATTACCGATCCTGTTTCCCTAATTCTTTGATGAAGAAGCGTAAATGATTTAGGAGCAGGGTGTCTTCTACCTGGAAATTTGTCTACAAATCTACGTGCTGCTGCCCGAGCGTTGCATTGCATTTCGTCGTACACTAAATGCATATCGGCATATTCTTCGTTACTAAACGAAACCATTCTAACAGTATTCAACTTTTGTATTTACGGTAATGTAACTAAACAATACAAAATCTTTCGCTTAAAACTTATTTGACACTTTAACCTCAACCAGTATCTGTAAACTAGTTATTTTGACGTTCACGCAGTTGTTATTTTATTTATTTTCCATAACCATCTTTCATAATTATAAATGAATTCGTTAGTTAATTTTATAAAAGTATAATTAACACATGAAAAGTTCAAATCGATTTATTTCGAAAACGGTGCGTCGTAGCGACTTCAGGCAAGAGTATCATTCTTTTACGAAAAATCGAATTTTTAAAATTCTATGTTAAAATTGCGAAATTTTGAAAACAAAAACTTATGAATAACAATGTCTAATGCCCCGCCCAAACGAGCCGCTTATGAGTACAACTAAAAATCATATTAACGCCATACGATTGGGCACATTCCACTAAATAAATGTACAGAACGCTATCAATTAAAGGAAATCATTTTGAAGATATTTGAATTAAACCGATGTTAAGGCGCCATCTTCCAAGAGTTTCATCTCTCTTAGGAAGTATTTTTGTATTAAGGTAATTTACGTTAAATCGACGTAAAATCAGCACTAGAATCTGCAGTTTTCTTTTGTGAAAAGAGTTTGTGGAGACCTTGCATATATATATATATATATATATATATATATATATATATATATATATAATTATAGTTGATATATTTTTGGTCTTTGCTAATATGATAAGAATTAAAGGTTATTGGGCATTAGACCAGCCAAGTTAATGTTTATAAGTAATTGGTGTACTTGCTCTTGGCAATTGTCTTTCCATAAGCCAATTTTAATTAACAACTTTTATTGTAAGTAATTTAGTAATTTTAACATTAATGTAATTAGTCTAATTCATTTTAGTTCTGATGAAGCTAATAATTCATTAGCGAAATATTGAATAATAAATACATTTAATTAACTTGGCTAGGTCTAATGCCCAATAACCTTTAATTCTTATATATATATATATATATATATATATATATATATATATATATATATATATATATATATATATATATATATACATACAGTGAGCCACCACCAACGGGACGGTCTTTTGTATCTAGGGAATACGTTTTTTCAAATTTATTTTTCAGGGGGGTTATGCATATCACTAGTGGCCATATTTTAAAATTATTTTCGTACATACTGGGTGTTCCAGAAAATCGTGGCTTATCAAACTTGTTTTTTTTAATGGAACACCCTGTAGTTTCGTTCAATTTTGGATAGTACCGTAAAAATAAGGTGCACTTTAATAAATGATCCCTATAGGTAAATACTACAGTATTCGAGATATTTTGAATTTTTTGAAAATAATAAGATTTCGAAAAAATCATACTGACTTAATCAATTAAATTAGAATGACAAAATTCTAGTAAATATTAAAGTTGTTACCCTTTGAATCGCTATAGCAAATGATTCTTAATTCCTTACAGGGGTGTTCAAAATTTTCAGTTGTAAAATAATTACATTCAAATCACATTACCTTGGTAATTTTAAATGTAACACCCTGTATTTTATTAATCTACATTGTGCAAAAAAAAACATTCTCTATTATTTGGTATATGGGTTTGCTATACCTAAATATTACAGTTTGTTTTATTATTCATTTTCTTAAATTTAATGTATTTATTTATGAGATAAAAGATATATTCGAATAATTATTATCATTTTTATTCTTAACACTCAAGTAAATTAAAAGTTATTAATTAAAAACATAAAAACGGCAAAATATATTTTTTAGTGAGAGAAGTGATAATTATAATAACAAAATTATAATAACAAAAACGAACAAGACGCTAGGGAAAAATTAATTTTAATTTAACATATACTCAAAATGTCTGCCATCCGCCTGAATACAACAATTAATTCTATTTTCAAAAGATCTTATTTTATTTTACATTTCCGGCGTTATAGTATTGAATGCATTAGAAATACTTATTTTCATATCCTCGGCAGTACTGTTTGATTTACTATAAGTTGAACAATATATACTGAAATCCATTGGAGTAACATTTGGAGACCTAGGTGGTCAATTACAAGGACCACCCCTGCCTGTCCATCTATTTCTAAATTTTCTCTTCAGACACTCTCTGACAGGTCGGGAAAAATGAGCGGGTGCTCCATCCAACTGCAGCCACATTTTTTTCGTATATTTCATGGAATATGCTCATGGAGTATCCAAAAATCACGTTTTAAGAAATACAAAAATTGTCTTCCATGTCATCAAAGAAATATGGTCCAATCACATAATCGTCTAATATTCCTGCCCAAACGTTTACAGTCTATCGGTATTGGCGATCAACAGTACGAAATAGATGTCTGCTTTCAGTATCGTAATAGTGGTAATTACGCCTATTTACTATACCATCACTCTGAACAGTGCATTCATCTGTAAATTCCACAATTTTCTAAACATTCCTCAATGCACAGTATCATATCAATTCTTTCTTGTAATCCGTATTTCATTTTAAACTATTATTTTAACAATTTAATAAATGAAATTATTGTGCACAATAAGTTAGAAACTTTAAAAAAATAACTTTTAATTGTATTATGTCTAAAAAGATAGCAACCTACTAGATTAGTTTAAATTTTTTGTTATAAGGGATTAACATTAAATTTAGGAAATGACAGAAAGCAACCTACTAGATTAAAATTTAGATTTTTGTTGTACTATACGGGATTTTACATTAAATTTAAGAAAATGTTGAATAACAAAACACTGTAATATTTAGGTATAGGAAACCCATATACCAAATGATAGAAAATGTTTTTTTGAATAATGTAGATTAATAAAATACAGGGCGTTACATTTAAAATTACCAAGATAATGTGATTTGAATGTAATTATTTTACAACTGAAAATTTTGAACACCCTGTAAGGAATTAAGAATCATTTGCTATAGCGATTCCAAGGGTAACAACTTTAATATTTACAACTAAAATTTTGTCATTCTAATTTAATTGATTAGGTCAGTATGATTTTTTCGAAATCCTATTAATTTCATAAAATTCAAAATATCTCGAAACCTGTAATATTTACCTATAGGGATCATTTATTAAAGTGCACCTTATTTTTACAGTACTATCCAAAATTGAACGAAAATATAAGGTGTTCCATTAAAAGAAACATAAGTTTGATATATGAAAATGTAAACTTTCACCATTAACACTCATAATAAAATACTTATCTTTTTTGGGATTTTTAATGGTGCATTTAAATTATTTTTTTAATTTTTAATGACCTCTAGTTATTCTTTACTAAAATTTGAAATTTAATTTTTAGACTTAGCTTTTTACGTTTCTCAAACTGTTGTATTAATAGCAGGCTGATGTTTTGATTTTTCAACTTTGACAAAATTGTCTACAACATCTTTAACAATTCTTACAAATATTACTACTGACGAAGATAACTGTAAGTGTTATCGAAACGTTTAGATTGTATAATTTAAATACACCATTAAAAATCTCAAAAAAGATAAGTATTTTATTATAAGTTTGATAAGCCACGCTTTTCTGGAACACCCAGTATGTACGAAAATAATTTTAAAATGTGACGACTACTGATATACATAACCCCCCTGAATAATAAATTTGAAAAAACGTATTGCCTAGACACAAAAGACCGTCCCGTTGGTGGAGGCCCATCCTATATACAGGGTGATCCACTTTTTTGTAGCAGGACTTTAATAGTCGATAGAGCTTTCAAAATTAAGGCGAAAAAGTTCATATAAACATAGGTTGCCAAACGCTTAGTTTTGGAGATACAGGGTTTCAAAGCTTTAATTTTTTTTCAGTTCTTTTAATTTATTTTCAAAACTATTTAAAATAATAAATCCAAATTTAGTACACATATTACACTCCTTAAACTCAATATTAAGAGTAGTTTAACGTTTATCAATATATACAGGGTAGTACATTTTCTGGGGTGGTACACCCTTTATCCCCCCCGAACTTTTTCATGCGACGCCTCTAACTCTTAAAATTTAGATTGCTCATTTGATTTAGGAACTTTTTTGTCTTCTGCTTTTTTTTCGAAAAATGCATAGTTTTGAGATAAATTAGCTGCAATCCATGAACAGCTTCCAAATGGTAAGTAAAGAACGTCTGATGCTCCCGCAAAAAATAGTGTGCGTCTTATTTTAAATACGACTTGTGCATAAGAAAGAATGTAATTTATTTACATATATTATTGTGTTAATTTTTATTGCAAAAGTGATCTTTTAAAATGCCATTTTTGTTTTCTAATCGAGAAATAGCGGATATCCATTTTATTTATGGCTTTGTAAATGGAAGTTCAGCAGCAGCAGCCCATGAATATAGGCGAAGATTTCCTTTTAGAAGAGCTCCGCATCCTTCAGTATTTGTAAGAGTTCACCAACAAATTATAAGTCAGGAGTTAAATAATGTGCATGGTCGTCAAAATAATAATCATAGGCAGCAAAGAAATATTGCATGACGAATTTTGCGTGAATTCGACAGAGATCCCACAACTAGCATTAGAAGAGTATCCGTAGCTTTAGATGGAGTCTCAAATACTACTATTTACCGAATATTAAGACGGGGTCACCGATATCCTTACCATCTACAACCTGTTCAAGGACTACAACCAGGGGATGCAGAACGTAGAGTTGCGTATTGTCGATGGATTCTTGCTGAAAATAATAACAATCCAGGTTTTTTAAATAATGTTTTATGGACCGATGAATCCTGCTTCACTCGCCGTGGTGTGGTAAATTTTCACAACCACCAGCACGTTTGGGTACATGAAAATCCGCATGTAGTTCGCCCGAGACATTTCCAACAAGAATTTGGTGTGAATGTCTGGATAGGTATTTACAATAATCACGTTTTTGGGCCCTACTTTTTACCACCTCGGATGAATGCTACGGCTTTCTTGGAATTCTTAGAGAAGAACATGGGAATGTGTGGGAACATATTCCCTTAAATTTACGAAGAACGGCTTGGTTCCAGCTTGATGGTTGTCCAGCTCATTATAGCAGATCAGTCGTGCAGGCCCAGTTCCCTGGCCGCCAAGGTCTCCAGACCTAAATCCCTTAGATTTTTTTGTGGGGTATTTAAAAGAAAGGGTGTATGCAACTCCGGTGACAACAACAGATGAACTCATTAATAGGATTAGGGATGCGTGTAATGAAATAAGACAATTTTTAGTTAATATTCACGTGCAATTATTCGTCGGTGTGAGTTATGTATTCAACAAAATGGTTCACATTTTGAACAGTTTCTTTAAATTTATTTATTATTACGATAGCGTTTTTGTTTTGTTGTTATAGGTTAAGTTTATTTGTTTAATTTAATTATTTCGTTCGTTTCGTTCGTGTTAAAATCTTAAATAGAAATTCTTTCCAATTTTTTCCAATAAATACGTATTTTTCTAATATTTATTTTGATGTTTTACTTTTATTTTCCTTTATTTAATTCAACTGAAAAATTAGGAAAAAATCAGTGGAGTACTACTTTTTATTAAGAGACAAAAAAAACGTGAGAATTAACATAATTTGATTCTTTTTTTTTATTGTTCTTTCCATGGCACACTATTCTTTGCGGGAGCATCAGACGTTCTTTACTTACCATTTGGAAGCTGTTCATGGATTACAGCTAATTTATCTGAAAAACCATGCATTTTTCGAAAAAAAAAGCAGAAGACAAAACAGTTCTTAAAGCAAATGGGCAATCTAAATTTTTGGTTTTTAAGAGTTAGAGGCGTCGTATGAAAAAGTTCGGGGGGGATAAAGGGTGTACCACCCCAGAAAATGTACTACCCTGTAGATATTGATAAACGTTAAACTACTCTTAATATTGAGTTTAAGAAGTGTAATATATGTACTAAATTTGGATTTATTATTTTACATAGTTTTGAAGATAAATTAAAAGAACTGAAAAAAAATTAAAACTTTGAAATCCTGTATCTCCAAAACTAAGCGTTTGGCAATCTATGTTTAAATGAACTTTTGTCTTAAATTTTGAAAGCTCTATCGACTACTAAAGTCGTGCTACAAAAACTGGAACACTATATGTATATATATATATATATATATATATATATATATATATATATATATATATATATAATTATTATTTTATAATATAATATGTGATATTTTAACGAACAAAAGTTAAGTATCGTATGGCACGGAAACAAAACTTGGCTGTGTCATATTTTTTAAGTGCAAGGCTTACAATGCAATGTTGCCGATTTTCGGAGGCGTATTTTGTTATAAAATCATGTACTGTAGTACTAAAAATAAAAAACTAATGGTAAATTGATTCTCATTTATTGTTACGATTGTTTACATGTTTAGTGCCATATGGTACAGACCCTGCCCCCATATACTTTTGTCCTTACGGGCCAGGCGTAGTGTCATGCACATAACTATGATTTAAAATCTTGTAGCTTAGCGTTAGTACAATACAACCGGTATAAATGAAAAGTATTCGAAAGACACAAAATCTTAAAGCCCCTGGATATGCGTTATATTATGTATATACGGTATAACTTACGTTATTTTCAAAATTGTGCAAAACAAATGTATAAGTTTAAAATAGCAAGTAAATGTTTACATTTTTATGTGATACTTAATACAACAAAATTCTTTCCACAATCCATGTACTGGTAATTAGTGGTAATTTCCCACAACAAACTATACATCTTCGCCTTTTTCCTATATTTTAACAGTAACTGAGTGAAGTACACACGATAAAGCGTACTATGCGAGTTTACAAATTGTGGCACGATGTATGTATCACGAGATGCCAAGTGGCATACGTATAGAGTGGCCCATAGTAATTGACTATAATAAAATATATTGATTAATTTCCAGTTTTACAAATACTGTAATGAATAAAAGCGTGTGCATAACGGATTTCTTAAGTAAAAACGAGTTGGTATCAGTGACCCTAATTTTTCGGTGGCATTGTGGCACTCAACGTAAACGTGGTGTCTAAAATGGAGATATAAAACAAAACATAAACCAATGTACGCAAAAAAGGCTAAAATAAATAAAATTGAAAGAAAAGTTAAAAATACTGCAACAAAGAGTATTAAAGAAGAACAAATTTAATTACTTATATTGATATTACTCCACTGATTAATATTAATATTATGAATTCGCTGCCTACGTGGACGCCACTATTTTTTTTTTTGTTAATCTTCTAATTAAAAAATGTTTGGTCCGACTATCGGAATATAGTCACAATGGCCACCGGACATAATTTTTTTTTAAATTTAGAATCATTTAATTTTGATGTGGATTTTTATAAAGCATTAAAATATTGAATTCCTCATAAACGACGGTATTATCCAAGTGAAAATACAGTCGAAACGGTCCTCAATGTTATAAAAATTTTCATTTTGTTTTACATTGTTAAATAAATCAAAGTTTGTTCTGGACAGGCGCTATTTACACTACCATCGTCATGTATTCGAATGAACATAAGAACATTATGTTAAAAATGGAATTATTACCATTTAATTGGTATAATAATTAATTGTTGTAGATTATTGTTTCAGTTTCAAATTTTTGCATAAAACAAGATAACGTAATCGATGTTTCTTTTACGAAAATAATCGTGCACTATAAATGACGAGTCATGTCCTATTTATTAACTTAATATAACATTCTTGTTATTTAATAATGTAATTAAATAATTATAAATAACGTTATCTTTTTTGTTTTTGAAATGACAAGGTAAAGTACAAAAAAAATATAATAGTATATTATATCTTCAGGAGTAAAAGTGATATTTTGTCTGTGAACCCGTAGGTTTGCAGCCGAACATTAATGCGGCAGTTAAATTATTGTACAAAGTAAGAATTTTTACTGCATATTAAGCGATACTTTTTTTTCAAACCCGATTAAAATATTTTGCATTTCTTTAATTTCATTTAAAAGATCAATACTCATATTATTAGTAATAAATAACTTGGGACAGCGAGACATTAAAATCTTTAAACGTCAAAAAAGTGATGAAAATTGCACAAAAATGTTGCGGCATTAAAAATCAAATTTCACTTATAAATAATTTTAAAAACTTATTGAACCTCAGAGAGCATTTGTAAACGTATCTGACGTCAGACCGTATTATTTACATGTTTCCATGCTACAGCGCCAGCACTTGCCGCTTAGTTAATGAAGAATTATTTGTGTTGTCAGGTTACGTGTTTGGATTGTTTTTATATTTTTCTCCTCATAAACACTGAAAAGCAATAATTACACGGTATGACGTCACGACGGTTCGAGACTGTAAATAAATTTAAATTTTGTAACTTTTTAATTCTCTCTAGCGTACGGGGCGAACTGCAATTTTAGTTTCTTTAAATAAATTGTTCTAGGGGTTTTTTGTCGCGATTTTTTTTTATATAAAAGTACAGCTTTTTTCAGAGCTAATTCATCTATTCGTGTTTATTTATTTGTAACATGTATAAATTTAGTTACATAGTAATGTTTGAACTTGAACCAGATGCCATTATTTTGATGGCACTCTATGGAAGTGGAAACCGAAACTCTTATGGAATGTAGATGTACCTATCCACTACAAACTTGTATCGAGTAATAATTTTATGATGCAAATGTTTTATATGAATTCTGCATCCCTTAATCATGATATTATTTTTGAAGAACTGTATTTGTAAATGTAAAAGTACACTTAATGATACCACGCGATTTTGAAGAAACAAACAAATATAGCAAATATAGTGCTGTCAAAATCCTTATATTTTCCAAAACATTAATAAAAAAAAATACATTCAATTTAAAAAATGTTTGATTAGATCATAACTAAAACGTGGAGACCCCTCTTCATGTTTGAGTAAATTTTTAAATTATGCGCAATTAAAACCAAAAATTTGTATGGACTCGCTGTGTACTGAGTAACGGTAATGGTAAATTGACTACGTAGGTACTTCATGATAGTAGTACTTTTTCACGTCAATAATTTTCAAAATTGTTTTATTAGTTTTAAGTCAGTGTTACTTTTACTTACCTGTACAAATGTAAACCGGTGTTGAGTGGAACGGTTAATTTGGAGAATTACTTAAAATAGTCCACTATAATTCATTAATAAATAATAATATAAAATAGGTCAATAGGTACAGAACGCATTGAGACTAAACATCCTTATTAAGTACTGCAACACTAATAGATAATAATTTATCATCATTTAACTATGCTACACAGAAATTCATGTGTCATACGTTCATTGAAACAGAACATAGTAGTATTTTGTATGGAATTTGTATCTATTGTATAGAGCCATATTAGTTACACTATAACAGAGCGTTGGAATTGAGTGTCATGTCATAACAATAATTGGGTACATCAAAAAAATCTGTGAAAATGAGACATTTCAATAATAAATAAAAAAATAACTACAAAATGTGTAATACCTTCCACAAGTTGAAATCTCTTATTTTTCATAATAGTAGTTTATGTAGCAAGGCAATAAAGTGTATTTTTAAGAATAATAATAATAACTTTATTGCTAAGGTGAATAAAATATTTTTTTCCGAAACCGAAATGGTTTAGTAAAAAGGCCAAAACGTTTGTCAAAATTTGATTTATAAATTAATGTGCCATCACTTTATGTGCTGTTAAGATTACGGACTTTTTTTTGCAATTATGATTATTGGTGAAAAATGAAATGTCTAAAATAATGACGGTATTATGCTACTAATTTAACCATGTTAGCGGCGAAATTTTTGCATTTAATTTAATCTAATCATTATTATTTCGAATATATATTTTTTCATTCGTTCGGTGGTTCTTTCTCTCGAAAATGCTAGGAAAATTAGACATGGTAACTACTAAAAGGCAACAACTGATTAAAATTGTAAAAAAGAGAACAAAATATAAAAATAATTTTTATTAATAATGGGTTGCCCCCCCCCCGTTGGTTAGTTGGTTACACACTCCTCCATTCGTCGTGGCAACGATTCTAGCAGATGATCGATGTCCTCTTGAGGTATTGTGTCCCAAGTAACCTATAATTCGTGCTGTCGAGCTTGCAGCGTCTGCGGAGGATGCTGCAAGATTCTCAGTATTCTCCACATAATGTCCCAAACATACTCGATGGGCGAAAAGTCGGGAGATCTACGTGGAAATGGCAAGAGATTAACATTATCCTCTGCAAATCGGTCCAAAGAACTCTTGCAATATGGGAACGGGCATTGTCCTGCTGCAAAAGTGAGTCTTCCAACTGCTGAAGAAATGGATGAATATGGGGTTCTACCACCTCATCCACATATCGTTGGGCGTTCATAGTGCCTCGGATGAATACCAAACGAGACCTACTCCCATAAGTTATAGCACCCCATATCATAATCGCTACAGTTTGGTGTGCATGCCTCGCAACAGAAAATTCAACATTTCCACGTTCCGCACGGTTTTTTCTGACTCACCACTCCAAACGTTGCCGTCGATATTGAGCCGTTAGTGATAGCACAAGATGTGGACGATAGGATTGTAAGCCGAAAGCTCTGATTCTGCGGTAAACCGTTCGAAGGGTTACAGAACGACCTTCGTTAGCTAACCATTGATCGCAAATTGATCTGGTACTTGAGAAACGGTGTCTTGTTGCCATAATTTGAAGATGGCGGTCCTGCACCTCGTTTGTTCTTCTTCACCACTCGGTTCCTCTTCTGCGGCGTTCCTGACTCTCCCTCGTTCACGCCTGATAGCAGCGCATGATGGTGGTTTGGTTCCGGTAAAGGCGATTTGCGATTTCTCTACACGAAGAAGAAATTCTAGTGCGTATAGCGGAAAATCCGGAAATACGCACTAGGCGCTTACGTGCAGCAATAGAGGCTAATTAAATTACAACCTCAAAACCCTTCATTACGAAAGATTTTATCCATATAGTTTGACTCCTGTCCAAAATTTGTTGCCTAATGACCTGCCGGCAAGCTTTTCAAACAAGGTTCTGTTTACGGACGAGTCCACCTTTACGAGACGTGGTGTTTTCAATTAGAGAAACAATAAGATTTAGGAACAAGACAAACCACACGTAATTAGAGAAACTCATTTTCGGCATGAATTTTCCATAAATATTTGATATGTCATTATCGTAAATTTTATAGCTGGCTTATTAAAAATGCCAGCGCGACTTAATGGTGAAGATTATCTGCAGTTTTCCAAACAATGCGTCACATGAGTTAGATGACGTTCCTCTAGATATTAGGCAAGAGATGTGGTATATGACTGATGGCGCAGCTACACTACCCTTTACTAGTTCGAAGCTTTTGAATGAAAGTTTTTCCAACAGATGGTTTGGTAGTGGCACCGAATTTGCTTGGCCAGCTCGTATCGCAGACCTTAATCCCTTAGATTTTTGCTTTTAGGGAAATTTAGATCATCAAAAGATTGATGAAGGAGTTAATGCCATTCATAGAAAAAAAGGAGTTTTATTTATTTAAATAGGGCAATAAGAAAATGTATTAAAGTTAATTGTGGACATTTCTCACGTTTATTAAAATAGTTGTTATTAATAGTATTATTCCATTATTGCAAAAATCTTCTTTGTTAATTAAAATTTGTATACTAATATTGCATTTTTTTAAGCGACCTCGGTCATCGAAAAACTACCAACATTCGGATTCATTACTGCAACATACGTGCTATCAGGTCGAATCTTAATGCTGTTCACAAACACTTTGAATAAGTGCAACCGGACATTCTGTTTCTATCAGAAACACGTCTCCCCTGGAAGCACTAATTCGCCTGACCTGAAATTTCCCAGATACAACCTCCACTATAACTTTCGCCTTAAAGGCGGAGTATGTACGTAAGGTCATAATGCAATAGCATTTGCTGTATCCTGTGATCTCACACAAACCATTTTCCAATCAACCGGAATCTCTGACAACCCTAACCATACTCCACATCTCCTAGACCTATTTCTTGCAACTAGCCCACTTGTCTATAAAAGAAGAGTCCTTTCCCCACTTGTCACTCAGACCACTGCCTAATTGAAATAACTTTCTCTGTACCCAATCCCACTGTTACTCGAAAAACAGATAGAACTATGTGGTGGTTTAATTAAGGTAACTGAAGCGAACTGAGAGATTTTGTTGTCACCTTCTCCTGGCGTAGGTATTCCTTTAAACGGTCCTCCTCTTCAAACATTGCTCTTTAAATAACTGAAGCTATCTTGATGGGTATGGAGTTATACATTCCCAAAAAATATAATCGTGTAGGTCATGCATGTTCCCAACCCTTTGTTTAATAGGGATTGCACTGATGCACTATCGCAAAAGCATAAACTCTATACCAAATGGAAATCAAATAAATCTGTCCAAAATTACGCAGACTATATTGCCGCAAGGAAAAGTTGCAAAAGCACCATCACCAAGGCCAAAATATGCTTGAAGAACGTAAATGCAAAGAATTAGGCTCATGTCCTTTGGGTGGTCGTAAATTTTGCCTATTAGCTAAAACCATCTGTAAAAACTTCCTTTCCTCCCTTGACGTTTCGCGACGACGCTGTAGTTGCTGATCCTGCTGAAAAAGTCAACCTCTTTGTCGATTACTTGGCATCAAATTCATGTCTCAATGATTCTGGTAAAACTGTCAATAAACTTGACTCAAACAAGGCGACTGGCCCTGACGGTATTCCAGCTATCTTCCTAAAAAAACGCTGCCCCGAACTAGTACCTGCATTGTCCAACATTTCGATCTCTATGTCATCTGGAGAGTTTCCCTCATCGTCCAACCTATTCCTAAAAAGGGGGACAAAACCGATCCCTCACACTATCGACCATTCTGTCGAAAATCATTGAAAAAGCCATCAACCAACTGCTTTCGTTCCTCGAATCCAATAAACCCCTAAACGACCACCAGTATGGGTGCAGATGGGCGATCTTCTTTCATATGTCACCCAACTTTGGAATATCACATTAGAGAGGTCCGGTGAAAGAGTCGTAGTAGCGTCAGATATTTCAAAGGTTTTTAACCAGGTTTGACACAAGTGCCTACTTGCAAAACTCACTTCGTTGGAATAATCTGATACGCTCATCAACTGGATATCCAGCTTTCTTGACAAAAGACGTATACGCGTTGTCGTCGATGGCTTTTTTTCGAAAGAAACTACTGTTAACGCAGGTGTACCCCAAGGATCAGTAATAGTTCCCACACTTTTTCCTGCTATACACAATGATCTCATTTCCTCAACAACTAACCGGATCCATTGCTTTGCAGACGACAGCATTCTACATTGCAGTTCTTCTCAGTTTTCCCACAACAACTCTAGTCAGGAAGTTAAGGGGAGAATGGCAGCCTCAATTAACAGTGACTTAGAACGTGTCCTTGAATGGGGAAGGAATAATCTACTCACATTCCACGCCGACAATATCCAGTGTTGCCTTGTGCCCGCCAAGAAAGACCTATCATTTCCTTAAGTATTCAAACTCTTATTTCTATGTTAGGGATGTCCGTATCATCGTACCTTTCATGGGTTGACCACCTTTTGTCACCCAAAAACTAAGTTTAGATTAGAGCTTCCCATCATTCAGAACCCTCGATTCCAAGTTTTCACATACTCTTAAAAACTGTCCAAATTATAGAATAAATCTCAAGCATAATATCAATATTTAACACTCTGTATCTCTTATCTTAAACGAGTATTTTACTAACCCATATTTGGCGGAATTATATATTTTCAAGTCTAGAATCTACAGTTACTTGACCTCGGAAATTAGAGCAGATAGAAAGACGATTAAATGGGAAAAGATTTGCAGTTTTATGTGCACTTTTTCTTTTCTTGAAAGAGTCCAAGACTAACTAGATACTTCAGAAAACGATTTTTCATTAATTGCATTTTTAATTCCGTTATTTTCACGTTAAGAAAAAACAAGGTCAAAGGGTAAGGCAGTTACATCGAATTTTTGATTTAAGCTTTTGTTTTTGTTTTTTCCGGTTTAATTTTAGAATTATTTGTATGGTAGGTGGTCATGCTATTGATTAACAAATACTACTCATTCGACGTGCTCTGTATCCAATTGTCCAAGTAACTATAATGATGGCGGCGAATATTTTTCTGTATTTTTCTTCCCAAAAGATGAAATAAAGAAAAGATGAGTTATTGCAATTCATAGGGAAGGATACTTCTAGGTCGATGTGGAAAGTCTTTTAATATATTACACTTTTCTTCAGCGTCAAGTTTATATCAAAGTATACTATGTTCCATCTTATTTTGTATTACAGCAGGCCATGAAAATCAAAGGAGAGTGTGATAACACTGTCAAAAGAACAAAAAACAACCGTAGATTGAAAGTGAAACTAACGTAGCGTTGAAACATAATTTTTCACAGCATTTAGACTTTGTACGTAAATCGTAAAACCTAGAGTGACCTATTTAAAAAAAAATAAATTTTAATCTTCAGGTCTATCAACTACATAAAACGGATATTGTACCAAGTGGTCCAAATTTGATACTTTCTTATGAAAACACCCTTTATTTTAAGAGATAGAAAAAATGGACCTAGGTGTCTGGAGCTCAAATTCAATGAGAAAACCACTGGTACAATCAGAATTCAGCTATCTCTAACCGTTTGGCCGCTAGGGGCGGGTTCTCGAGTTTAGTCGATTTTTTTAACGCCCAACAACTTTGTTATTATTAAAGATAATTGCTTTTGGCAAAATCTTTCATAGAGCACTTTTTTACGTAGAATCCATCGCGATATACAGTTTTTTACAGGGTATTTGATTTTTTATACGACGCTAAACTACATTTTTTTTACGAATCACCCTGTATATTTTGGGGTTTTTAAAAATAACGTAAAATTTCCTATATTTTGATGTATCACTTGTTATATTTACGTTAAATTTCATTTGCAATATTGCATTTAGTACATTAAAATATTTTGGTTTTTATAAATGGTATACATCCTAGCATCCAGTTTCCCATGGAAAAAGAATCTAATGTAAGTTTGCCATTTCGTGACATATTAATATCTAAAAATCATTATCTTTTAAGGTTTACAGAAAGCCGACACACACTGATAGATACCATCATAAATTATCCAACCACCATTCTCGTCAAAAAATGTGTGTAATTAGATCTTTAGTAGATCGAGCAAAACGAATTTGTGATCTTGAATTTTTGAAAGATGAATAGGCATAAATATTTAACGAAATCCTTACAAGATAATGGATGATGATATTACAATGTTATTACACCTTCTAGACATAAATAAAAACCAGTTCTTAATGTTGGTACTGCTTTTCTTGCTTGTATAACTAATGTTACAGATAGCATCGAAAAAGTCCTAATTAAATATGGCATTAGGACTATTTTTAAACCTATAAGAAAAATTAAAGCACATTTAAGGTCACCTAGAGATGTTTCAAACCCATTATCTACCGGAGTGTATAAGTTATCTTATTCATATGGAAAAGTATGCATTCGAACAACAAAACGTAGCTTTGATACAAGACATAAAGAACACATGAGATTTTGTAAATAAGGTCAACCAGAGAAGTCTGCCGTAGCTGACCATTTCACAAAATTATTTCAACATCTTGAACAATTTTAATACATAATATTACTACTGACAAAGATAACTGTGTTATCGAAACCTTTAGATTGTTCAACTTTAATATACAAATACACGATCAAAAAAAAAACAAAAATTGTGAGTATTTTAATATTTGTAATAGTTTTTGTTATGTATCTTGATAGCTCAGTTGGTTAGAGCGGTACTCTAGCAAAGTACATGTTCTTTATGTATTTAATAAAATTTATACGATTTTTATTTAATTTTCACATTGTTTCATTTTGTTTTTCAAAATGTACGAAAACTATGAAAAGTACGACATGCTGGAATGTTACATCGAAAGTAATGGAAACTCTGACGCAGTAGGTACCCTGAACGATGGCAACCGTTTAGAGATATATTCGGTAAGCTGCAACAAAATCTAAGAAACTATGGTTCTTTCACTAAACCTAGAGAAAATGACAATCTTAATCAGGAAGCTCAAGATGAAAATGAACTGAAAGAAATTACAGTACAAGGAACTATAAATCACAATGGCAGAACGTCAACAACAAAGTTAGAAACAGAGGCAGGTATAACCAGATCTAATCTGCGCATTTTAAAAAATAACAAAAATACGACTATAGAACCAAAAAAATCCATTATCTTCTTCCTGGCGATTTGATACGACGAACGCGTTTTTGTCAATGGTTCATTGAAAAAACGCAAGAAGATAAAAATGCTGCCTTAAATTGTATTTGGAAGGACGCGGCCTCCATCAGTAGTGCGAGAAATTCAAAAGATATAACGAATATACTTGGGCTCGTGAAAATCCTCAAGTTACTATGAAAGAAAGGAATCAAGTGAGGTTTAGTTGTAATGTGTAGGTAGGTATTTACGGAGGACAATTTATTGGACCGTATATACTTGACGGAGCGCTGAATTCTTGGCGATATTTACAAATTTTATAAGACCAAGTTGAAGACATACCAATTAATTTATTACAAAGTGTATTTTTTCAACAGGACGGGGCACCACCGCATTGTGCGGAAACCATCAACAATTATATATATATATATATATATATATATATATATATATATATATATATATGGGTAGTTTGGGAGGAAACTGGATGGGGAATCAAGGGCTAATCCAATGGGCCGCTCGGTATTCAGAGTTAACGCCCCTTGATTTATTTCTCTGGGGTAAAATCAGAGACCTCACATACAAGCAGAATTTTAGTAACAGGGAAGAATTAGAAGAGGCGTTGCTACGTGCATTTAACCAAATCCCATCTTTGGAATTAATAAATGCTGGAGATGGGATAAGGAAAAGGTGTCGAATCTGTTTGGAACGAAATGGGAGACAATTTGAAGATTTACTACTATAAATTGTTCTTTTTTTTAATTCGTTTTACTGTTACCATTTATGTGATTATATTTAGATCAGTATTAATTAGTTACTATGGCTATGTTAATTATGATACTTGTATATTTTATCCACATAGTTTTGTATCACGTTCGTTGTTTTTTGTTTGTTATTTCAAATTCAAAATATTTGAAGCTAATAAAAATTTGCAGATAACTAAGAAATTGTCGTTTTAAATCATGCTGCCGTCTTTTGTTAGCTATGGTAAAATGTATAAAATGCAATATTGCAAACAATATTTAACATAAATATAACATGTGGTACATCAAAATTTAGGAAATTGTACGCTCTTTTCAAAAACCCCAAAACATAAGGGTGGTCCGTATGAAAAAATGTAGTTCGTATAAAAAACCAAACACCCTGTATAAAAATGTCTATCGCGATGGATTCTACCTAAAAAAGTGCTCTATGAAAGATTTTGCCAAAATCAATTATCTTTAATAATGAGAAATTACGGGGCATTAAAGAAATAGACAAAATTCGAGAAACGTCCCCTAGCGGCACCGAGGTCCATTTTTTTATCTCTTACAATAAAGGGAGTTTTCAATTTAGACCACCCTGTACATTCTTTATATTGGTCACAAATGACAACATAGTGTCTTATCTTATACAATAACAATGTTTTGTTAACCAAATCTACGTGAAAACTAGTAAGGATGCCTTCTCCTTTTCACTTTTCCAAAATAAAAAACAGTAGAGAAGTATGTAGGAAATCCAGAGCGCAATTTTATACGTAATCCAATGTGAAGACTTGCTTTCGTGATAAAAGTTACCTACTGAACTTTTCTCTTACTTCTCTTCGCTATTAAACATAATGTAAAGGTATGTTTACATGCAAACTTAGTTTCTAGGTCGGGAAGTCAGTAAGTAACTAGAACATATATACAGGGTGAACCGAATTTAATTTGCGTATACAGAGATATCGAAAACCGTAATAGATAGAGTATCGGTTAAATGAGAAATAAGTTTCGTAATTTGTTGGGTAGTACATTAGTATAAAAAGTTTGGTTTTCCGACTAGTTCGAGATATTCTAAAATCGAAAATGCTCATTTTCGTTTTGTAATAGCGTTATTATAACAGATATCAAAAAATTTATCTAAATTTTTTAAATAAAATTTACTAATTCATACCAAAATTTAAGACGTTTTGTCTTTTCAGGACCACCTCAACAATATTTTTAAGTACGGACCTGGATTTAACATTTTAAGGTCATGAACATGATATAAATTTTGACTATCTACTGTTTCGTCTTGAAAATCATCATCTTCATGGTTTTACTGAAATGAATTAAATTTTTACTACATTTCTTTTAGTTTTGATAATCAATACGCATGATTCTAACCAACTACATTTTCATCATGATCATCATCTATACAGCTTTGTAATAGTCTTTAAATCAGTATTTATAAAAAATAATGATAATCACAAAATTTAACAGTTTATTTTTACATCTAATGATAATGACAATTGATAATTTAAGACTGACCTAACAGTAGCAAATAAAATTAGAGTATTTTTAAAACCAGCTATGAAAGTTGCTCAAAATGAAATCCATTCTGTTGAATACATAGTTCAATCCTCCTTGACATGTTTGATGTCGCTGCATCCACCAGTTCGGGTGTAATTTTGAAATGCATCTCGTATTCTTACGAAGTTCTGAACTGTTAAATTTTGTGATTATCATTATTTTTATAAATACTGATTTAAAGACTATTACAAAAGGCTTATAGATGATGATCATAGATGAAATTGTATGGTTAGGAATGCCATAGCAGTGTATTAAGATTATACAAAACCTACAAAGAAATGTAGTAAAAATTTAATTCATTTCAGTAAGAAACCATGAAGATGATGATTTTTCACAGACGAAACTAGTAGAATAGTCAAGAATTTTATATCATTGTATTAAGCTATAAGAACCTTACAAAAATTGTAGTAAAATCCAGGTCCGTACTTAAAAAATATTGTTGAGGGTGGTCCTGAAAAGACAAAACGTCGTATTGAAATTTTTGGTATGGCAAGTTGTAGTAAATTTTATTTAAGAAAAAGTTTAGATAAATTTTTGATATCTGTTATAATAACAACGCTAGTCTTACAAAACGAAAATGAGCATTTTCGGATTTTGTCGAATATCTCCGAACTAGTCGGAAAAACCAAACTTCTTTATACTCATGTACTACCCAACAAATTACGAAACTTATTTCTCATTTAACCGATACTCTATCTATTACGGTTTTCGATATCTCTGTATATATATATGTATATATATATATATATATATATATATATATATATATATATATATATATATCCACCTCATTTAACCTATCCAGGAAATACACATCGTTTTTTTTTTAAGCATTCGAATGTTAAGATTTGTTTCGTGATGAAACTTGCTGCGTCCTTCTTTTCTTGACTGTTACGTACAGATGAAAGTAAATAACCAGAAATTTATCCATTTAAGTCGTAGCTAAATTGAATTTACTACAAGATTGCTACTTAACGTATCTACCGATTAGACCAGACGAAAACCAAATATTTAAATGTATTTTTGATGCCAAACAGTTGGGGTCTTAATTCTAACCGAAGAATCTAGGTTCATATCACTATCTGAATCGGATTCTCTTAGTGCTATCATAACAGGTTGGATATTTTCAATCTAACATTTTTTAATATGTTTCAATCATTTAAAATGATCTTTTCCGTACGCGAACAAAAATTTTGCCACATTGTAGGGTTATATTGGCGATGATAAGGAGGAAATCGTAAAACTTCATACCCCATACTTAATCAAGATATTATCAACTATATATTTTTTTCTTCTGGACCTAAGAGGTTGAATTTTGGTCCACAGTTGCTTTTTTGTAATTTTGTCCTCAGTTTCGACCCCATGCGTAACCAACCACTCATGCAGATGATATTTCTTATAGTAGCGCTGGGGAGAGGTGTCGCATGGCGGACTCGAGAATGGGGATATAATTATTATTGTGAAATGCATCTGTTTCCCTTTATCTTAGTGCAAGTTCCCACTTAAAGAAAGACGGGTTATAATTTATACGTATGCTATATATTTTAAATGCAGGACGTATGTCGATTCTAAAGTCAAAGCGCATGACGCTGTCAGATGTCTTCTTGGCTATTTAACCTCAAATTATTCTTCGTATTTCGTTTCGTATAATCGCATCGTGTTTTGTAGTTATAATAATTTATCTTTAGCTTCGTAATTAATTAGTTTCCATTGTATTTGTAAACAACAGTTTTTTTCAAAACTATTATTATTAATATTCACTATTACGATGTAAGTTTATAATGCAAAATGTATTTCCAATTGATTGAATGAATTTATTTATTTTGCAGCAAATAAAGATGCCATTAAAAGGTAAATCTTTGAAAAGCTAAACTCAAGTAATGTTAATGAATATACTGCATTATTTCGAGATGGAACGCGATAACGGGGGCCAAGTTTACCTTTAACTTCCATTATCTCGGTACGCTAATAATTTTTACTATTTAAATTTATATTTATGTAATATTATGTTGCAGCGAACTGATCTCGCATGCGGCATTTCCGAGAAAACCGTAACTCGGACAAAAGCAAGAATGGCTCTCGCTTTACAATCTGGGACATCGGCACCAGATTCACTGCAAAAACATAGGCTGCGTCGAAGTCAGAGGATGTCGACGAATACGTGAAAGACGTTTGAAATCACTGTTTAATTTTAGGCTCACATATTACTATCGAAAAACTCCAAACTGAACTTAAAGAAGATAAAATATTTACCTTCAGTAAAAAACAAAAAATTGGATTTGAATTCAAAGTTGACGATGGAAGAAGGCGTTTAATGGAGTAGGTTCATATTGCTGGTGCTCGAGCAACATTTTTGCGAAAATATTTTGATAATAAAAGTTGTGAAATTAGTTACGATGCTGTCTTTTTGGATGAGACGTGGATTTTTAGTCGAGGAAGCGTTCGAAAATCATGCATGATAATGATTTGAAAAGCACAAAAAACAAACCGCTAGGAGAAGGGAAACTGTAATTAAAATAGTTCGATTTGTTAAAAATATTTTTAACCGAATAAATTTTAGTTTTATCGTACTGAGTGCTGGCAACAAGGATGGTTTCATACCTAATTCATCATTGGTATTTTCCAGTAAAAGTAAGACAGCAGACTACCACGATAATATAAACGCTGATTTATTTCAAAAATGGTTTCAAGAACAGCTTTTACCAAATTTAGAAAAACCAAGTTTGATAATTCTTGACAATGCCAGTTATCATTCTACATTAGTAGAAAAATTACCTTCAAGTAGTTGGAAGAAAGAAGATCTTCAATTTTTAAGAAACACAACATTCCTCATTCGAAAGTGGAATTATTACAAATTGCCAAGGATTTACAAGTTCCAAATATATATGCAATTCATGAAATCGCTCATCAATGGGGACATCCAATTTTACGTTTACCTCCACTGCCGATTCAACCCTACCGAGTCAATATGGGTAAATTGTAAACAGTATTACAACAAAAACGTTCTAAGATATGGCTTCAGGGACGAGAATGTTTAATCGCTATGGAAGGATTCATTAAACCAAGTAACTGGAGAACTGCGGCAAAAGTGTATTTTACAGGCTGAAAAGGAAATGAGCCAGTGGTGTATTACCTGCTTAACTCTTGTTATCTGTTATTTGTCGTTTTCTCATGTTTCACGGCCTACTTATTGTTAGAGTCTTTAATAAAATACATTTTTTAAATGTTCTTTGTTGTTTTTAAAAATAGAAAGTACATGTGCTATATCATTGTAAAGAGGATAAAAAAACACGATCAATTATTTCAAAGCCGACTTGTCGTTCCATAAGAAAAATTTAATTTAGGGGTTGAAACTAAAAATAGAAATGCAAAAAAATCCAAATTGATATTTAAATTCTGCATAAAAATATCTTAAGAAAGTGCAAATAAAATTTATATGTCTAATATAACAAAAGATATTACAAGAAAAGAAATTTGACATTTTTCTTCTTCTTGCCATAAGTCTTAAAATACATGGAAATTTGGAAATTGGAGATGTCCTACAATTTCACTAATCTTAGAGTAATTCATCTAATTTAACCAAATCTGTATCTTTTATAATAAGCGAGATCCCCATGTGAAATGTTATATATATATATATATATATATATATATATTTATACAGTGTCCAGTTTAAGATGAAATGCATGGGGATATTGGAAACCGTTAGAGATACGAAGATGGTTAAATGGAGAAAAGTTGCGTCATTATATGCCCAAGAAGTAACCATGGTTACATGTCAAAAATCCCTTCCATTTACTAGACACAGGGTGATAACTGAAAATATGCGTTTTCTAAAATCGCTATATCTTGTTTCTTGCAAGAGATACATCCACGATTTTTGCAGGATGGGGTAACAGGTAGCGAGGATTTCAAAATGATTTTGAAAAAATCTAGGCCTACTAGATTTTGAGATAATGCACGCAACTTTCGATTTTCTTATGGACGCCATATTGGATTTTTGCATTTTTGAATTCTTCATAAAAAATGCTTTTCAACCATATATCATATGTTTATAATCTGCCAATGAGAAAGTGTCAAATTACACAATTAAATTTATATCAAAGCAACCTTGACATATTATGTATTTTAATTAAATGAAAATTAATCTACAAATTAAACTAACTATTGAGAACAATATTATTGATTATTAACATAAATCATAATAATAACAGTGACAAAAAACAACAAAAAATAAAATTTAATCTTATACTGAATTTTACTATTAATTAATCAAATGCTCGAATAAACCTTCATTCTCCTGCAAACACCATCTGCATCGAGTTAGCACTGCATCACAAGAGTTCCTTATCATCTCCGGGGTAATTTTATTAACAGCTTCGATAACTGCATCACGTAATTCGTCCTCATTGTTATACGACTTTGAATAAACTTCGTTTTTTAAATAGCCCCACACAAAGAAATCAATGGGAGAGAGATCAGGAGCTCTGGCCGGCCATCTTATTGGTCCCTGGTTTCCTATCCATCCATTAGGATATTCCATATTTAGGAAATCTGTAATAATATGGGCACTATGTGCAGGAGCCCCATCCTGTTGGAAAATCATATTTCTTACTGTATATATATATATATATATATATATTTGACAAACTGTAAAGTGAGATTTTTAAAATCGATTATATTATTAACTAATAATAAATCTCATTTGTGTATTTATTTATGATAAAATTAGTTATTTATAAGTGGCTTCGATAACCAAATTACAGTCTTGACTCTTTTGACGCAGTGACATCTGTCGGCTAAAAACGATCCTCCCCAATTAACCAAACTTTTCGCACTTCATTCGGGCGCTGCCTACTGCTAGCTAATTCGTTTCTTATTGAAAATTATTGATATAATTAATTAGTAAACCAGATCCAAAACGAAATTTTGTTGATCCGGTCTCGGTTCTGATAATCGTTTACAGTTATACAATATATTTTTATCATATGACTACCCACACTCGGTGGACTTTACATGCCAGTAAAAGTACGAACAGACCTTAAACGAAATTTGTCTTTATTTATACAAGTGGATGGGGATTTTTAAGACCTTCAGGATGCTAAATCCCGCCATATTCGAACAATAATTTTATGTTTAAATTTGACAGCGCGGCTTAAATTTGAAAATAACCTACAAGCATTGACGATGTTTTGTTGGTATTCAAAATTACTAACTATATGAACCAATAAAGACATACGTTTTTAAAATCTTAAACCATGCTTTACTAAAAGATGAGTCATAAGACAACTCTCGCCGGCCCGACTTCACTAGAAAATGAGGGTAAATTGGCTAACTGCTCCGAATCATACAATTAGTTTGTACAGCGTAGAAATCCGGTCCCCATTTACAGTTTTATGGTAATCCCCATCCTCGTTCCCGGATCGAATAAATAATCGCAGTTTTACAAAAACCATAAATAACACCCCGTGTGTAAAATGGTAGTTACATTTTACTTTCACTTTCAATTTTGGATGGATATTTTCGACGTCAGAATTGTGCAACGATGGATATTAGAATCATCTTGACGTTTCGTCCAGATACACAAATCTCACACCTTGGTCTGAACTTTGCAACTGCAGAAATTTTCTTGAAAACCTTAATTTTGGCTACAACAACGTGTTTTATTTCACATAAAATGTTCTGTCCCTTGACACCTTTGGATTTGTAACCCATTGATTTTAAAATTTTAAATAATGTAATTCGAACCGCATCAAAATTGGAATCTCTTTTAACGTGATGTTGCAATTTGTACAAAGTAAAATATTCATTTTTCGAATTAAGTTGTCAAATTAGTCGTTGGGGATCTTTCCGAAAGGTGAAATCAAAAATTCAGATATTTCCGCGTTTACCACAATCTGTCGTCTTTAAATTTTGCACTCTTTGCGATTACTTTTGGCATTTTCTCAAGAAATTATTTTTAATTCAATATGAGACTTAATCATCACATGATTAATTGACTTTCATCATTTAGACAAGTGGGAATGCCACTACAGAAAAAAAGCATAATCTGCTCTAATGCAAAATAAGATGGAACAGAGTATATTATGTTAAACTGTATTGTATTACGCTGAAAGTCGCATAAACAAATAAAATGTTAGGACCACGATTGTGACATCGCAATTCCTTGTTCGCGGGATCTATTATAACGTTGGTTACAATTCGTATATACTACAGTTTCTTTTGTATTTCGGTGTTACAATGAAAATTTTGTGCAACTGTTTTTAATAAAAACAGTGTTACAACAAAACGGTTTGAGACACGGATAATTGCATGATTGCATGATTTTAGTAATATTTCATAAGTATTTTAAATTTGTACGAAAAAATGAGATTTAAATGAAATTTAACGTCGGAAATAGAAAAAATGGAGTATTTAATACGCGTCCTACTATGCTTTACGTGTACACTTGTGGCTTCGACACTCGTGCCACAAAACACTCATACTACAATAACGTTCATTGTAGCACTCGGTTTTCAATATACTTTAATAAAAAATAGTTTTGTAACAACTTATGAAGTGCTGTAGTTGGCAGCATCGGCTGCCTTAATGCAGATGTTAGATCGTATCTTGTGGACATTCGTAGCCTCGCCACTCGTAGATACTTATATGATAATATACAGAAATTATGTGTTATTTCGCAGATAATTGAAAGAAAGAATTGTGGTCATGTAGAACCTTGATCAGAAAGCATTTGAAACTCAGTCTTTGTATATTTTTCCACTTTGGTGGCCAAATGAAGTTAGTCGCACTCATAAATGTCCATACAAAAAATAGGGACTAAACTAGCATATTAATTCCTAGAAAATAATATTGCGTGAGAGCAAAAATAGTATAAATACTTCTAGACCGAAATTCCCTTTTTTTTGGTTCGTTGTATCCCTTGGGATATTGAGCGAGGAATCAAGTATTCCTTGCAATGCTAAGGTTCTGCGATTATCATAATCGTAAAATTTGACAGTTTATACCATTAGCACAATTGACAGTTTGATTGTAAATCGAGCAGTTTCATTTCAGTAGAATTTTAAAGGCAATAAGTTTGTGAAAAAATGGATATTTCGAATCGTGATTTTCGAGTGATGATTTTTTATAACTTTCGATAAGGTTTAACGCCACAGCAATGTGTGGAAAAACTAAAGTTGTCATTTGGTGATGAAGCCCCGTCGAAAACCATGGTCTAGAAATGGTTTGCAGAATTCAAACGTGGAAGGTCTACTTTTGATGACGATTTTCGCGGAGGTTGACTATGCACCTCTGTTGTAGCAAAGAATATTGATGCTGTGGGTGAAATGATTTTATCAGATCGACATACAACATACAGTGAGATACAGGCATCTTTAGCCATTGCGGCGAAACAAATCCATACCATCTTGAAACAACATTTAAATGTCAGGAAGCTTTGTAGTCGTTGCATTCCTCATAATCTGAGAGAAGTTCAAAAAAAGCACGTGTCAAGTGGTGAAAGGAAATGCTTAAAAAATTTGACCATGGTTGTTCAAATTCTGTACATTGTAACAGGTGACGAAACATGGATGTATTCATATGAGCCTGAAAATAAACAGCAATCATCTGTATGGCTGTTCCAAAATGAATCTAAACCAACAAAAGTGGTGCGCTCACGAACCGATTAAAAAAATGATTTGCCTGTTTTTTCGGACAAACCGGTCAAGTTGCAATAGTTGCATTCGAAGATCGACGAACAATTATTACTTATTGGTATACTTCAATTCGTCTAACCCAGGTGATTGGTGAAATTAGAAAACACAATATAAATAAGGGAATCACTCTGCATCATGACAAGGCAAGTGCGCACACAGCACGACAGAATTTTTGACTAGTCAAAACATCAAATTAATGACTCATTGCCCATATTCGCCTGATCTGTCTCACAAGGACATTTTTTTTGTTCAAAAACGTCAAAAATAAAATGCATGGTAAGCGTTTCTCATCACCAAAAGCGGCCGTTGAAGTTTTTAAAGTACTCGTTTTGGAGGTAGCTCGCTCAGAATGGCAAAAATGTTTTAAAAATTGGTTTTACCGAATGCAAAAGTACTTAAGTGGATCCGCCACCATTAAAACATGATTAAAAACATTTTAAGATTATCCAAAAGTCATATTCTCTGATCCAGTGCATTTTTGAGAATATGTGTGTGAAGTTTCATGCATATCTGAACATATTTTCTTACATAAAAAAAAAACAAAAAACAAAAGTAGTACTTAAAAATTATTAGTAATTTTATTAAATACATAAAATAAAAAGTTTACATCGAGTAGGATTTGAACCTACCACCTGTACTTTGCTAGAGTACCGCGCTAACCAACTGCGCTATCGAGATTCAAGCCCCAATCGATGTAAATTTTGTCTTTATGTATGTAGAACTGTTGTAAATTCTAAATATTATAATTTAAAGGTAGTACATTTCTGCATTTTTCGTATTTTTCAACAAAACATTTATATTTTTTTTATAATTCATATTGTCACTATTCTAAATAAATTAGTATTATGTAGAAACATTCTACACCCACATGATTTTTGTATAACAGTTGTTTGTAAACAATACTGCAACATCTGAGAATAATTTATTTAAATTGCAGTTTTGACTGATGTTTGAGGTTATGATTTGAGTATGTGCTATTCATGGTTTTGATGTTTTTCAAGTGAATAAAACGATTTACAGTGATAGTGAAAGTTTACTTTACTTAGTGAATTTGCTTTACTGGATACTGAAACTAGTGAAATTGTTCATCTACTATAATTATTAGTACTGAACTGAATATATATTATTTTGTGAAATCAGGTTTAGCAATATGGGTATGCTAAAGAACAGTTACAAGAAAAGTGTGATGCTTATAAAAATAACATACGTAAAAGGTGGGAACAACACGGAAATGTTGTACAGGAAAATAGTATAGCTATTGAAAATGTCAAAACTGATGAAATTGCCGTAAATACAAATCATGAAGAAGGTAGGTCTATACACTTCTAATAATCCTTTCAACTTGAAATATATTCAAATGCCCCTTCAGATGAAAGTAATAATTATGGTACTACTGAGAAGAAACTAGATAGGCCTAGAGGCTTTGAATTGGCGTCACAGTACAAAATTACTAAGCCTAGGCCTACTGAGATACGACGCAGATGTCGATAGGGCTACTCCTAGCTACTTATTGATGGATATGGTTCCCCTCACAAATTTTTTAACATGTTTGAATTCCAATACTGCTATTACCATTTCACAGGCGAATGGATTCGCCCAAAAAATAACTTGTAATACGTGTGAAGAAAGTTATGACTTTGACTCCTCGGTAGGACTTGAAGGCGCAAGCGCAACAAAACGTTCATTTGATGTAAGAAGTGACATTTTCTATGGTGTGCATTAGTCATTCAGCTTACAAGCATATATAGCCTATGTACATAAACTAGTCTGTAAATACACCGATGAATCGTTGAAGAAGGTTAGAGTGGAAGTAGAAAAAGCATGCTCAAAATTGGAAAACACACTAGAATTAAAGAAACCTATAAATATGTCAGTTTTTTACGATGGGTCCTGGCAAAAGAGGATTCGCGTCTAAATACGGTGTGGGTTGCTATATAGAGGTAATAACCGGTTTAGTTATAGACTATGAAGTACTTTCTAAATATCGGAGAGTATGTGATGAGAAAAAAATTATAGAATACTCAGATGAGTATGAAACATTTATCTTCATGTCAAGCGAACTATGATTGTTCCTCGCCATCAATGGAGGTTGAGGCTGCAGAGCGAATCTGGAAAAGATCCGAAAGTAATGGCTTTCGTTATATAAATGTTATATCTGACGGAGACTTAAAAACATTTATCAAGTTTGAATATGTATGGAGTTAAAAATTGAAGAACCGGAATGTGTAAATCACGTGACCAAACGGTTAGACACTGCTTTGAGAAATTTAGTGAAAGTGTCGAGTCAGAAAAAGATACTGGATGGGAAACCTCAGGGGAGCCTTTTTGCCATACTTGACCACTGCCGATCAACAGATGCGAGACCATAACATAAGAAGTGTCCATCGTGTACAGACTCTTGGTGCTTTTTTTAGAAGGACTTGAGCTCAAACACCGCACCAAGAAAACACTCTGAAATGATAAGAACTCCACTGAATTAGGCCGTTTTTTACCCTATCTATCAGAGGCTTTCCAACAAACAGTTGCTGGAAAGATGTGCATTGGGTAAGATACAAAACGACAACGAGTCCTCTCACGGGCTGATTTGGAGCAAATGTCCCAAAACTATATTCACAGAAGAAGAAAAGCAGAAAGCGGGGAGTTAGTGGGAAAAAAGAAGAATTCTGGTTGTTCACAGACTTTGGGTGCGATTTCCCGAAAAGCAAGGTTTTTTTATATTTTGTTGAATAAAATCTAAAGTTTTTGAACTAGCCAAATAATTTACCACATCGCCCTTATAACATGTACCCATTTTAATGGTATGGTCAACTTTATATACCATCAACTACATATATTTTTTTTTTCATTATGTAAAGGTAAGGTTTTAGAAAATGTTGTAAAATATTTCCTAGGTCTAATACAAAGGTTTTTATACTATTAAAGTTACAGTACATCACAAGGAACATGAAAATATAAACTTTTTAAAGATAACTTAAAAAAAAGTTATTTTAACTTTAACAATACCCCCCACCCCACAAAAATTTGTTATATATGTTACGGGCAATACAAGAAATGTAGACAAATCTAGTTATGTCTAGACAAATTTAGAAATGACTAAGTTTTTTAGACAATTCGCAATTTGTCTCGACAAGATACGAAATCACAGTCCGATTCGCCTTTAGGCTAGAATTAACAGGCATTCCTAGATTTGTCTAAATAGGAGTGACTAAGGAGAGGAATCTGTTCCACGACCTGCGCACGCGTGATAATTTGCCAGAAATGTATTTTGTTTATCTAGTTCAAATTAGATAAACAAAACTACTGTAACCTAACAGAATTAGATTAGACAAACAAAACTACTCTAACCTAAAAAAAATTGCATCATAATCTAGTTTAGATTAGATGAACAAAACTGCTGTATCTAGAAATAATTAGATTAGAGAAACAAAACTACTGTAACCTAACAGAAGTAAATTAGATAAATAAAACTACCGTAACCCAAAAAAAATTGCATCAGCCGGGAATCGAACCCGCACAGATTGCTTTACCATTACGACATTGAAACCATTATTTAAAGACGTATGCCTATAAATGACTGTTTCTTAGACCATTCGTAATTTGTCTACACAAGATACGAAATCACTGTCCGATTTTTCTTTAGGCTGGAATTAACAGACATTTCAAGATTTGTCTAAACAAAACAGTATTTGTCTAAATTCGTGCTTTGTCCGTGGCATATATATATATATATATATATATATATATATATATATATATATATATATATATATATATATTCATAATTCATAAATAAATAAATAAGAAAATTGATTGTAATGATGACGGATCCCCTTAATGGAGAATATTTTGAAAAACAATACAATTTTTTACGTAACATAACATGTGTGTTTTTTACATTTTCCACGAATTTTAGCAGTGACCCTCGTATTACAGTTTTATTAAACGCATCCGCCGGTAAGATATAAAATTAGAATTCCCTATAACATAATAAAAAAATTCTATTAAAAAATTAAAAAATGAAGGAAACAATGACGGAGTACTGTTATTGTAGAATTCCAATTGCGTATGTAGCAATTGGTATTTTCGTACATAAAGTTGTGTAGCATAACAAACAATTGTTAATTTTACGTGAACATTTATATCTAAAAGAAAAATTGTTTTGAATATTCTACAAAAAACAAGACAATAGACGTACGACAGCAACAAAATGTGGGTAAAGATTTTCTTCCATAATATCAAAGAGAAGAATGATCATTAACCGACCTCTCATAAACTTTAAAGTTAACTTTAAAATCTGGTCGTACTGAAATTGACAGTATCGTTTAGATTAAGTAGCCTTTTCATTTCATTTCAGAGTTATTTATCATTAATTTTAACACTAAAACCTTGCATTCCTTTTTCATTAAAATCGGGTTTCCCTAGAAATCTCAAACATTTGGCAGCATTTATCATTCTTGTACATCTTAAAAAAACACTCATGATACACACGAATAAAAACACGGAACACTTTTGTTGTAAGTTTTAAAAATACTTATTTCATTGTGTAAAAGTCGTGTGATTAAAGCAAATATTACAAGCTTCAATTAAACATATCAATAGCAACTGCAGCGATCGCCCTCATTAAATAGTAATAATTATTAACAAATCATTAATAGATTAAATATTACTAAACAGACTTGAAAATGACATTCCAGGACACTCTCTACGGACAGCTAACGATAAAAAGAAAAAAAGAATTAAAAAACAAATGTAACAAAATTTAATCACATTGTACCAGAGAAAAGTTGTGAAAAACTTCATATTAAAGCTGCAAAGGCATAAGTTGTGAAAAACTTCATATTAAAGCTGCAAAGGCATTCACAACTAAAAACTTAAATATACCATGGATTTTTTTATTTCCGTAAATAGTTAAAGTTTTCATTTTCATAAATACATTCGATACTTTCCTTTTAATCTAAGATAAAACAAAACTTTATATTACCTTAATAAAGATGCATAAAAATCATGGGGAATTGCTGTAAGTACACCCGCGCCATCTCCAGTGTCATTATCACAAGCACAAGCACCTCTATGGTTCATAGAAATTGCCAACCGTTGCGCATCTTCAACTATTTTATGCGAACGGCGTCCGTCAATAGCAACAATAAAACCGACTCCACAAGCTTCTTTCTCAAAACTTGGATCGTACAAGCCCTGCTTCGACGGTCCCTGCCACGGTTCCGCCATGTATCTACCTGAAAAGAAAAATACAAAAATAATTTATGTTTGCATAGAAAGAAAAGTAATGAAAGAGATTTCAATGTTTACAATACAAAAAAATCCCTTTTGGCAAATAATACGTGTAAAATACGTAAAATCCTCATTCCGTTTTTCACCGCTATTTAGAAATTGCTTAAGAACTGTAATCAATACGGCTGAAATTTACGCCCTTTGAATAATACGAGGCGTATTTTTAAATTAACTACCGTTTTGAAATTCCGCCGCTGCAGGGCTGCGGTCGGTATTTGGGGCATGCGCGCTGTAGACCGCTATCTATTGGCAAGCCACAGACGCCATTACAGAATCATTAGACCGTGTTGACGTATGTTGTATTTGAAATGTCTTCTCCGATTGAGAATCCCGCCGACACTGTGAAATACGCGCTGAGATTCGTTTTCTTAGTGCTAAAGACATGAAACCTACTGAAAACCATCGTCAAATCAGTGAAGTGTATGGAGAATACGTTATGAGCGATGGGATGGAACGGAAATGGGTGAGAGCTTTTAAAGACGGCCGTACGAATGTGCATGATGGAAGAACAGATGCTTTACGATTTTGTCGTTATCTAAAGAGTCTCCTGTAGTGTCAAGTGTGCTTTACGAAATTGTGACGGTACGTTTAAATTATCGAAAGCTGGGTACCGAAAATGCTGACTGAGGTACACAAAAGCAAACGTTTAGCCAGTTCTTTGACTTTCTTAGAGTGGTGCAGTGAGGAAGCCAACGGCAACGAAACATGGGTGGCTTACGATACACCAGAATTAAGGCAACAATCCCTGTAATGGTGGCATTCAACATCACCCAAAAAAGTGAAGTTCAAGCAAACAATTTCAGCCCGAAAAATCATGTATACTGTTTTTTGGGACAGTGAAGATTTCTTTTGACTATTAAATGCTCAGATATATGTCTGATTACGATTGTTCCTGCATTGAAATTCATCTAGTGGCCGCAAACGATGAAGATTTCAAAACAATGTGATGGTGACTAGACGCGTAATTTTAGGAAGATCAAGAACTGGTTGTACGATAATAAACTATTATGTGTATTTGAAAGTCTCGATTGAGAATCGCCACACTGTGAAATACTGACGTCTGAGATTCGTTTTCTTAGTGCTAAAGACATGAAACCTAGTGAAAACCATCGTCAATCAGTGAATTAGGAGAATACTGTTATGACGATGGATGGAAACAAATGTGAGACTTTTAAAGACGTATCGAATGTCATATGATGAAATTACTAATCATTACTGAACTTGTCAGAAAGTAGATGAAAAGTAGTAGAAAGATGCTTTACGATATTTGTCGTTATTAAAGAGTCTCCTGTATGTAAGTATCTTTCGAAATTGTGACGTAGCTGTTTAATATTATTCGAAAGCTGTAAAAATGTGACTGAGTGTACAAAAATGCTAAACGTTTATCACAGTTCTTTAGACTTTTTAAGCAGTGAGAAGCCTAATTTCTGCAACGAAACATGGTACGATACACCAGAATTAAGATGCAACAATCCCTGTAATGGTGGCATTCAACATCACCCAAAATGTGTAAGTTCATATCTAACAATTTACTATAATAATCATGTATACTGTTCTTTGGGACATTGAAGAGGTGTTATGCTTGATAGCAATTTTTTAACATGAACATATAATTTCATTGAAAATACTGATATATTTCATTGTGATAAGCAACAAGGTTGACTGATTTTATATAAATAATAATTTATATATATATATATATATATATCATCATATAATATATAATACTATATATATGGATATTTGCGATTTGTGTAAATACTTTTGATTTTAATGTACTATCGCGCTCAAAGAATACTGATACAGCAAAATTTTGCCCGAATTCATTTGGTTTGACGGAACATAATCAATTGCGTTAGCAGGCTATGACCATGATATATCAAAGTGACAGTTTAAATTTAAATTGTCTTTATTTAATCTATCAAATTTGCCAGTTTAGCAAATACTTAACCCCTACTTGAAAATCGTGAGATGTCAGGAATTATGGAAGTGTCTATAGTATATACATGTAACAATGGTTTCCTTATCTCAGGCGTGTTCATTCATTAATCACTTCCGTGAAACGTTAAATTATTTTACATTGCTAATATGGTAAGTTAAACAAACATTCATAGTCGTTATAATACAGGATTAAACATATCTAAGTAATCTTATTTATAATTATATGAAAAGTAAGTTATCTTTTTTTTGTATTTGTGTGCCGATCTTGACACAAACGTAATGTCAGGCATCTCTATGCGCATCAACTACTGATGGTTATTAGAACGACCTACGATCATTGGACCTACATTCTAAAAATATTTAGGTATATACAGGATGATTGACAAAAATATGCCAACCCAAATCTGTATTTTTTAAACGGAACACCCTGTATATTTTTGCATTTTTGGATTCACTGTCGCATTTAGAATAAAAGTATAGAAATTTCTATCTGTATCACTAACCGTTCTGCAAATATCGTCACTTTAGTACCAAAATACTTAATTTTGGAACCACGATGTGAGCGTTGTCACCACGATGTTGTAAATCTGTTTATACCACCGCCTATTAATAATAGTCTACTAACAAACAAACTGGGATATTTTTTGAAAACATGTAAAACTATACAGAATGATTAAATTACGCGAAATGTAATTTTTCACAATTTTTCAAATGCAACACCTTCCCCGTGAAAAGTGATACTAATTGATAATAGGTTTCATAGCCATAAGACGAACCCTTCTTGAGATATTGACGTTTTTACGTAAAAATATTCTAAAATACAAATTTACTATGACAATAGAATTCAACAAAACAAATCAGGTAGGCTAGCAGCTCGTAATAAAGAGGAACAATTGCATCTATTGTTTTGACGTCTGTATAATCATTAAAATATTGTTTCATTAGATTGTGTTTTTGGATTGTCGTTTTGTCAATTTTTGTATAAAATGAATTTCCAAAGAAGAAATGGTCGATTTGATCTTTATTTACGGCGAAGCTCAAAGTTAGGCAATATCTCGATAGAAATTATCCGATGAGGTGGATAGGACGAGGTGGTGTGCAAAACTGGATCTTACGCCCCTTTCTTTCTTCCTTTGAGGCTTCGTTAAACGAAAAGTTTACCAAGATTCTCCCAACACAAGCGAAGATATGAAATATAGAATTAGAGCTGCGTTTCAATCCATTTCGCCTCTAATGTTGTTGCGAGTGAATCTTTCGTTTACCGAGCGAATTGCAAAAAGTTTAGCTAGGCGTGATCAGCATTTTGAACATTTATTTTGAATTTGTGGTTTTATTCGTTTATGTTTACTTGTTCAACTTATTCTTAGGTGTAGAGAATTATTTTATTATTTAGTTATTAATTCAGTTTTCCCGTCAGTTAAAGAAATTATTTGCCATTCGTATTTTCTCTGGATTTTGTTTTATTTGTTCTTCTGTATATCAATATTTTCAAATAAAGCGTCAATATCTCAAGAAGGTCTTATGGCTATGAAACCTATTATCAATTAGTATCTACTTTTCACGGGGAATCGAAATGTGAAAAAATATACAGGGTGTTGCATTTGAAAAAATTGAGAAAAATTACATTTCGCGTAAGTTAATCATACTGTATAGTTTTACATGTTTTCGAAAAATTTACCAGGTTGTTTGTTAGTAGACTATTATTAATAGTCGGTGGTATAAACAGATTTACAAAATTCGTGATTACAACGCATAGTGGTTCCAAAGTTAACTCTATTTTGGTACTAAAGTGACGATATCTGCAGAACGGTTAGTGATACAGATACAAATTTTTATACTTTTATTCTAAATGTAACAGTGAATCAAAAAATGCGAAAATATACAGGGTGCTCCATTAAAAAAACAGGTTTGGGTTGGCATATTTCTGTCAATCACCCTGTATATACCTAAATATTTTTAGAATGTAGGTCCAATGATCGTGTATTGCCATACCAAAATTGGTTTTGATATCTCTAATAGTTAAGGAGAAATCCTCCGTCCACGCAGTAGACACCTACACTGTATAACGTCATAAGGAAACAGAATCACCACACTATAAAAGAACCAGTTATAATATTACTATTTAAAGACAGAATATAAGTAAGTAATGTAGATTATCTAAAAAATACTTTTAGTAAATTGTCGTCTTTTTATTATTTCGTAATATTTCTAAAATCTCGAGATTATTTAAAACTAAACTTTTTCCACATATATGTAAAATTTTAAAGTTTTTAGACAAATAGTGTTGTGTATTTAATATATGTTCAGCATTGTTCGCCGTGTTTTTCTTAATATGTCTGAGAGATTCACATTGTCTAGTTATGAAGTTTCTAAAAATACGCTCAACATGAGATGCTTGACAGTCACACTTAATTTGGTAGATACCAGATTTTAATAATGGGTCTACTTTATCTTTATTGTTAATGAGATGTTACCCAATATCATTATTAGTTTTAAACTATATATTTAAATCATACTTTTGTAGAGCACTATGAATACTGTAAACGAATGGAGATATACTGCATTGTTTGTAATCTACCTCATTTCCAATGGAAGGATATACTACTTTCAAATTATTTTTATAACTAATTCTACTTGCTAATCTATCTATAACGTGAGGAGAAAAACTATGTTTCCAACCAATCTGTTTTATGCTGTTTATTTCTTTTTTTGAACGCCGATTTATCTAAAGGAATAATGCTCTGTGTACTATACTACTAAAGGCGTCTAGTTTATGTGAATGGGGGATTAGATAGTTGGTCAATCACTACTTCAGTGTATGTAGGTCTTCTATAGATATTAAAGTTATTTCAAAAGTAAATTTTATATTAGTGTGTACATTATTAATGCCGTCAACAAAATTGTAAAAGTTCTTCTATTGAATCAGCCTAAAGGCATAGGCAATCATCAACATATCTAAAGTAGTATATAAAGAAATTTTCACTAACATGTAAAATTCATTACTTTGATGACTGGAGAGATTACTACCATTCAACATATCTTTAATTAATATTAATATTTCATTCACGGATATATTGGTAAATAAATTAGTAACATCTAAAGAAATCAAGTAGCTATTCTCTGATAATCTACACCTTTATTTTTATTAATCAGCTCTATGCTGTTTTTGATAGTATTGTTTATATATTATTAATCCATTTGACCAACTTATATGCCGGAGAATTGTTGAACGATGCTACTGGTCTGATGGGCATATCATTAATATTTTCTGATTTATGGGACTTGATTAAAGCATACAATCTAGGAACTAAGGTAAATCAGGTGTCAATAACCTAATGGTTTTCTTATCTAATAAGTGTTCAGTTCTTTAAACAATTTTTGACTTTAGCTATACAAGATGACAATGTCATTATACATTCCCGGATATTATTATCTTTTAAGAATCTTATAATTTTTTCATTATATATATATATATATATATATATAATATATATATATATATATATATATATATATATATATATATATATATATATATATATATATATATACACATTGCGATGGTTATAAATAGTTATAATAGAGGGGGTAGAATTGTATCGAGTTCAAATATTATATCGTGTGCAAGTTCAAATAAAGTTGAAGAAGTTATACACTTTGTTGAGAAAATATAATATGCGAATATAAAAATATGGTTTTTATACAACAAAACAGGCTTTATGGGGTTTGCAAATGATGTTGTATTCATAAAAGCATTGAGCTATAGCAGTAGCATGTTAAAAAGGTCAACACGATACATATTAGTGTGTAAGTTCTATTTCGTTAAAGATAAATAAGAAATTTCACATATAAATCAATATAATTAAGCCATTAAACAAATAACAGATATTGATTACAGGAAGTACAATAATTAATAATGTGTAGAACATATATAGTAATTGGTACAATGCATAAAAACTGCAAACTATAAAAAGGGTTATGGTACGAAGACGTTATGTTAGTAGATCCTAGACTAATTGTTTAAAAAGTGCTTAAGAAGTTAAAGTGCCTTGAACATTACATGTGCAATGTGGTATTAACCATATAAATACAATTTGTGTACAAAAACTTACAAAATATGATAACAATATGAAAGTGTGAAAATACAAAATTAGAAACTATAAAGTACAAGATTAAACAGTGATTATGTTAGAGACATATATAGGAACATATTAAATAAACATTACAAGTGGTATAAACGTTTAAAACGCAATTTAAATTAAATTATATAAAGTTAGTTTAAGTACAATAATTAAGAAGTTTACAAATTTATAGCTTATTTAGGGCAAGATAAGTTCAGAATAAATTATAAAAGCATATAATAATAGGTTTCCCTTATTTGTACAAAGAAATTAACTTTAAATATGTAGTTTTAAACGTAAATTTAGAAAAGTTAGGTTAAGTACATAAAATTAAGGTATTAAAATAGAAATTTTGCTAAAATCCGAATTGATTTGAAAAAGTTGTGGCATAATTTATGTTTTAGTTAAATTAATTTTTTTGTTTAGACCAATCGAATGCCAGGATCTTTTGTATGTAAGGTTAAAAAAAAATTGCAAGTTATGGTAGCTATGAGAAAGTATAAAAGGAATTGCTCGCGATTTCTCATTCTCTTCTCTTCTATTTTTTTTTTGTGGCTAACAAGTCATAATGCGAATAGTGCATTTGTAAACATGTAAGTTAAAATTTTCGTTAACATTATCGGAAGTCAACCGCGAGCAACGTAGAGTCTGAGATTTCAGAAACAATCGATACAACATATAACAAAATTTTAAAAACTAAGGTTACCGGTTATAATTTTCGACACTATTGTTTTGTTTCATTTCGAAATTTTGTTCAACGTCGGGTGATGTGCATTTTTTTATAATACAACTTTAACTTCAAATCGGTATCTAAAATAAAAGTGTTAGCAATTATAAAAGTTTATGAAAGAATAAGTCACAAGATTAATTCGAAAAATTAATAAATATTTGAATAAATATTTAAATATCCAAATAAAATAAAAGTGCAACTGTAAAAGAAAATGAGCATATTACCCAAGTGCAACGTATTTACCGCAAAGAAGATTTACCACAAGTTAGTGAAGCGGGATGAATTTAAGGAAATTAAGCAGAACCATTTTCTACAGGAAGGCAGTATCATCGTTAGATGGAATGAAGTTTACATCCAAGGTTAACATGGAACAAGCTTAAGGTGACCGTGTAATTGGAAATTTCGAAAATACATGTGAGTTTATTTTATTATCATAACGAAATAGATTGCATCGATTATTCTTTTGATGTGCTGTATGTATGTATTTTTTTTGAATTTCTGTACAATTGTTGTGCGACGACGTATATCAATATCCGGGAAGGTAATGTACAAGTGTGATCATAAATATAATAATTCTAATTTTAATTAAAGTAAAATTGTACTTACTAAGAAAAGATCGCTGTTTGGAATTTTGACAAGCTGTACATATTTAATTTAGCAAGGACGCAACGCATGCATACTTGTTGCAAATTCCATAGAAGTCTGGTACACGTTAAAACAAATAATTGTAAAGAACTAATAAATTATACACAGGAATATTTCCTTGTGTGAAATAAATTTATATGATTTCACGTTTACATTTCAATTTAGCAATAATGAAAAAGTTTGTTTTATTTTTATTTGCCTACGAAATTCAAATTGAACCCTATCTCCAAGTAGATATTTATTAAATTTTGATAACAATTATATTTATCAATTCATAATCAGTGCATATATATATATATATATATATATATATATATATATATATATAGGTTGTTCCAAAATTGCTTAGTAGAGGTCAAAATAAGTCGATTGGGCCCAATTTATTTATATACCAAAATGTACCGTTTGCTCGTGAGAAGAGTTCAAGGTTTACATAAAACACATTTTTGTACGCCGTTTAGAAATGAGTAAAACAAATTGAATGAAATTTGGCAAAACTGCATTTTAGAGGATTACTCTCCTTTCGGTAATCAAAGAAACCCAAAAGAAATTGTAGAAGGGTTAAAACCACCCTCATCCCGTGACATTTCTTTTAGAACTTTCTTAGGGGTGGTAATATGGTTCTCAATTTTTTTAGCGAGAAGACTGATTAATAATCTTCATTTTGTTACTCTTGTAAAAATATCGCATTCCGCATAGTTTCAAAAGAAAAAAATGTTTTCTTAAATACTGCTAACAAATATTCTTAGTACAAGTTTAATAAGATTGTAATACAAAATTTAGTTGGCAGTAGATACAAAAATAACACAAGTCGTGATTTTGACAAGAATCAAACTCATAATCATTCCAGTTTGCCTAGAAATATATTTAGTAGAATGGGAGTACAGTAATGTTATTTAATGTATAAAAGCATTCAAATAATTGTTTTAAATTAAATACTTTGATATTAAAACGTAAGTAAATTGGACGTCATATGACATAACGCGGACAATGTCAAATTTCGAGGAACCTCTATTTGCAAATATTATGAATGTTAAACAGAAACTAGTTATTACCACTACGTTTCACACCATTTCGATGGATTTACAAAATAATTTAATCATTTATACACACGTCGACATATTTTAGGTTAAGTAACCTAGATTTACTATCTACGTTCAAAAGTGCAATACTATTACAAAGAACGATTTATTTATAAAAATTATAATTAATGTTACAATTAGTGCAATTCATACTAATGCCTGCCCCAGCGACATTCACAGAACTTGAAGTGTTTGTCAATATGTTAATAGAGGTATTACTAATCTCTCCAACAGTAAAGGAACTACACTCTCCAGATGTGGAATTTCATCGCCATTTTCTGGTATTCGTGATGTGGATGAACCTGTCGATGTTGAAGGTGCTTGTACCATATGTGCAAGAGAATCTTCGACATATCCAAGAAGATTTCCAACCTCCATGATGTTTCAACTGCAGCGTATTACCACCACTAGCAGCTAATAGGGTGGCTGAAGTTCGTCGAAAGCAATGACCCCTGTAAGATACAGGGTTTTGCAAATTTAAATATAAGACAATTTTTTTTGGCATTTGTGAAATCGTATTATGACCAATACTTTGCTTGGTAGCTTTTCCATTGCGTACTGATATAAATAATTTTTTCATGTCCAGAACAGCCCTAATTTTTAAATATTTCTGTATAGTTTCTAGCCAGAGTGCTTCCATAACCACAAAATTTCTAGAAGATCCGTTTTTGCTATTCCGAATATTAAAAACAACCATATCATCTTTTGTATTAACATCGGAAAGAAGCAAATCACAAAGTTCATCTTCTCTACATGCACCGGCGAAACCAATTATGAGAACTGCCTAGTGATAAAAATTGAGAAAGTTTTTTAAACATTAATATCGAATAAAATTTAACAGACCTTTGTTGCGATATACAAATTATCAGATGCCTCTACGAGAAATTTTATAATCTCTTCTTGAGTAAACACGGATGATTTCTTAGCCTGATAATGTGCATTTTGACGTTTTAAGAAAGCAAGTAATTTAAAAAATTTTGATATGTCCACATTTTCTTTTAATAAAAGAGTTGATTTCAACTTCGAATAATATGACCATAACGTAGATGGCTTTTTATCGCATGCATAATTTGGAAAATATGCCAGAAGTACATTTTCGGACATTCTGCCGACGTTCTTACTGGTACACCAACTTTTAAATGTTGTGTACGCTTTCATATACAAATCTTTTCGATTTTTCAGGTAGCAGGTTCCCTGTCAGTTCTTCGGCATTGGTGCGCATTTCAGTGGTGGTGTACAATTTTAATTTTCACTACTCATTTTTTACTTAACACTTGACTTAAAACGTAAACGGCTTAAACAAATCACAGTTTTAATTTGAATGTCAAAATTTCCAAACAAAATTGTCATAGCAACTTAACAAAAACCTGTCATTTGTTTCTTGATTTGAAATAAATATTTTAAATTTGAACTGTTGTCATTTATTTACAATTATTATTGTAAAAATTATTGTAATATTACTAGTAGTGGAAAAAATAGTATTTAAATGGTAATGGTATTTAAATAAATAGATACACCACGGCCAAGGAGATGTGATTATAGCCCACGCGCTTTATATATAAACGCGCTAGGGCTATAATGATCCACTCTTACACTTGGTGTATCATCTACTATTTATTTAAATCCCATTTCTAGTGCTTCGATCAACTTGAAATTTCATATCTAATAGTTTATTAGTATCTTCCATGCGTGTGAGAAATTTCAAATTAATAGATGCATTTAAACGACTAGTTTACTTGAAAAAATTTGAAAACTGTGTAGGTTAACAGGTACTTTCTGTAATCCTACATGTCCCAAAACGGATCTAAGATTTTACTATAATAGGCGTACGCCTATTCGTATCACTCCCGCTCAAACAGTCTGACCGCTATAGTGTTTACATACACACACACCGACACATACATAGACGGGATGCCAAAAATGGTCAAAATGGATTCAGAGACCCTCAAAACACGAAGACCCGTCAAAATCTCGAGGTCGAATTGTTTCATGATCGCAATATTTTCCCTTTACGTACAGTATACGGGAATGTAAAAAGGTAACCAACAGTTTTAGTAAACTTACGCTAACACATTTGTATTTACATTTCCTTTTAACATTCGCATACGGCACATGTACCTGCGCAATTTAATTTACTATAAACGTATGTTTATCTCAATAACTAGAGCTATCTTCATTGCACAATGTGGAACACGGTATGTACCCTTCTGTCATGAATGTAAATGTTCCAAAGAGATAGGTAACCTACCGGAAAACATACAATTTTAATGGGGATATAATTATTACTGTGAAATGCGCTTGTTTCCCTTTATCTTAGTGTGAAGTTCCCACTTAAAGAAAGACGGGTTATAATTGATACGTCTGCCATATATTTTAAATGCAGAACTTAAAAACGTACGTCGATTCTAAAGTCAAAGCGCATGACGCTGTCAGATGTCTTCTTGGCTATTTAACCTCAAATTATTCTTAGTATTTCGTTTCGTATAATAGCATCGTTTTGTAGTTATAATATTTTATCTTTCGCTTCGTAATTTATTAGTCTCCATTGTATTTGTAAACAACAGTTTTTTTCAAAACTATTATTATTAATATTCACTATTACGAGGTAAGTTTATAATGCAAAATGTATTTCCAATTGATTGAATGCATTTATTTATTTTGCAGCACAAAACAATTGTTACACAAAATTGGTTTTGAATTCAAAGTTGACGATGGAAGAAGGCGTTTAATGGAGCAGGTTCATATTGCTGGTGCTCGAGCAACATTTTTGCGAAAATATTTTGCTAATAAAAGTTGTGAAATTAGTTACGATCCTGTCTTTTTGGATGAGACGTGGATTTTTAGTCTAGGAAGCGTTCGAAAATCATGGCATGATAATGATTTGAAAAGCACAAACGACAAACCGCTAGAAGGGAAACGGTTATTAAAATAGTCCTATTTGTTAAAAATATTTTTAACCGAATAAATTTTCGTTTAATCGTACTGAGTGCTGGCAACAAAGATCTTTTTATACCTAATTCATCATTGGTATTTTCCAGTAAAAGTAAGACAGCAGACTACCACGATAATATAAACGCTGATTTATTTCAAAAATGGTTTCAAGAACAGCTTTTACCAAATTTAGAAAAGCCAAGTTTGATAATTCTTGACAATGCCCGTTATCATTCTACATAGGTAGAAAAATTACCTTCAGGTAGTTTGAAGAAAGAAGATCGTCTTCAATTTTTATGAAAACACAACATTCCTCATTCGAATGATATGCTGAAAGTGGAATTATTACAAATTGCCAATGATTTAAAAGTTCCAAAAATATGTGCAATGGATGAAATCAACTGGCACATCAAATTTTACGTTTACCTCCGTATCACTTGCAATTCAAAACCCTACCAAATTAATATGGGCAGATTGTAAACAGTATTACAACAAAAACGTTGGCAGACAGGGCTTCATGGACGAGAATGTTTTATCGATATGGAAGGATTCATTAAACCAAGTAACTGGAGAACTGTGGCAAGAGTGTATTTTACATGCTGAAAAGGAAATGAGACAGTGGTGGGACGTTCAAAAAAGAGCAGAGGAAATGGTAAAACCTCTAGTAATCAATGTCAGAGAGTGAAGATGATAGTGAAAGTGAAGGTGATGACTTTTAATTATAAGATGTTCCAATATTTGAATTTAAAGCAAAAATTAGAATTTTAGTTACTTTATAACATTGTAAAGAATTATTATATTTAACATATACCTCTGTAGCTGTACTTAGGTTTACATTCGTTATATATATATATATATATATATATATATATATATATATATATATATTGACAAACTAAACTGAAATTTTTTAAATCGGTTATATTATTAACTAATAATAAATCTCATTTTTAACATCCAATACAGTGTACTTATTTATGACAAAATCAGTTATTTTTAAGTGGCTTTGATAACCAAATTAGTCTGGACTCTTTTGACGCAGTGAGATCTGTCGGCTAAAACCGATCCTCCGCAATTAACCAAACTTTTCGCACTTCATTCGGGAACTGCGTACTGCTACCTAATTCGTTTCTTATTAAAAGTTATTGTTATAATTAATTTGTAAAACAAATCCAAAACGAAATTTTGTTGACCCGGTCTCGGTTCTGATAATCGTTTACAGTTGTGCAATATATTTTTATCATATGACTACCCACACTAGGTGGACTTTACACGCCAGAATAAGTGCGAACAGACCTTAAACGAAATTCGACTTTATTTATACGAGTGAATGGGGATTTTTAAGACCTTTGGGATGCTAAATCCCGAGATATTCGAGAAATAATTTAATTTAAATTTGACAGCGCGGCTTAATTTAAAATACCATAAAACATTGCGATGTTTGTGGTTTAAATTACTAACTAATGAACAATAACACATGGTTTAAAATCTTAAACATGCTTATAATGATAGTATAAGACACTTCCGGCCACTTTATAACTTGTTAAAACAAATATTGTATTAACTTACATGGAACTTATAGTGTACTGTTTTATGTATATAAATTTTAAATTTTAACTTATTAAAATCTTAATACTTCTTAGTAAAATTTTAAAGATTATAACATTTTTTTTAATGTGTATTAAATTAACATAAACCTTATTAACTTACAGTTTCAGATAAGTTTAAAACTTTAAATTGTAGTAAAATAATAGTCATTTAAAAATTAAAATTAAACATACCTCATTAGATGATAACAGTTAAACATTTACGCAAGCTAACAATGAAATTTAAAAACACATTTAACTAAAATTACGATTATATTGTAAGAGTTGTGAAAACTTCAATTTTAAATTAGAAGCATTCACAATCAAATTACCAAAATAACCAGTTAAATTAAATTTAACTGGGTTTTTATGTAAATGTTGAATATAATTAGATTAACGGTATTTGAGAATGTTTAAAGATTGTAATCTTCTAATCTAAAATTAATTTCATTACAACATATAATGTTAAATTAATTGTTAAATGGTTTTTGTAAATATTGATTAAACTATTAGATAACTGTGTCATTTAATAATTTTGAATTTTAATGCCTTTATTTTAAATTATGTTGTCAAACATTTCAAACTGTTATATTATAGTATTATGTATTACATTTTAATTACAAATTGTTTACTTAACTTTACAATGTTTAACAACTTATATGTAGAATAACTGTATTAGAAATTAATTAATTTAAATACATTAAAAATAAATAATATTTATATATTTAATGTAAAGTTTACATTTTCATATTCCCTAGGATTACTATTTAAAATTTGCTGATAACAATTATTATTAACCAATCAGTTACGTACTTGTCGTGTGTGCAACCTTAACGATATGCGGGTCACATAACTCCGGTAGTTTAGTTGTAAGATCAATGGTCTAGTAAGTGAGAGAATATGGAGTCGAATCCCATTAGGGAGAACCTCATGTATATCAAATTTTCAACTTTATATTTCTGAAAATCATAAATGATAATTCATTAAATTATCAGTAATATTATATATATATATATATATATATATATATATATATATATATATATATATATACAGTGATGTAAAAGTTCCGTAACCTCTTCGTAATTTTAAACTTGTTACACGCATTAACTTTCAGGAAGTTACGTATAGAATCCCATTAGGGAGAACCTCATGTATATCAAATTTTCAACTTTGAATTTCTGAAAATCATAAATGATAATTCATTAAGTTATCGAAGTATTAATATATATATATATATATATATATATATATATATATATATATATATATATATATATATACAGTGATGTAAAAGTTCCGTAACCTCTTCGTAATTTTAAACTTGTTACACGCATTAACTTTCAGGAAGTTACGTATATTGGGAAAATTCTGCACCTTTTACTGGTTGCAGGAATTCGCCCTTTTTTTGGTTAGGGGTAGGGAGTTGTAAGTCAAACATATTAAATAGCAACCACTATTGAGTGATATGTCATTTTAAAGCTCACGTGGAGACAAGAAAACTGGTGTAAAGTAAACCCCTCCCAGATACCCCAAGAAGTTCAGATTTTTCCATTTGCCTACGTATTGTATTTTACATTACTTCGATGGTGTATTCATTTTAAGATGCAAATTTTTTTAATTTACAATTCATTATTTTTAGAAAAAAATACCTTACACGATTTTTGTTTCAATTTAATGAAAATAGGGCCTACTCAATACCTAATTTAAACTAATTACGATTAAAATCAGCAAAAATTATAGAAATAAAAACATTAATTAAATTAGTAAATTATTTTGATTTATTAAGATGATATAATTTCAATTTAAATTAGAATTCAATGTTTTTAGACTGTAGTATTTTAAAATACATCTTTAAATAGTTAAGTTAGTCATCTTACAAGAGTTCAATGCAACAGATATTCAAATTGATATCCATCAACTGCTTGACGGTGTGCCAGCCGATTATAAAATGAAGAAACTGCATTGTTCTGTGCTTCTATTGTAACATTTCCAGCAACTTCTTGTATTTTATTTTTCAAATAATCAACATTTTTGAGGTAGCCCCATAAGAAATAGTCTGAAGGATACAAGTACGGTGATCTTGCGGGCCATTCCACTTCGCCTCTTCGACGAATCCATCGTTTTGGAAAATTTGCATGTAAGATATTGCGTTCTTGATGTCCAAAATACGCCATCTTGCTGAAATCATACATTCTGAAAGTTGGGGCCAAATATGTTTTGAATTTCTGGAATAATTTGGTCTTGAAGTATAGCTGCATATTTTTCTGAATTTAAATTCCCATTTATAAAAATTGGGCCTATAACTCGCTGACCAACGATACCCATCCATACATTAACCTTTACTGGACACTGTGTATGCAATTCACAATGCCAGTGCGGGTTTTCACCAGACAAGTATCTATAGTTATGTCTCTTTACTTCACCATTTAACAATGATTCTATTTAATAAATTATGATAAGCGTCAAGTTTGGTCATCATAATTTCACCGAAGTCCATTCTTCGATAGAAAAATTCCTCATATAGTTCGTGTACTAAATGCACTTTGTAAGGCTTGAAGTTGTTACCTTTTTAAATTCTAAGAACAGCACGTTGACTGACACCGTGCTCCTGTGCTACTTTTCGACTGGATAAATGGGGATTTTCAATAAATTCTTGTAATATGTCTAACGATTTATGATTACAAGTAATCTTCCTGTTCTTGATTTATCCTTGATGCTGCCTGTTTCTTCATAACGCATAACCGTTCTCCAAACAGTACTTTTTGAAATCGGAACGCGATTAGGAAAGGTAGCGTTGAACAACTCGGTAACCTCACGGTATTACCTCTGTCTATCTCCGTAGCCTCTCGTCATTAATATTGTTATTCATTCATGTTCACTGAGGTTCATTTTTATAATATTAGAGGAACAAATAAATGAAATATATATATATATATATATATATATATATATATATATATATTTGAAAATTAGATTAACTTAATATTCTATTTCTTCTCTTCTGTGTAAACAAACGATTTAGCACAAATTAGTCTCACGAGTTTGGAGAAGTAATAGCAACCACAAAGAAGAAATGTTTAATTTAAATTAAAAATTTCGGAGATGTTCATTGTTGATCAGCTAATTAACACATGATTTTACAATTCAAGCTATAAATAAGTTTTAAAATAGTTTAACCAATTTGAACATATGTTGCATTGAACTCTGGTAAGATGAATAACTATTTAAAGATGTAATTTACAATACTTCAATCTAAAAACATTGAATTCTAATTTAACTTGAAATTGTATCATTTTAATAAATGAAAGGATTTACTAATTTAATTAATTTTTTTTTATTTCTATAATTTTTGATGAATTAAATCATAATTAGGTTAAATTAGGTTTTAGGTATTGAGTAGGCCCCATTTTCATTAAAATGAAAATTGTAAGTTATATTTTTCTAAATCATAATTAATGTAGATATAAAAAATTTTGCAATTTTTTGTTTTGCATCTTAAAATGAATACACCCTCAAATTAACGTAAAATACAAATACAAAAATGGAAAAATTTGAACTTCTTGGCTCCGCCATTTTGGATTAGGGTGTCGGAGAGGTGTTTACTTTACATCAATTTTCTCGTCTTAACTAGGGCTTCAAAATTAAGACTCAATAAGGGTTGCTATTTAAAATTTTTGACTTGCAACCCCTCACCCCCTACCCAAAAATGGTAGAATTAATTCAAACCCCTAAAAGGTGCAGAATTTTGCGGAACTTTTGCATCACTCTTAGTATATATATATATATATATATATATGTATATATATATATATATATATATATATATATATATATATATATATATATATCTGTGTGCGTGTGCGTGCGTGCGTGTGCGTGTGCGTGTGCGTGTGTGTGTGTGTGTGTGTGTGTGTGTGTGTTGTGTGTTGTGTGTATGCTGGTTTCTGTTGATCCGTATCTTCTGGTCTCAAAGACCGTTTGTTGCAAACGACGTTTCAAAAGTCTCATTTGCCATCCTCAGGTTATAACTTTGCTCCTGCTTGAGTTACTCACTAAACTGACTTTGTTGTGTGCTGCTGCTTATATACCCTATTGCTTTCACTCACTGCTTTCGCTGCTTTACTACCTTGACTGATTTCACTGTTTGCTTCCTTGTTTACTTCTATTTTTGTGGATTCTGTTTTAAGTGTTGTGGATTTTAGTTGTCTAGGGATTAATGATGTTTCCTTATGGATGGTAGCCTCAGAGCATCGTCGGTTGTGTTGAGATTATGTGGGTGTTTCTCAATCACAAAAACGTGGTTAAAAAGTTCAAGCGGCATCATCCTTGGCCCAACACGTAATCACAACAGGACACAAATTAAATTTGAAGTCGCAAAAGCTTTGGCAAGCATCAAGCACTTTACAACTAGAATTATCAAAGAAGCCTCTGAGACTACCATCAATATGGTAAACATCATTAATCCCTAGACAACTAAAATCCATAACACCTAAAACAGAATCAACAAAAGAAGAAGGAAGCAAACAGTGAAAGCAGTAACAGTAGTGAAAGCAGTACAAGCAGTGAAAACAGTGAGTGAAAGCAATATAGTACATAAGCAGCAGCACACACAACCGGAAGTTTAGTTCAGTTCGAGTAACTCGAAGAAGGAGCAGACAGTTACCAACCTGAGGATGGCAAATGAGACTTTGCCGAAACGTCATTTTGCAACAAACTGTCTTTTGGAGACCAGAAGAGCTACGCGGATCAACACCCGAGAAACCAGCAGTACATACAGCAGCCGCGGAAACCTAAAGATCAAAAATATATATATATATATATATATATATATAAGCGAAGTCGATGCTCTACATAGTCTACATGGATAAAACATTAATGACTTCAAGAAAAAATCTAGTTTAATAAACTATGTAAGTATGAAGGAAACCTAATTGAAATCATAATGGATCTTTATAAACGCTAAAGACACAAACCAGATATTTATACTGAATCGATTTAAATTTATGCCCATCTCCATTCACGCAACTATTTTACAATACATATCCAAGTAAATATTATAAATGTAATCAAGAAAATGCGAACATATAATAAAGATATTAATAACATAATTTTAAACAAAATAATTGTGAAAGAAAATTCCAGACTTTACACAAATATAGACTTTAATAGGCCGTGAGAAAACGCAAAATAATAATAAAATTTTTAGTGTAAAATATAATAAAGCATTGTGATATAAATAATTTAGCTTCATTTACGCAGTTTATGTACGACCTTTATTATATAATAATAATCCTTGATATGACCAAGTAATTTATTTCATATTATATTTGATGTTAGATAAAGCACTATATCATTAACTTCAAAAATTTAATACAAGATTGAAAAATTACATCCTTTGCTAGATTGACATATTGTTTAAATTTATCAGACAACACGCAAAGTAAATTAGCTGCCATGAGCAATTTCATATTTCAAAGAATATTCAACAAGGTTTATTAGATACCTAATTTTTACCTATTTATTTTATTATTTTTGGATAGTATTTGTTTGAGAATGCTTCTTTTTCGAAGCATTTTCAAAAACAGACTCAATCGTTTAACTTAAAAATTTAAATGTGCATTCCGTGCGTCAATGCGAGAGTAACCGTGACTGGTAAAATCTCCAAGTTTAATTTTCAAATTAAACAGTTCGAATACACCATATACAGTTAAAAAATTGAGTCAGGCGTTTCGAAAAACTGACCCACTTTAAATAAGAAAGCAGGCGTAAATGATTTAGAAACTGAAACGTGAAATATGAACACGCAGTATTTATTACATTTAAATTATAACATATAATATGTAAATTGTAATGTGGACATCAGCAAATTTTCCCTACGACCATATTGTCTTTGGATATAAGCTTATATTATTCAATGTCATTTATTTTTACCTTCAGCCTACTACACATACATATGTAGGTATAGAGGGTTATGCAATCGACTTATTAGCTCATTTTACAACGTTTGGCAAAGTTTCGTCAAGATAGGCCATATGATTGTGTGGGGGGTGCGGTGGGGTGGGGGTGTTAATACCCACGATAACCAAGAACGAAAACACGTACATACTTAAAATGTTGTATTTAGACTTGTTTTCATTTCTCCTGGAGCTGATTAGATTTTGGGAGAAATTCAGGACGGAGAGCTATTTTTGATTTTTGTCAAATAGTTCTGAAACAGCTGTATATTTCAAAGATATAAAAATACCAATACATAGACCTTAATCATATAGATTAATTATGTTCTATGCAATTTTTTGATACGACGCGTAATTTACCGGCAAAAAATTCCAACGGTAGAATTTAAATGTTAGTTCAATTTTTTTTATTAATTTTATAAGAAAATGTGTTGACATATTTTAAAAAAAAATTTAGTTTTAATTAACTTTTCTTTATAAAGTTTCTTAATATAAAACGAAATAAATGTAAAAATTAATAATAATAGATGTCTATTAACCTCTATCTGACATGAGGTTTTTGAACGTTTGTTTGACATAAATTATTGTTTTTGTTTTTACAATGTTGCCATTTCCGTAATGAACTTATTATAAAGGAGGTTGCATAATTATCAAAAAAAAAAGTATATTATACACTTAGGTTGAGAAGTGAGCCATTATTAACCGAGCAATTTTAAATCCTGAGCGCCGAAGGATTTAATGTGCGAGGTTAAGATCGCCTTTTCAACCAAGGTGTACATAGAATTTTTTTTAATACTTGAGGATAAAACTGTTAAAATTATCATTTGATTGAATTAAGATTTTGAATATTATTGTTAATTTTCTAACCATTTTCAAAATATCAAGTAGACTGGGTACTATTTGTCAAACTGACAAAGACAAAGTAAAACTGATAACAAAATGATATGACAATTAATTATTAACCAATTACGTTTTGTTTTTATGAAACAAAAAGATCATTATTTACCAAGGTGTTTTTTTATTTTCATTGTTAACCTAGAGAGAGAAATATTACTTCTTATTAAAGGAATGCTGCAAATAATGGCGATTTCTCAGGTTAGTAGTGAAAAAAATTATTATTAAAATTATTTCATTTCTAATGAAATGACATTATCCTGATGAAAATACTACTTCCGATTTTTCCGGAAATTGAAAACATTCCTCATATTGCTGGTGTAACATACACATACTCTTACTTTATTTGAAAGGGGGCGAAATTTGCTTTAAAATGATATGAAACCGTCCATAGTTACCTTGAAAGATAAGCGAGATATCTATTTCTAACTTTCAACCTACATGTACATATGTAGGTATAGAAGGTTATGCAGCGACTTTTTTTTCTCTATCGCTAAATCGACTTATTAGCTCATTTTACACCTTTTGGCCAAGTTTCGTCAATATCGGACATGATACAGGATGTCTCGGAAGGGGGGGTGGGAGGTTATTATGAATTTTGATAATTTAGGTACACTGGTCTGAGTGCGAGAATAGAAACAAACGCGTGACACGCGCTGACCATCCAGAGCCCACAACCGCTGCGACTCATTGTTTTTGTTTTGCATTGCCAAGGAACACAGACGGGAGCAGACGGCTTATATTTTCGTAATTCAGTTTCGAATTGAAAGGATGGATGGTTGTATTGTGTGGTATTTCTTAATTTAGGGTCGAACTGAGAATTAATACCTTCGAACGATCGAAAGTGTATACCATTATTAGCTCATTATTAGTAGTACTGTGTAATCCATTACTTCAGCATGGATAAATCAAAATCGACTGACATGAAACGTCGATTTGACAAAAGATTAAATGAGCTAGTGTCACTAACAGGTCAAAATACTCAGTTTTTCACTAGCGAAAGTTATACAGAGATGGTTCAAAAAGTGAATTCTTCGAAGTCTAAAGCGTGGAAAAAAAACAAGATTACCAGTGTTTGCGAATATTCGACGTTATGACTATTGGAGACACAGAGAAACTGATTGTTGCGTTAAAAGAAGATAACTTAATTAGGTATTACGTGGGCACAGAAGAAATATTTCAGATTTTACATGACACCCACCTAACAAGTTGGACATGGCGGAAGAAATCGAACGGAGAAAGAGTTAAGTTTGCGCTACAAAAATATTACGAGAGAAACGATTGTCATTTATTGAAATTTATGTGACAACTGTGGAAAGAACGCAACGTTCCAAAAAAAGGTTTAGTGGCTAAATCTATTCTTACCAGCGAAATGAATGCAAGGTGTCAAGTAGACCTAATTGACATGCAGTCACAAGGAGAAGATCAGTATAAATTTATACTTGTATACCAAGATCATCTCACGAAATTTGTGCAGCTCCGTCCGCTCTACAGTAAACGAGGCGAAGACGTTGCATATGTACTACTTGCTGTTTTTGCAATATTCGGTGCACCAAGTATTCATCAAAGCGATAATGGTAGAGAGTTCGCCAATAAAATTGTTCAGGAAGTTTGTGACATGTGGCCCGAATTGAAAATTGTATACGCTAAACCGAGACAGTCTCACAGCCATGGGTCAGTTGAAAGAGCAAACCAAGATGTAGAGAACATCCTAAGTACATGGTTGGAGGATAACTACACAAAAAATAGAGGATTACACAAAAATAGAGCTAATCACACAGACATAAACTGTTCTCCATATGAAGCCATGTTTGGGACGAAGTTGAAAGTAGGATTGAAAAGTTCTTCTATACCAAAAGAAGCTCTGCTACCGAAGGCACTATCACCGAAAAGAACCAAGTAGAGTCCACCGAAAATAATGATGTACATTTATGTTCAACCGGCCCAAGCCAAGCTTCACCACCCATTACCGTAGATGTGCAGTGTTAAGAAAGTTCGGATTCAAATCCAATACCCACAAACGAAATGGGTTTATCAGAACAAAATGTGGAGAGCTAGAAAGAAAATGTTACGCTTGTTAGGAAATTGGCTTTAAGTAATTTGCAGAAACAGACTAATAAAATTTTGGATGTATCTAACGCTAACTATGCCGTATCTAAAATAGGTGATACCGTAAGGGATGTTGATCGAGCTCGTAGCGACGGAAGAAATATTCTTGCAACCGTGATTGAAATAACAGCTTCTCTGGGAACAATACATTGTATTCTAAATAAACTTTATTCAAGAAACCAATTTACAGTGTGCAATGAAAGATTTGTTTCGCTTGAAGATATTCCGGAGACAGATTTATCTGAAAGAGTGTGTTAGGATGTCGTCTAAAGGTTACAGCCGATGTGGATGTAAATGTGGCTTAAGTCTGATAGATGCAGTTGTCGCAAAGAAAAAAAACTGTGTACCTCAAAATGCCATCAAAGCAGCAATTGTTCTAATAAATAGGAAATAAATCCGGTAATAAGTTCATAAGTTCTCAAGTTACCAAAATAATTTAGTTTAGTTCATTTTACGTTTTATAATCATAGGTCAGAGTATCTGTAAAACGTCGATCGTTTCACATTTTATCTAATTTGTTTTATATTTTTAATGTGAGTACTAACTACTGAGAACTAGTGGATTCTAAATGTAGAACCCCTTATGAATATAAATTATGGGTCTGACTATTTTCCAAATTGCGACTTAAATAAGTAATTCTCGCAATAAACCTTTTGATTTAATGTCGAAAATTAAGAGAATCGTAATAAAACATGTCTTTTTATTGTCCTGCCCAATAGGTGATAGACATTATTTATAAAGCCTGGGCAATTTAAATATTTCAACAGTTATTACTAGAGAGCGGATTTTATGCACTATAAAATGCCGAAAAGTGTGCATATATATGCACTTAAAAACCTTGAAATATGCATCAAAAATGCATTATTAATTCAAAATATGCAAAATATGCATAAATATTGAATCTTCTATTTACCTGTGTTAATTCCAAATTATAACATTAATATATAAAAAAAGTATATATGCTTGTAATTTTTAATAGGAAAAAGATAAATTGCATACAAACTTATTATTTTAACATTCAAAATTATGTGTTATTTAAAATTACATATTTACTTATACACTATACATTTATAAAAACTGCACCCTGTCATTACTACTTACAAAGCAATTATTATTTTAACATTATTTTAAAATTATGTGTTATTTAAAATTACATATTTACTTATACGCTATAGATTTATAAAGATTACACCCTCTCATTACTATTTGCAAAACAATTTATAACTAAATATTTTTCCAAGTTTCGGGCAGAAAATGTTGGCGTCTGTCCGATAGTATGTTTTGTACAAAAAAAACTTCTTTCTACATCCACAGAAGTTATGGGTGCATATTTTAATGCGGCTAATATGGCCAAATCTAAATTTATAACAAGATCATCGGAATTTTCCTCAAGTTTCAGAACTTTATTATTAACTTTTAGTAACAACTGATATCCACTGTTTTTTGTAAAATTTCATTTAATTTATTAGAAATAGTTTTACCAATATTTCCTGAAACAGCAGAAATCAGCTGTTGAAATTTATTAATTATTTGCATAGATTCATTTAATGACAATGCTTCCGTTTCTAATTTAGCAATGGTTGAACTTACAAAATAGTAATTTGCTTTTATAAATGCCAGCTCATTGCGCAATTGTGTTTTCTTTAAAATGGATTGAGCTTTTTGAACGTAAGTACTTGAATTATCAGAAATTTCTAAAACTAACTCCTTTATTTTTTCCAAATGATCTGCATAAAAAAGAGCTGCATTTAACCAAGTACTCCAACGCGTAATCACAGGCTCTGGTGGTAGAGGAATATTAGGTAACTTTTCTTTGTACAATTGAATTCGTAACGGAGCTTTTAAACTTTCTTTATACCAATTAAACTATTTACTAATGGAATTTCTCAAGTTTCAGAACTTTATTAATACCATGTCGAGCAACATTCCATGTTTTTTAAATTTTTTAATTTTTAATAGTTTTACCAATAGTCTGAACACAGAAATCAGCTGTTGAAATTTATTAATTATTTGCATAGATTCATTTAATGACAATGCTTCCGTTTCTAATTTAGCAATGGTTGAACTTACAAAATAGTAATTTGCTTTTATAAATGCCAGCTCATTGCGCAATTGTGTTTTCTTTAAAATGGATTGAGCTTTTTGAACGTAAGTACTTGAATTATCAGAAATTTCTAAAACTAACTCCTTTATTTTTTCCAAATGATCTGCATAAAAAGAGCTGCATTTAATGCAAGTACTGCCAACGCGTAATCACAGGCTCTGGGTAGAGGAATATTAGGTAACTTTTCTTTGTACAATTGAATTCGTAACGGAGCTTTTAAAACACTTTCTTTATACTACTTATTAAACTAAATTATTATTAATTATAAATCATTAATAATTACCTTAATTTGAACTGCTGCTTTATCCTAACTAACTGGCCATCAAGGTTCAAGCTAATCGATTATAAATTTTTCTATTATAAATGACCTAAATTACTAATGAGATTACAGTCAATTTCTTTAATGGAATATTGAGCTTAATATCGCAAGTTCAGACATACAACAACTTGCTAATATTAAATTCCTCTATGTGCATTTCTTTTGGCCGTTTCTTGAAACGAATACTTGAAGCGTAAAAAGGATGTCTGACAAATCTTTATGTAATATTGCTTAACATGTTTCTACATTATTCTTTTATTAAATGTCTTCAATGTGCTGTGAACTTGAGATTTCCTTTCGCACATGATCTAAGGAAAAATTAATTTTAAAAATAAGTATCTAATTGCGTTTAAAAACTGATAAAACGGTGAATTCAATAACCTACATCAATTAATAAGGGTTTAATTTCCGAAATCAATTAAAAATATGTAATGGTACTTACTATTTTTCCACAGGCTATGCAAAACACTTTTTCATCATCCAGACGTAGCTCGGATATATTTTTATCCATACTTGAACTAAACTATTTTAACTTTCGGCATCTTGAAGTTCACTTAACAAAGCCGTACCATTCAGTTACGTCTTCGCCCAAAGAATGTTTAAAATTTTGCATTTTGTCCGTTACTCTCAAATTATTTTCAAGAAGGATTAACTAACTAAACACTTACCTTGAAAAAGTCCAAATAACTTTAACCCTTGATTGCGGGAATTCCCTCAATCAATGCTTTAACTATCTACTTAGGTACCATTGGAATTTTCAAATACTACGAAATAGCGGCATTGAAACTTCATAATCCGGAAGTATTAACGTTGCACTTAACTGCAGGTAATAATCTTTCTTTAAACCTGTCTTATTCATATAAAAATACATTTCTTAGTTAGACACAATAACAAAATTTTAAATAAGTTAGAATAATGCATTTTAAAGCGAATTTGGAAGATATAGAAAAAATGCGAAATATATGTTAATTATGAATAAAAAGGCAAAATATGCATAAAATTGCAATATATGCAGTATTTGGCGAAATATGCAAAATATGCAAAAATTAATTAATGTCAAATAATTGCATTTAGTGCAATTCGTCTAAAAACAAAACGATATTCTTCAACTATAAAAAATAAGCGATACGCATTTTGCATAAAATCCTCACTCTAGTTATTACATTGCGCTCTCATATCAGGCAATTTGCAAAATTCCCGGGCGTTATGTATAATCTCCAATTAATCACTTAGTCCATAACACACATTTCTGTCCAAATATATTCATTATAATTGCCAAAGATTCACCGAGCAATAATAGTAAAATTATTAGTTATATTAGTTTTTAATATGTACAATCTTACTGTATGTTTTCTGATTCTCTTATAAAAATGCGACCAATGCAAGTTGAGCCTTCATCCACACTTGTGTACGAATTTGTTATCAATACACTGATATACTTCTAACAAAATCTGAACTTGATGTAATATTTATCTTACTATAGTAGCGCCGGGGAGAGGTGTCTCATGGCGGACTCGAGAATGGGGATGTAATTATTATTGTGAAATGCATCTGTTTACCTTTATCTTAGTGCGAAGTTCCCACTTAAAGACAGACGGGTTATAATTTATACGTCTGCTATATATTTTAAATGCAGGACTTAAAAACGTATGTCGATTCTAAAGTCAAAGCGCATGACGCTGTCAGATGTGTTCTTGGCTATTTAACCTCAAATTAATCTTCGTATTTCGTTTCGTATAATCGCATCGTGTTTTGTAGTTATAATAATTTAGCTTTCGCTTCGTAATTCATTAGTTTCCATTTGCATTTGTAAACAACAGTTTTTTTCAAAACTATTATTATTATTAATATTCACTATTACGAGGTGAGTTTATAATCCAAAATGTATTTCCAATTGATTGAATGCATTTATTTAGTTTTGTAAGCATTCACATAATCCAGCTACGCTAATAATTTTCACTATTTATATTTGTGTAATATGTTGCAGCGAACTGCTCTCGCATGCGGCATTTCCGACAAAACCGTAACTCGGACAAAGCCAAGAATGGCTCTCGCTTTAGAATCTGGGAAATTGGCGCCGGATTCATGCAGAAACATAAGCTGCGTTTGAAGTCGAAGTCAGATAATGTCGACGAATACGTGAAAGACGTTTTGAAACGAAAAATTTACACCATGCATGCAACTGGTAAATAATTCAGAAATTATTGTTGAAATGGAGTTAATCACTGTTTAATTTTAGGCTCACATTTTACTATCGAAAAACTCCAAACTGAACTTAAAGAAGATAAAATATTTACCTTCAGTAAAACGAGTTTGAAACAATTGTTACACAAAATTTGAATTCAAAGTTGACGATGGAAGAAGGCGTTTAATGGAGCAGGTTCATATTGCTGGTGCTCGAACAACATTTTTGCAAAAATATTTTACTAATAAAAGTTGTGAAATTAGTTACGACAGCAGACTACCACGATAATATAAACGCTGATTTATTTCAAAAATGGTTTCAAGAACAGCTTTTACCAAATTTAGAAAAACCAAGTTTGATAATTCTTGACAATGCCAGTTATCATTCTACATTAGCAGAAAAATTACCTTCAAGTAGTTGGATAAAAGAATATCTTTAATTTTTAAGAAAACACAGCATTCCTCATTCGAGTGATATGCTAAAAGTGGAATTATTACAAATTGCCAAGGATTTACAAGTTGAAAAAATATATATGCAGTTTGATGAAATCGCTCATCAATGGGGACGTCAACTTTTACGTTGACCTCCGTACCACTGCCAATTCAACCCTATCGAGTTAATATGGGCAAACTGTAAACTGTATTACAACATGTTACGTGCACAAAGGGATAATCGTAGAAATTGTGGCTAAAGTGCTGTAGCATAGATTAAGGAATTAGCCGGAAGATCAGTCGGTCGGGTAAGCACTTGGATGCATGGGCGTTTTGGCAGGAGAAAAGATATACATAGAATTTAAAAAAGGGCACCACTATTTAATTTATATCCTCTATCAAGAAAAGGGCTACGGCCACACAGGACAAAAGAGACAACTAAAATAAAATGGTGAACTAAAGCCACACTGACAAAGGACTGGCTAGGACATTGATCGTAGATCACAGGATTAACGAAACACCTTACGATCGTTTAACACCACTTATTTAATATACCCACTGCACAATAGCATACATTTTCTATGAATAAGTAAATTTTCGTAAGTATCTAACAAAAAAAAAATAATTTATGGAGCGCCAGCTCGCAGACATAAATACAATTCTTTCAGGAAATATTCCCAATACAACAGTCAATAATACATCAGATACAATATATCTAGCAAATAAACCACCAGTAATCAACCTACCTTTCAACCAAATCAAAAAAAAACTTTGAATTTTACTTAAAATTTACATAATCAGCCACAATACGGTCCGACATCTAGCGTTGACCCAAACATGTATATATTTATCCGAAATTGAATACTTGTACACCGATATTCCACGATAAACTCTCCGTCGGACTAATCTATCAGTTTCCAATCAACCGGACGAAAATAAACCCCAAATATAAAGCGAAAATTATCACTAGATGTCTACCCTGTTGTTTACCTTATGTAAGAAAAAAAAATTTTCCAATGTAGTTACTATGAGCATTACAGACAAAGTAAGCATGAAGCGTTTAGAAAATTCAGAAAGGCCAAGTTCATTACAGATTTGGCAATCACAATGCACGAATTTAATAAATGCGCAACACAGATTGACACATTCATTAGTAAGCATATGGCTACAACCCAAAAATTAAAATGAGTAAGCCCTAATTCAAACAGTTTTGTACTAAACAACTATTAAATTGTAATCAGTGAACAGTAACAAATTTTTCAACCCCAATGATCATAAATAAACTATGCAATGTGATTTACACAGTAATTGAAATAAATAACTTTTTATACAACCCCAGCAGTTAGCCTAATTTCTGACACACATTGTACATGTAGACTCAAATAGTAGCGTTCCGTCAGCTAAACAGCTGATCGCTTATACCGTAGACACCGATAGTTCTAACGGTTGAACAAACTACGGTTCGATATCAAAATAAAACTAGTACATAAGAAAACAGTTAGAAATTGATAGTTAAAATACAAATTCTAATGCAAAGTTAAATGTAAGTATATGAGAAAACTTGAAATAACCCAAATTATCTTTTACAGGCACAAATGTCTAACCTTACTCTAACGATTACTAAGGAAATGTTTAACAGTAAAGTATAAGCATTAATTTTAGGAATAGGATAATTGCGGAAACACACTAATCCAATGTAGCAAGCACCGGAATGTACTTGTTATAAGAATTTCAGTAATGTACCGGTAACGAGAGCCTCGTTATGTAGAAAAGCTAACAAAAGTCACTCACCGTAAGTAAATTTTTTGTGTGCGTGTAACAAAAATACTTATCCGAAAATAGTCGTAGGTGTAACGTATATTTTTTCAGTTAATGCGGAAGATGCTCGGAGAAGGAGTAATCGTAAACTGTTTCAATTCAGGTTCGAAGACCCATAACTAATATTTCCCATCTCGGATGAATGGTATCCAATTGTGCTGTCAGAAGTGGTTTAACTATCACTTCTGGTAGCACGAAAGATGTTAATCTTGAGTAAATGTGTAAAGGACCAAAAAAAAACCTATATAAGACAACTGTGTTAGAATTTAAATCAATACCCAAATTTTTATAAGATATGATCTTTATGCTGTATTAAAATTTCAAAACATGTACACATGCATTTCAAAGTTATGTCTAGTAAATAAGAAAAGAAAGTGAGTAGCTTACCTCTTGAACGAAGCTAAGGTGTAGTAGAAACAAAAAAATTAAAGCCGAACTCAAATTCGAAATCCCCACAGGATTTATTTATATGGAAAAGATTAAATCCAGCAACAGGCTGTGTTAAAATTTTGCATGAAAAGTTCAATCAAATTTTTAAGGAAACCTTTTCCAAATTTTACATTTGCTTCTAACTACGCATTAAATTTCTTTGCCAAAAATGGCGTTTTTTCCTTCTTCTATGAAGGTACCAGAAAACAAAAAAAAAACCTGATTAATTTCTACCAATCCAAGAATTTAAAACGGTCACATGTTTGAAAAATTTTCCTATTAAGAACGATTTTATTGTCAATGTTGCCATTTTCCAATAACCTATAGGATGAGTCGTAACTAAAGACCATAAATTTATAAACTACATTTACACGTATCAAACACAAACGTTGGAAGGCAGAGCTTCAGGGACGAGAATGTTTAATCGCTATGGAAGGATCCACTAATCCAAGTAACTGGAGAACTGTGGCAAAAGTGTATGCTGAAAAGGAAACAAGTCAGTGGTGGGACGTTCAAAAAAGAGCTGATGAAATGGTAAAACCTCTAGTAATAAATCTCGAAGAGTCGAGTGAAGATAATATTGAAAGTGAAGGTGATGACTTTTAATTATAAGATGCCAATATTTGAATTTAAAGCAAAAATTAGAATCTTAGTTACTTTATAACATTGTAAAGAATTATTATATTTAACATATAGCTGTACTTAGGTTTACCTGTAAACGGACATTTTTAAAATCGGTTATATTATTAACTAATAAGAAATCTCATTTTTAACATCGAATACAGTGTATTTATTTATGACAAAATCAGTTATTTATAAGTGGCTTCGATAACCAAATTACAGTCTTGACTCTTTTGACGCAGTGAGATCTATCGGCTAAAAACGATCCCCCGCAATTAACCAAACTTTTCGCACTTCATTCGGGCACTGCCTACTGCTAGCTAATTCGTTTCTTATTGAAAATTATCGATATAATTAATTTGTAAAACAGATCCAAAACGAAATTTTGTTGACCCGGTCTCGGTTCTAATAACCGTTTACAGTTGTACAATATATTTTTATCATATGACTACCCACACTCAGTGGACTTTATATGCCAGAATAAGTGCGAACAGACCTTAAACGAAATTCGACTTTATTTGTACGAGTGGATGGTGATTTTTAAGACCTTTAGGATGCTAAATCCCGAGATATTCGAACAATAGTTTTATTTAAATTTGACAGCGCGGCTTAAATTTGAAAATAACCTAGAAACGTTGACGATGTTTTGTTGGTATTCAAAATTACCAACTATATGAACCAATAAAGACATACGTTTTTAAAATCTTAAACCATGCTTTACTAAAAGATGAGTTATAACTTATAAGACACCTTTCGCCGGCCCGACTTTAACTTTATAAATAGTTTCATGCCATCATCTGTCGCTTTTTCCAGATTTTTTAAGGTCTTCTGTAAACTGGTATACATAAATTTATTTATCTTTTATATAAGAATTAAATGGCTCGATAACAATTACGGTTATTGTCCTTAGCAAACGGGGTAATAGCTTGAATAATTAATTGAGATGTTAAAGCATTGAGTCAACAATGGTTCAAGTATATTTATTTTCGATAGTTTCTTTAACAATAATTACAGTTACCATCTGTAGATGGTACCTAATAGTTAAAGAATTAATTGAAATGTCATAATGCATTTATGAATTTGTTTATGTATATTGTATCTCTTTTATAAATTTAAACGTTTCGATAACAATTAATCGCCCTCAGAAACTGGTAATAGCTTTAAGACTTCATTGTGATATCAAATTTATTTTGACAACTCAATTAATTTTCAATATTAAAATTACTTTACATTCAAAGCCTAAATTCAAACCGCTTACACAAAAATTACATTCTCATTTAATTGTTAATGAAGACAAAATTACTTACCTGTTATATTCAGTTGTATTCTGTTAAATAGCGAATCTGTATTACAAATGGCGTAAAGTACACAATTTTTCCACAGCTCCAAATAAAATGTTAGTTTCCTCTAGATGAGTTATATGCTGAAGTCCTATCACGAGTAGAAAAAATATTCATCATTTATGATATCTTAATCTATGCTTAAAACAAACAATTTAAATTTAATTATAGTTTATATCTTGGATGATATATTTGGAAGGTATCAAGGATATTTTACGTATAAATTATTCATAAATAGAAACTAAGTCGTTCACCCATTAAATGCTATCATAGTTGATTACAAAAAATGACAAAGTTGTATTTTTATTCATAAGCTGTTAACCTTATACAATCAATATTATACAATCATATTGAAAATTTTATCTATGCAGGATATAGTTCAGTGATAAAACTTTAGTCTCAATGCCAAGGCAGTGTGTCATCGCATTTTGTTGCATAACCATCGGAGTACGAAGAGTGGATCAAGTTTGACCTGAAATTCGCTTTATTCCGCAATAATTTTTAAAATATTTTTTTTATAAATTTGGATTTTCTCCTTATTTGTTTCCTTCTATTATTTTTCATATCATTCGTAAAAATAGACAAATTATATTTCTTCTTATACATAAAGCATTCAGTCGTGTCACGTTCTAACCCGCTTTTCGGACTTACAATATGTTTATAAATACACACAGAGGACAAGTTTATATTTCGGTTCGGTGCGACAAAACACGTGAAAATTAAATGTAACTATTGTCAAAAAGACGTAAATGGACAACTTACCTAAAAAAAAATTTAATTAAAAAAATGCAATGAAATGTAATTTAAGTTTATTATTTCATGTTTTTTATTTATTTGATTAAAATAAAGTTAATATTTAATAAAAATCGCTTTAAAAATTCTCTCGTTAGATTTTAACGAATTAAATCAGGGTCGACTATATGGATCTTCGGAATCTAGTAAGTAAAATATTCTCCGTATTCGGAGGATTAAATATAATTATAAACTATAAATAACCATAAAATTCAATATTGCCAATAGAACGTAAGCAAATGAAACGCATTAGAGAATGAAAATAAATATATTCCATTCCCACTTGTTTTTCATAAAGATATGGTTTAGCCTTGGCTTTCTGATATTTTTATTTAATCAAAATAAGAAAGAAGCGCATTTCACACTGTTCTATTAGACGCAGCAGTGCCATGTTGCCTATTTATTTATTTTTAGTGTATTTTTCACAAATTTAATGTAAAAGATAATTTCAAATTACACCGCTTATGGACTTTTTGTTTCTCACTTATGTGTTACCACACTGCTTAGGTTTCCATGGCCCAGGCTAATCAATAACAAATTGGAATGGAATATACAATTTACGTTTTAGTGGTTCTTAACATTACTGACTGTTAGCATTTTTATAAAACGTGAAATGAAGGTGAACGTTCCATGCGTACTTGATGATAATGATATATTTACGTATGTATCTAGATTGAGTACGGAAAGTTATGATTCCGAATGACGTTTTGCATTCATGTTGTTCTTTTTTAGTAAACAAGATAACGTAGCATGTCAACAGTAATTATCAATTCCGTACTACGATACATTTTTAATAGATTCTATAAATAGTACATTTTAATTAATAAACATGGTGCAATAAATAAATCCAAGAAAAATAGTAACATTATGGACGGACAGCACCAGCACACTTCTTGGAAGCTTTTGAAAGTTGAAATAATTCTGAGATGCCTATTATAATTAATAAACTTTTAAGGATTACAAAAATGTAATTCACTGTTATTGGTAGTTGTATTTACTAACTCGCCAAGAAAAGTTTGGTATTACAAAAGTATCGTACCTGCTCTTTAAGTTACTGTATTTAGATTTACATACATTACAAATAAGGAAAATACACTACAGGAACACATTAATACTTCCGCGTTAGAACAATCTCATTTGTTGGTAGTTGTAGTTGCCAAGATTAATTATTATCAATAACGTACTACGATACATTTTTAATAGATTCTATAAAAAGTACATTTTAATTAATAAACATGGTTGCAATAAATGATAAAAGAAAAATAGTAACATTGTGGACGGACAGCACCAGCACACTTCTTGGGGGCTTTTGAAAGTTGAAATAATTCTCAGATGCCTATTGACGTTATCATTAATAAACATTTAAATGTAATTCATTGTTATTGGTAGTTGTATTTACTAACTCACCAAGACAAGTCCGGTATTACAAACGTATCGTACCTACTCTCTAAGTTAGTGTATTTACATACCCTACAATAAAGAGAATACACTCACTACTCGAACAGATTAATACTTCCGCGTTAGAACATTGGTGTGGTTGTTTTACATATGCGAATGACGAATAGAAACGTAATATCAAACAAAAAAAGTATCATCCCAGCCATATTGGCATTATATATATACGTCAAGCCGTGGCAGAAAACGTCAGTCGTTAATTAAGACCGTTTTATTTATTCGTTGTGTTTTAAAAAATTAATGTATATACTTTAAATGTCCACTCTATGTGTCCTACATTTGTGTAGCAGTAGAAGCGGTGTAGATAAAAACGAACAGGTGAGTAGAAGAGGGGCACCATCCGTTATTTTGTTTTTTTTTGTGACGTAACCCTTGGGACACCTTTGGTCGATATTTTCTTATATGCCCACGTGGAGATCGTATTTTTTCACCTGAGAATAAAAAGATTTTATTTAATCTGTTATTAATATTTATTAGGGCCCGTTTTTATCAAAGGAGATTGCATAATTGTTATTAAAATTATTATTACATTTCTTTATAACCTCATCTACAGATTGTGACCTAATTTATTTATGCATTGGGGATTGTATTCTAATAAGGGGTCCTAATCTTGCAAACCGGGAATCTGTTCGCGGGCTTCGCTCCTTTCATAAAAATTGTATTCTAATAATGGGGAAGAATGAATAGATAAGACATGTAAAGATGACAAGTGTTTTCATAATAAAAAGATGTTATTTAATTTGTGTTTATTATTATTAATATTTATTAGGGTTGTTTTGATTTTTATCAAGGATATCAAAACCTAGTCCTTAAACGATTATGTTCTATGCGATCTTCAAGACTACATTTAAGCGCTAGCTCAAATTTTTTCAATATCTGAATAACGACCTCGAAATTCTAACCTTCAACATTATACACATAAATGAGTAATGAAGTTACATAATTAGTTTTCTTTACAAATCATGCTTTAAACGATTTTCTCCTTGAGAACGTTAAATTATATGGTTTAAGCAGAAATGAAATGCATTATTACGATAAATGGTTACATATATGCATTATAGGCTGTTCTACGTTTCACTGCGTGCTCCTTTTAATAGTGTTATTAATTAAAAGTAAATATTAAAGGTTGACAGTTAAAATTATATGTTCAAGGTTTAAGTAGAAAATAAATGCATTAAATTGTTACACATATGTATTATAGACTGTTTTACGCTTCATTGTGTGTGTTAGTTTAGGGATGACTTGTTAAAATCAATTGCATTACTTTTAGTACCCAGATTAAATTACGTAAAATTGATTATTGATATGGAATATCATACTTTCTTTAAAAACAGTAAAATATATTCATAGTCATAAAGCTTATAATACAGATAAACTACCCTTTATTTATATGTATCAGGGTCGCAAAAAGGTGCTACAGTAAATTATCGAAAACCCCTCAAATCTAGGTAATCCATAATCTCCTATGTTAAATATTAGTGTAAAGACATTTTCGGCAGTCAAGACTTTTGGGATGGGTGCACTTCCCCTTATGTTCAAAATTAAGGGCAGCGCAATTTAACTTATCTGGATCTTCATAGAGAACATCACTACCAGTATCAACTTCATCGTTTTCATCTTGAGCGGTTATATAGCTTATTAACAAGTAAAACAGCTAATACCCTGATACTGCTTCATAATAATAACACTCGATTGTAATTATGCTTTAAAAAATATATGCAGCGGATAATATACAATCCTTATTTGCCGCTATTATTATTACACAGATATGGGATTATTCATAAAATTAGCTAATCTCCTTACACCACCTTGAAATACTACATAGGTCTTCAATTCTTCTTCACCCCTGAAGATGTACCGCATACATCTTTCAAGTATCTGTGGTTGGCTGCCCTACTATATATATATATATATATATATATATATATATATATATATATAATCAAGTTTTGTCAATCAGGGCCGCAATTGGTGAACGTTGTAATAAACAAAGCCGTTAGATCGTATTCGTACCATACGACATCTAGTAGAGAAAAAGACCATCAATAAATCCCTATAAAATGCAGATTTAAAAAACGATAATGCTGGTACTGGTTTATCTTAGAGAGTTTTCCAATTGCTTTTCACCATGTATCAATTGTGTTTCACTTTATATCAAATGCTTTTCCCTTTATACCAAGTAGTTTCCCTTTATGTCAAAACAATTTCACCATTTGTCAAGTGCTATTCACATTTGAATGAATTGACGAGTAATTATGGCTAAACCTCGTGAAAAAAAAACATAACAGTAAAATAAGTAATAAAATACGTGGCCTAATAATAAGAGGCATGAATTCTGGTCCGTCCAGTGTGCGGCTTAGACAACAATTCAAAATTTTACCTAACACGGTAAGAAAAATATACGCAGCATACAAGAAAACCGGCGTAGTAAAAAAATCCGACGGCCATCACGAGCAAATTTTAACAGCACAAGAAAAGGAACAAATTTGTAATTGGGTGGACACAGATTCGTGCCATCAAGATCAAATGTCTCGAGGAATGGCCTGATATGCGAATTTCCAACTCAACTATTAATCGAGCTCTCAAGGAATTTCATTTTTCCCTTGAAAGTCACAAATGTACCGGAAAGAAGAAACACTCCTGAAGTCATACAGCGGAGATTTCGTTATGCCATACATTACAATCGGATTATGGATAAGGAGAAAATATTCTTTATAGATAAATTGGGAATTCAAGTTTCCTCCCGCACCTCTCGAGGTAGGTCCACCAAGAATACACCAGCTTTTGTATGTAAAGCTCAAATCAGAATCCGCTATGACAACAAATTCATTGTATGTGTTCCAAATACAAGACATGGCATATAATGGGGAAGATTTTAATGAGTTCCTAGTGACTTTAATCAACCATCCGTATGACGATGACATTGAAGGTGCACTTTTTTCTTTTCATAGAAATGTAGAAATTTCAAATTTGATTACAAATCATGGCCATGAAATTGTATTTATCCCGCCCTATAGCCCATTTTTAAATCCGATACAGGAACTGTTTTTTACGTGTAAAAATGGGATAAAGAGGGCAGAATCAACAAATGAAGATGAACTATACGCGGTAATACTTGGGTCATCAGACAACATCACAGAGGATCATTGTCTTCATTATGTACAGCATATGGAGACATATCTAAGTGATTGCTTGGAGCAAAACCAAATGCTTTCCTAGATTAAGGTTGTTTTTTTTGTATACGTACAACGTTGAAATAAAAAAAGCACATTTACTAATATCTAATCCATGTGGGAAAAGCATTTGATAAATAGTGAAAGTAATTTGACATATGGGGAAAACATTTGCGACATTATTGACAAGTATTGACAAGAGGGAAAAGCATTTGATATAAAGTGAAATACAACTGATATATGGTGAAAAACAATAGGAAAGCTCTGTAAAACATTGCACTAAGTATCTCACTTTCACAGAACCTAGAATTTATTAATGTGCAATTTAAGCATAAAATCTTCAAAACTAAGACAATTAGAACGGAAAGCATAGAATACGAAAATAAATCAGTACCTACCACACGTTTCTAAAAAATTAAGACCAAATGATGAGTTTCTCCATAAAATACGTAATAAAGAAATTCATTGCAAATAAATTATACGACCATTTCAATAAATCACCTTCCATTATAAAGAAACTTCAGTCTAATTAATCAAAATATGTGCAACAGAATAATATTCACGAGCCAATATTTGTTTTCATATGTATATCATTTGGCCACAATTCAATAATGTACGAAACAGCTGCTGACCCGCTAATACAAAAATAAAAATATTCCATACGTATGTATTTCTTTCTCTTTTTATATGAATTAAAACAATGAAAAGCGAACTACGTGAATAACATTTGGAACCAGAGGTAAGTAGATATTTATAGATAATTTATTTTAAAGACATTGTACCAGTAAAAATAGCTAAGCACGTGTATGATTTCTCATGCAAAATTGAAAATACGACCTTTGCACACTGCCTTGAGACTCTATTGATCAAACCATTTCTCATATAGTGTCGATTTTTCAAATACATGCCATTTGAAAAGCTATATTTCGAAAATAAAATAATACTAATACGAGGGGTCGTTTTTATATTCCCGGACTATGCAATTTACAATGTTAATGTAATTTTTCATTTTATTGATTTTAAATCACATGTGCCATGATAACGTGTTTGACAATTTACAAAACAATTGCAGCATTATTATTCTAATATCTGTCCGTTTGTGTTGTAACGTCTCAAAATGGATAAACTTGAATATCGAGCTGTTATAAAGTTTCTTACAAAACAAGGAAAATCCTCAAAAGTTATTTGTGAAGAAATGTTGATTGTATACGAGGATAATTGCCCTTCCAAGTCAACTATTTGTAAATGGTCAAAATTGTTTAAACATGGCCGAGAATCACTAGATGATGATCCCAGTCCAGGTCGGCCTGTTGACATTATCACTTCGGATGCTATTGAAAAAACCAAGTGTATGGTATTGGAAGATGCAAGATTAAAGACGCGACAATTAGCGTCTTTATTAGGAGTTTCAGAAACCATAGTTTTCAGAATTTTACACGATTACCTTGGCATGACAAAGGTCAGTGCGAGATGGGTTCCACGAATGCTTACGCCTTTTCAAATGCTTACTCGAATGCAGAACTGTGAAGAATTTTTGGCGCTTTGTGAAGACGAACCAGATTTAATTATCAATCGACTTATCACCGGAGATGAAACTTGGGTCCATCATTTTGATCCTGAGTCGAAACAAGAGTCAATGCAGTGGCATATTAGGGGTTCCAGTCCACCCAAAAAGTTTAAAGTCACCCCTTCTGCAGGAAAAATAATGGCAACTGTTTTTTTGGGATTGCCAAGGAATTTTAATGATTGAAGATGGATGGTACAATCACAGGAGAGTACTATGCAAGCTTAACGCTTCACCTCAGAGATGTTATTAAAGCGAAAAGACGCGTAAAACTAACGCGAAGTGTCCTGGTGCTTCATGATAACACACCAGCCCATAGGTCAAGACTTTCAAAAGCTGCCGTTGCTAAATGTAGAAATTGTAGAAATTGATCATCCACCTTATAGTCCAGATTTAGCCCCCAGTGACTATTTTTTGTTTCCAGATGTCAAAAGAACACTAAGGGGAAGAAAATTTAGGGACGATGATGAACTTATAGAGACTGTTGAAAGCCGTTTTGCGAGCAAACCAAAAGAATATTATAATGGGTTAAAGATGTTATTGAAACCATGTAATACTTGTATTGAAAAGCAAGGGGTCTATATTGAGAAATAAATTTCTGTTGCTGTTCTAATCTACTCTTATCATGCCTAGTCCGAGAATATAAAAACGACCCCTCGTATTTAGCATACATTTGCCAATTAACTGAAAAAATATACAATAGTTTGTAACTGTAACGATATGTTGGTATTACTATCTTTGTGATGGTTCGCTCGCAAATGACGTTATTGTGTCATGAATTCTGTGCTGTAATCGATATCAAAAAGATCTAGAGCCGCAAAGTCTAAATTTCAAACCAAGCACGATCCTGATATAAATGAATTTCTATCACAAAAGTATTATAGTATCTGCTAATTTACCAAACAAAATCAGTTTTAACCTCATAAGATTAATAAAAATGCATTCAAAAGCATGTTATTTAGGCTTATATTTGTAAATGTAATTTAAGTTGGTGATTCATACATTCGTTGGGAAGGAAAGGAAAGGGCCACGTATTTCATTCCATCCCCAAGCTCCTTGAGCTTTCCAAGCTCCTTCGGCTACAATGATGGATTCCCTACAAACACACATTAAGTATGTATGCATGGTGGGATTAAACATAGGTGCGGTCAGGATATGATCGGAAGGAAAGGAGTTAGGGTTCTGAGGGGAAGATACTACCCCAGTATTCGCTTAAATAGCCGCATATTGTGTGTGTATACGTAGTGATCATGCCGCTGTGTGTATGAGGAAAGCCCTCTGAAAAAACTTCATATAGGGTACACGGTACACTATCTGCTAAGCAATTAGTGTTACCACAACGATTACGTTCGTTGCAGGTAAGCACCAACGTAATATTACTGACAAAAAATGTTTTAATGCTTTAAAAAAATTTGATTAAATCAGCACCAAAAAAACATTTTACGCGAGCTGAAAACTATAGCAAGACTTGCTTCCATGCCGCTCTCGGCTTAGGGCCTCGCGGATTATTAACGCTGTAACGCATTTTCCGCCTTATATTACAAACCACTTGTTTGGGCTAATATGAAATGTTTTAAGATGCAACAAACACTGGTTACAGGCTGGTGGGCCAATGTATCTGGGTATAGATTTGTATACAGGATCCTGCATCTCAGCTCCCGTCTTCTACTACACCTTTATATTAGAAAAAATTAGAATTAGAATTAGAAAAAATATTAAAATGGAGCAATAAAATACTTGCTAGACAGTACATTTTAAAAATATTTTAACAAATACAGGGTGGCCCATAAGACCATGACAATACAAACATATATTATTCCAGATTCGAATTCTCCTTGCTTCATACCTCAAAAAAATTTCAGCATCATATACCGGGTGGTTTCAAATGTATGACGATTTCCTTGCCTGAATGGGTATGTGACGATCAGTCTGAACTTTTCAAGGACAAACGAAATTAATTATTATTTGTAGTAGGATATTTTATGTACATGGACTATTTAATTTTTATACAGATGGCTACACGAAATATCAGAAGTCGTATACAGTAAAGGTCCAAAACGGGAATCTCGAAATTTTCAAACGAAACACTCTATATTTTTCATCGGGATGAGATAGCTTATTTGTTACTCTATCAAGTTTATGAAGCATTCCCTATATCCAAACACACTCGTTTTTTAGTTAAATTCGGCGTTATCCGAAACTATCCGTTATTAATCAAAACTAGGCGTAACAGTTGTCTTTTAAAGGGAACACCTGTATATTTTATTCCTATTAGGTGCGGAATAAAGTACGCAATATCTTTTATATTTGTAACTATACTGATGTTTTAAAGTTTCAGAGATATTCATCAAAAGCTTTTATTAAACTAGCAAACGTATGAATAGTTTTATTTCAAAATTATTGTTACATCGTTAACGTATGTATAAATAAAGTTCTTGATATCAACTTAGCATTTCAAAATTTTTTATTTAAAATCTTTGTTCGATATGTCTTCCGTTTTGTTGGAGGCACAACTGAAGGCCGTTCTGAATAGACCTTGCTAACAAGTCGGGCGTAACACTCACAAACGCGTTCCTTATTCTTTGTTGTATATTTTCTTGTGTAATTGGCGGCTCTTGGTAAACTATTTCCTTAACATATCCCCATAAAAAAAATCCAGTTTAGTTACATCGGGGGATCGGAGTGGCCAGTTACGCGACCCTCCTCAGTCAATCCAACGATTTGAAAAGATTTGCATTAAGATGGTCCCTGATGTGAACGGAATAATGGGCGGGGGGTTCCTTCGTGTTGTAGCCACATTTCATTCCTCACAGTTACTGGCAAATTTGTACATAAAAAAAAATAGGTCCAATAACACGTTCATCAATAATTACGCCCCAAACATGTATTGACCATTTGTGTTCATAGTCAACCTGCCTGAAAATGGATTCTGATCTGAATAGTTAAGTAGAGAAAGTTATGGCGATTCACAAATCTATTTTTGTGGAATGTGGCTTCATCCGAGAACAAAACCTTATCAAAAAAAGTTGTGAATTATATCAATTTTATGTTGAGCCCAATTGCAAAATACGACACGTCGTTCCAAATCCGTATCAAATAGTTGTTGATGATACTGGATATGATACGCATGAAAACGGTTACCCTTCAAAATCCTTTGAACGCTTCGTTCACTAACACCTACGGCAGAACTAATTGCTTTTTTACTAACTACGGATGTTCGGTAACAGATAACACAACAGACAATTCATTTTGTTCACCTCGAACGGGTCTACTCTATTTAAAAGATTAGATATTGTGTATACATTCAAGTTATAGTATAGTTTATTTATTTTATGAAAATTTTGGATTCATGCAACTTTACAGTTCGATTACTTTTCATTATTTCGTACAAACTTTAACATAATAATTTGACAGAGATTTCTTTATTAGATAATTGATCATTTTTATTTTGGTGATATAAGTTTATTTTAAAAGATATTTTCAAATATAACGTAACGTAAATATAAAGTAAATAAAATCGTTGACCGACCAACTGTCTTATTTGCACGCCACTGTTTTGCGAGTATTCGCAAATATTTTTATGAGTCTTACAAACCAACCTACCGGCTGTTAATTCGCTAATTACCTGGATTTGCAACAAAAGGTAAGTTTTTTTATTTATTTGGGAATTTAGCTATAAACATTTTCGAATTTAGGTATTACAACGTGACGTTTATTAAATTATAAGAGCTTTATAAATGTTTGATCGCGTTTGTTCATTTTGTTGTGACGTATATTCATTTTAAATTGAATAATTAATTACCGTATTGACCTGTTATTTTTGGTTATTTGGGCCAATAATTTTACGTTGAAGTTTATCGAAATATACGAGTGTTGAGTTTTATTATCGCAATTTAGCGATTTTAAATAAAGCTTAAAAATTTAATGAAGTTTAGGCGAACCTTGCGTGGAGATTTTTGGAGTAGAATTTTCAAATAGAGGTGTTTTATGTTCGAGTGAACATTATGGTTTCCTGTTAGGCCGTTATTTTAAGATCTAGTACATGACGTTTTTCCCGCTATAAATTTTATTGAGAATTAAAAAAAAGTGTACGTAAACTTAAAATTAAAACATTAACTATCACTGTCATCTGAAGTATCGCCATTAAAACAAACTACCAATGGTTCTACTGTTATATCTAACACCTTTTCAAGTGACCACCATTAAGATATAGTTTTTTCTGCATATGTAATAGTTTTTTTCCACACTTATCCATCATATTGTTTCAAAGCCTCCTCCCACATTTGAAATACAGTGGCATCAGAGTAACTTTGCCTACCTATGTGCTTATCATAATATGATTTGCAGATACCCCAAATATTCTCAATAGCATTAAATTGACAATGATACGGAGGTAGTTTAAGTATGAAATGACCAGATTCATTAATAATGTCATCTACTACGTACCGTTTCAGTTGTCTATGTTGTTTAGCAAGGTTCAACACGTCTACCTTTAAATCCGTGTCAGCGAAAGAATTTTTTTTTGTTGTTAACCAGTTTCGCAACTCTTCCTTTTTCCATGTACTCAAAGGCGTTTTCTCTATAAGCCGAGAATGATATGATGCATTGTCCAACATAACTAATGCCGGTTCCTGTAGATTAGGCAACAGCTGATGTTTCTATTTCTCAAAAGTTGCAGCGTCCATATTGTCGTGGTAATCACTAGATTTTGATTTTGCCGCAAAAACTAAACTACAGTTTTTAATAAAACAATATTCATTACCAGCGTGCAAAATGATAAATCTTTTTCCACTACTTGAACACTCCCAATTTTTTACACTTTTTGGTGTGTCGTTTTGCCAAGATCTCTTCTGTGATCCCCTAGAAAAGATCCACGTTTCGTCTATAAACGCCATCTGAAGTGGTGAAGCCGATTGAATATTTTCGTGGTATTTTTTTAGGAACTGCACTGCTGACGCCACATTTGAATTTTCACAAAGTGCTCTTTATATTTAAACCCTATACTATGTAAAATCTTACTTATAGTTGGTATGAATGCTGTCAGTAACCCTTTTTCTTGTAATATATTACTAATAGTCTCCAATATAACCACTTTCTTTTAGGAATACATGTCATAAATTGTCTCTTATGGTATGTTTTACCCCTTCTTGTAGATCATCACTTTTACACTTAGTTCGTGGTTTTCTGATAGTTTTTGGCAATTAAATGTTCCGCTTTTTACTCTCGACGGTTTTGTGTAACTAATTGTGGCTAATTTTTAAAGCTTGTGCGGTTCTTTTGTTCACTCCGTCAACATTACACCGAGGACCAACATTATCCTTTTCGCGACAAAAATACTCATACACATTAAACACAAGTTCATGGGAACGTTCGTTTAAAAACTGTCCTGGTATTTTACGGTTGTTACAACAATAGTATACAAACAGTACTAACGCAAATTTGAAATCTGTTGACATTACTCCATTGTGTAAAATAATGATATATTAATGACCCTACATTCTTTAATGTACTTATTTAGAAAGTAATTAATTATAAGGTAATTTTGTAGTATCAGGAAAATTATTTACCATGTTATATTCAATTTAATAACAATTGAATTCAGATTGTAGTCAAGAAGATAGCTGTAGCAAGCTACATTTTGATTTTAATTTTAGACAAGTGTTATCCACTTATAATTTAAGGTAAAATCTTTAACCTTGGGAATCAGACTTTACAAAATAACTATTAGATCTACACCATTTTTCAAATTAAAGAAACAGCTAATTGAGTTTTAACATGAGATTGGAATAACTACACAAAAAAGTACTCTCATTCCCGTCCAAAAATAATATTTCTATAAATCATTTTAGGGGCCATATTACATTCAAAACAATATGTTTAGGGCAAATTTCGATGTAGTATTTCTGGACCAATTCTTATTTGTACGTTAATATTCACAGGAAAAGTTTTTGTTTAATTAATTTGATGTGAAAAAACAAATACGATGATTCTTTGCATTTGACCGTAACATTGATCTCTCAAGTGATGGCGCAAACATAAAAAAAAAATAGTTTTTGGTTTTTTGTTTAAACAAAAATTTTTGAAATCTTTCACCTTAAATGATGACCAACACCGTCAAAGGAATGCATAGTTCCTTCAATATGGCGAGTTTAAAATTTCAAATTTCTACCTTTCGCATAGTTTGATCATGAAAGTACTTTGGACACATCTACGCTTATCTAAGCTACTACATGGTAGTATGGTTACGAGCAATTTCAACTAAATCGGCAACCTCGAATTTATTAGCAATCTTCACATTTTACCTCGGCCATATTTGACTTATTAGTTTTGACCAGGGTTCTAATTTGAACTTATTTTTAAGAACCAACTAAAATATAGAAGCACCAGTGTACAAGAATACGTAATTTGAAAAACAAGACAGTAGATATTAATATGGCGATTGAGCATTAAGAGCACGTTTTCTTAAAAATCTGGTAATTTAAACGGAAGGTATGTACATTTATTTCTGTTCGCTCTGATATTATTGCTAGTGAAGCCCTTTAACATCAAAAATTGAAGAAATAAAAATATTTATGTACAATAGGGTTCAACACCCCTTTCAATACGGTGATGGTGCATTAAGAGCGTATTTTATTAAAAATTGGGTCATTTCAAAACGGGAGGTATGCACATTTTTGTTCGCGTTTACATTATTGCTTGTGAAGCCCGTTAACATAAAAATTAAAGAAATAAAAATGTTTGATATACAACAGCGTACAACACCCCTCTCAGTACGGTGATAGCGCATTCTTAAAAATTAGGTAATTTGAAACCGGGAGATATGTACATTTTTATTCATCCTTATATTATTTCTAGTGAACCCTTTTACCAAAAAAAAATGAAGGAAATAAAAATATTTGATGTACCGGGTGGCCAACTAAGAACGGCCGTCGGCCATATCTCAGGAATGGATTATAGCACAGGTTCGGGAAAAAAAATATTATAACAAAAGTGGCCTCGAGAAACGCCTGGAAATTATTTTCAGAATTGTAGGTCCACCGCTAGAGGGCGTATTTGACAGTTAAAATTTTAAAAAGAAAAATTTTTCAAACTTTACTCAATTAAGGGGCATATTATAATCAGATTCCTCGACAAATTCTGCATATTTTTTATTTGACAGGTTTTAGTCTATCTCTTCAAATAAGGAGTGGGGGAGAGTGGGAACCTTGTTACGAAAAAACGCTTTTAATTCAGGTTCTGCTTGACCGATTTTAATAAACTTGATGTTGGTTGAAAGAGCTTTTGTTAAACAATAGAAAATTTGTAAATTTGAAGCAATCTGATTAATAACATAAATGCTAGAGGGCGCTGTTTAATATTTTTTTAAAAATTTAAGTAGGTCTTTAAAAAGTAGACTAAATTAGTAATAAAACAGTGAAAACTGCAAGTCGATATCTTTTTCCTATCCTGAGATATCGTAAGAAACAGGTAAATGGCGGGCATTGTTCTTCCAACGTCTAGTAGGCTAGTTCGCGTTAACGGAAATTATTAAATTTAGCCTGGATGAAAAGATCTTACATTGGTCTGCAGTAATTTAAACTGTTATCATGCTAATGTTATGGTTGTCGCTAGATTACCTAAATGTAATGCTGTCGCTACTAACAATGAGAACAAATTATAAAATAATAATGTGATAAATCTAACAATTAAAACCTTAAATAAATAACTACGTAATTAGTGTCGCCCTAGATGTTCGAAATGTCGTCCATCATTTTCAATGCATAAAATCAATCGCTGACGGGTGGAGAGAACAGCAGTTTCAATTTCTGCCCTTGAAATACTTCGTATTGTCTGTCGTATTCTTTCAATCATGTCAGCTCTTGTTGTGGGTCTATAGGCATAAAGGAGATCTTTATTCGCACAAATAAAAATCTAAACAAGTTAGGTCTGGAGACCTTGGTGGCCAAATAAATAAACTTCCACGTCCTATCCACCTTTCAGGGTATGATTGATCTAAGAAATTCCGAACATCTCTAGAATAATGTGCCGGGCACCCATCATGTTGCAAGAACATGTCACGACGAATGGCCAAGGGTACGTCTTCTAAAGAAGTGGCAATTCGTTGCTTAAAAAATCTAAATATCTTTCTCCATTAACAGTTTCATTAAAAAAAAGGCCCAATTATTTCTCCACCAAGAATCCCGCACCACACATTTACAGACCAACGACCCTGATGTTGGACCTCCTGAATCCAGTGGGGATTCGTTTCAGACCAGTAGTGCATATTATGTCGATTTACACTACCATCACGATGAAAAGTAGCCTCATCTGTCCACATAATTCGTGAAAGTATTTCAGGATCGTCGTGTATCATATTTGAGAGCCACTTGCAAAAATCCAACCTGGTATCGAAATCTTGAGCATTCAAACTATGGTATAGGACCATGTGATATGGGTGCACTCTAAAATAGTATATATTATAAAGTAATCAGATCAATAAGACACATTGAAGTCCTTCGTTGTTAGTAAACGAAAAAGGACTTTAAATGCATTAACTCTCGTAATGTTATTACTGTTTTTTTTCGCCCGGCCTCTCATTATTTTTTATTATTGGTACCTTTTTACTTTACTTTGCCTCACTGAATTATCATGTTGTTAGTTAAAATCTATTCACATAGCATAAGATAATTTCATGAAATAATTTGGTGTTTTATTGAAACTGGACATAAAATGGCGGCAAATACATTAGTCATGTTGTCACAAGTTAACTTTGATGTAATGACATTTTCGGTATGATAAAAATGAGAAACATATAACGACAAACGAAAAAAATTAAAACATTTTTATCATTATAATACCGAATAAAACATGCATTAATAAATAAGTAGTCACCTGTGTTCTCTTAAAATATTTTGGACGGTGGTTCGACATATATCCAAGTCTCTAGCTATAGCTCTGGTGCTTGAATGAGGGTTAACATTTACATAAGCTAAAACATCAATAACATTTTCCTCTGTTCTACCTCTGCGTTGTCTTCGGTACACAGGAAGATTCACATTTCCAGTAGTACGCACACGGTGTGCGAGTCGGAGAAAAACTCTTCTGCTGTGATGTCGTCTGTTTGGGTACTGCAGTGCATACACTCTAGCAGCAACGGTTGCATTTCTCATACATTCAAAATAAATTGCCAACATATCAAATGCTTCTTCATTTGTAAGAATCATTTTGGTACGAAAAGATAAAGAAAGCCTATTAAATGCAACACGATGAATAATTTTTGACAAATGCGTGAAAATCATAGCTTGCTTGTTTTCAACAGGGAATTTATTTTATATCTTACATGGCCCTCTTTACTAATTTTGTTGTCATCAGTAAATCGTAATTCATATTTTAAACTGTATTTGTTGTTGCTGGGCAAATATCGGTTTTTATTGATATTTTATGCTTTTGATTTACTAACACATCGCTTGAAAACAAATATAACATTCTTATATAATTAAAAAAATGTTAGATTTATCACATTATTATTTATAATTTGTTCTCATTGTTAGTAGCGACAGCATTACATTTAGGTAATCTAGCGGCAACCATAACATTAGTATGATAACAGTTTAAATTACTGCAGACCAATGTAAGATCTTTTCATCCAGGCTAAATTTAATAATTTCCGTTAACGCGAACTAGCCTACTAGACGTTAGAAGAACAATTCCCGCCATTTACCTGTTTCTTACGATATCTCAGGATAGGAAAAAGATATCGACTTGCGGTTTTCACTGTTTTATTACTAATTTAGTCTACCTTTTAAAGACCTACTTAAATTTTTATGCTTCCATTTAAAATTGAAAAGAGAAAACACAATATTAAAAAATATTAAACAGCGCCCTCTAGCATTTATGTTATTAATCAGATTGCTTCAAATTTACAAATTTTCTATTGTTTAACAAAAGCTCTTTCAAACAACAAGTTTATTAAAATCGGTCAAGCAGAACCTGAATTAAAGAGGTTTTTTCGTAACAAGGTTCACCCCCATTTGAAGAGATAAGACTAAAACTTGCCAAATAAAAAATATGCAGAATTTGTCGAGGAATTTGATTATAATATTTAATATGCCCCTTAATTGTGTAAATTTTGAAAAATTTTGCTTTTTAAAATTTTAACTGTCAAATACGCCCTCTAGCGTTGAACCTACAATTCTGAAAATAATTTCCAGGCGTTTCTCGAGGCCACTTTTGTTATAAATTTTTTTTTCCCGAACCTGTGCTATAATCCATTCCTGAGATATGGCCGACGGCCGTTCTTAGTTGGCCACCCGGTACAACACCCTTTTCAATACGGCGATGGTTCATTATTAAAAATTTGTAATTTCAAAACAGGAGGTATGTACACTTTTGTTCGCGTTTACATTATTGCTTGTGAAGCCCATTAACATAAAAATTAAAGAAATAAAAATATTTGATGTACAACAGCGTACAACACCCCTCTTAGTACGGTGATGGTGCATTCTTAAAAATTAGTAATTTGAAACCGGGAGGTATGTACATTTTTATTCACCCTTATACTATTTCTAGTGAACCCTTTTACCATAAAAAATTAAAGAAATAAAAATATTTGATGTACAACAGGGTACAACACCCCTTTCAATACGGTGATGGTGCATTCTTGAAAGTTAGGTAATTTCAAAACGGGAGGTATGCACATTTTTATTCGCTCTTAAATTATTGCTAGTGAGGCCCTCTAACATTAAAAATTAAATAAATAAAAATATTTATGTACAATAGGGTCCAACACCACTTTCAATACGGTGATGGTGCATTAAGAGCGCATTTTATTAAAAATTAGGTAATTTCAAAATGGGAGGTATTCACATTTTTGTCCGCGTTTACATTATTGCTACTGAAGCCCGTTAACATAAAAATTGAAGAAATAAAAATATTTGATGTACAACAGCGTACAACACCCCTTTCAGTACGGCGATGGTTCATTCTTAAAAATTAGGTAATTTCAAAACGGGAGGTATGTACCTTTATTCGCCCTTATATTATTGCTAGTGAACCCTTTTACTATAAAAAATTAAAGAAATAAAAATATTTTATGTACAACAGCGTTCAAAACCCATTCAGTACGGTAAGGTGCATAAAGTGCTCGGACTCTTAAAAATTACGTAATTTCAAAACCGGGTAGTTTTAAATTTTGTTTTTAGCTTCAATTTTACCACCAACGTTACCCTTATTTCTCACCCCATTTATCATCCTAATCGTTTTATTAATATATTTGATATACGGTAGGGTCACGTACATTCTACAATTTATTGAAAAAAACGTGTATTACTGAAATCTATTGCTAAGTTGATGCGGATTCGAGTTCTACCGTTGTAAATTAAATAGCCATAGGTACGGAAACAAATTACAGGGTAGTTTTGAATTATAACATATTTGGAAACAAACAAATTAGAAGGTGGTTGTGAAGATTAAGACTATTAGAGTCGTTTCACCGAAAAAAAGAAAAAATATAAATGGGCTCCAACATTTAAACGATGTCTGTTATTTGTTTACAAATGAGCGGCTGTTATCTTTTTTATAAGCAAATTGGTGCTCTAGAGATGCATGATAACCTTCATATCTAATGTAAGCTGCGTATTTTAAAGATGTACTTAAGCATAACGTAGAAAGTATCGGTTAAAAATTGCTTGTGTAAATCACAAAGTACCTTACACCAGCATTTATATTCATTATTAGTGTTTGTATAACTGCGTTACCTTTGCTGTGCGTTTTTATGTTCAACTTTTGTTTAAATTTAATTTGTAATATTAAAAAGGGTTTTAGTTTGTAGATCGAATATGTAAGGTAATATATTGTACAGGGTTATCCATTTTCGACACTTTTACTGTTTATCTCGGCAATTGTTGAACTTATCAAAAAACTGATGTATTTGGGAGAAACTAAAAATGTTAAAAACAGAACTTAATAATATTGGCTGATTTTAAATTTATCCCCTGTATGTTTTATTACTAGTAATAGAAGAAAATGTTTCCTATGAAAGTTTCTTAGTTTACTAAGTAGAATATTATGCCGCATCTACCGGGTCATCAAAAAGTTATCGCATCTAACTTTCTCATTTTAAATATAACACCCTGTATATTTTTATCTAAAAAAGTTGCTTTTTTAATTGTCTTTTCATACGTATAACATTTAATATAGTTTATTATTTAAATAAGTGAACAATTTTAATTTTAATAATAAATCAGTAGTAGGCTATGCATTATGATGTAAGAAAATGAAATAAAATGTGATCGACGAAGGTACTCAAATGGCCATTGCAATCAATACATTTTGGCAACGATTTCTAACCGGTCTTAAGCATTAATAATATGAACGGGTTTGATTTTTCTAAATGCTGCATGGATTGCTTCAAGAAGCTGTTCCTGTGTTTCATTGATTCGTTTTTAGATCTCTGATTCTAGATGACTCCATAAAAAAAAATTTCGAGATGCCAGGTCAGGTGAGCGCGGCGGCCATCTAATAAGTCCATATGTTCCCAACCATCTATCTGGGAAGTTTATATTTAAATATTCCCTGACTCTTAAGGCGTTATGGCTCAGGGTACCATCTTGCTGAAAAAATATATTAGTTCGTTCTTCTAAAGGTTCGGCATCAAGGTTAGTTTCCAGAATTTTTAGGTATCTTTTAGTATTCAGGTTTTCTTCACAAATTGTATAGACAAACCCGTGTCCTTTTAAAAAACAACTGATGTTATAACCAAATCTACCCTGTCGGAGAATTCCATCATTTGTAATTCTTGCCTCATCGGACCATACAATTTTCTTATAAAAATTGAGAATTTCGTTACATTTATGTAAAAACCAACGGCAAAATTCAATTCTTCTCTAATGATCTCCGGGGTGCAAATATTGTGCCAAGTTTACTTTATACGGGAAGTAATGATTTTTTTTTTTAATATCTTTTGAAACTTGGTTTTTGTAGACGTGGAATTTCCTTGCTGTACATGAATTTGCTTGTAATAATATTATTATGATAAGGTTTTAATTTTTAGCATAAAATTATTCCAGGTAATTGGTAACAGTAAGCGAAACTTACTTGAAATTCACATTCCTCGAACCCAAGAACGTTTATTATTTCGTTTTCTTTATTTTCCTTAGTATATTCAACAGGTCTCGGTTTACTAAAGCTTCCATAATCCTTCAGATTGTTTTCTAGTCTTTTACAATATCACCGAATGGTTGCTGCTTCTCGGGGTAACGTCGAAAATATAAGTTTAGGGAATTTTCTTTATTTCTTCGACATTCGATATATGCACATAACATATTTTTCATAGTTTTCGTACACCATTTTATCTAACAGAAAACTTGAAACACGTTGCGGTCTGTCATTAAATAAAATTACTCATGCTGTTTTCTTTTCATGGCAGTTAGATTTTATCCATAGCCTACTAAACTATTTATTAAGTAGGTATTCTTAGACATCGTACGATTATGAAGAAAAATTAAGAAGATGCTCTAAACTTGTAATTTGCATATTACTCTGAGGGGCAGCAGTCTTTATTAAACAATGTAAAGTTTAATTTCGTTTTCTTACCTCATAATGCATGGCCTACTACTGATCTAATATAAAAATTAGAATTTTTCATTTATTTAAATAATAAACTATATTAAATGTTATATGTATGAAAAGATAATTAAAACTGCAACTTTTTTGGCTAAAAATATACAGGGTGTTCCATTTAAAATGAGAAAGTTGGATGCGATAACTCTTTGACTTGACCCGGTAGATGCGATGTTTGGTCGGCATAATATTCTACTTAGCAAACTAAGAAACTTTCATAGGAAACATTTTTTTCTATTGTTGGTAATAAAACATACAGGGGACAAATTTAAAATCGACAATTTTGCGTTTTATCCCTGTATCTTCGAAACCATAAAATATTTCAAAACTCTACTTTTATCATTTTCAGTTTCTCCCGAATACATCTCATAACACCTATATAGTTTTTTGATAAGTTCAGTAATTACCGAGATAACCAGTGAAAGATGTTACTATGATTTTCAGTCACATTGACGCAGGTATACTATATAATTATATGTAAGGTGAATTGCGCATCCATAAATAGTTAATGAAGTATTTACCAATCAAGTCATCGCAAATTTTTTCGGAGTTGCCAGAATGTTAATTAGGAATATTAAATATCCATGTTAATATTTAAAAATATACACCATAAGAAATTTCTGTTACCACACGATCCAAACCAAAAACGAATTTTATTGAAAAGAAATTCAAAGCAATATTTTGACAATAATAAAAACACAAAAGAAACGGAATGTGATAACAATTTTGAATTTCTATGACAAATATGTAATGAATTTTGGATAAATGACTCTAGTAAGTGCTAGTTACCAAAATGGCCTCATTCAGTATAATACCACAGTAAAAATTAAAAATAATTACTCGTAAACACTGTCTTTTATTCATAACATTCTTAGGTTATTAAAATTCCAGTTAGTCAAAAAATACTTAACATGTAAAAAAAATTTTAGAAACTGTAATTACGAACATAAACATGATGACCTACCTATACTCTTATATAACATTTTTTAATTAAAAATATTGCGATACGCAAACATTACTTAAAGTACAATTACGCAAGGATTTGTACGTAGTTTGTTGCTTATCTTGAAAACTATTAAACTCTAATAAAGGTTTATGTTTGTTTGTTAATCCGTTAAACAAGCTAAGAAAAAAGCAGACATAATTATAACTTAATAATAGACTTATAATCAAAATTGGGTTTTAACACTTTTTAACTTTAAAATGGAACAACCTTCCGTTCAATCATAATTTTTAAGTTTAAAAAAATTTCACATACCACTCAGAACGAACCAAGGAAAAGGTACAATTGACTTTGATAACGTCCAAATTTGCCCTTTTTACTTTGTAGGTAGCGGACCGCAATAATTTTATTATTGTAGTAAACGTTTGTCAAATCGCCATTGTTACCACGACAGAAAAGATAATTAGTGGATTTTTAATATGTTGATAATACGTCGTAATTTGGTAATGTTTTCAAAATATTTTATTTATTTATTTTTATGTAAGGAATTTGGGATTGTTTGTAACTGATATTTGTCTAGGGTTGTAAAACACATGTTGGGGGGGTGAGTATCAGGTGCACGTTTAAAAATGCTTACTAAAGGGGCGTATCGAATCACTGCAACTTCTTATGCGCGCTCTTGATGTAAAAATGTCATTGATCTAATGATTAATTACGGCTGAATGGGCAGCGACCAAAAGATATCTTTGTTACTTGAAACTTCGAGAGAGAAATGTAGTGTTGTCACGACGAATGCATATTTTTAAAATTAAGATGTCGTGCAATAATTAATATGAAATTGTTCCAACGGAAATTAATGTTTCTTGTTTTTATATCACTTTTAAAAGATGGGGGTTGATTGCGAGAGTGAAGTTGGTTGGGTTATCGGGGAAAGAGCAGTTACAGTTAAGAGTGTCAATCGAGCCAGATCGATCTTTGGGTTAATTAAATACCTCCATCGTAAACAGTTTGTATTTAATTCTTGCGTGTACAGGCTGTCCCAAATTCGAGGGCAAGCATGGGGATCTCGCTTATTATAAGAGATAGGATATAGGTTTAAATTCGGCACTTTTGCTAAATTCGATGCCGAGTAATAATCTGAAAAGAAATTTGAGCTAACTCGAATGGATTTGGTTTTATGCTCAAAAAACTAAAAATTTCGATTTTCGTTTTTCGCGTTTGGCTACTTTATTATTAGGAATTTTCAAAATTCGATTAAACATTATTAAGCACCTTTTTATGCACAATACTAATACAGTATTAAAAATATTATGTGACGTTTCGTTTATTCTGAACCATCATCAGGTTTATTTTTTCTTATGGGGGTTAAGATATATTTTTATGTCGTTGGATGGAGAATGTTATGCTGATTTTAGTAATATATAACACTTTATGGTTTGATCGACTGCGAACTAAAATAATGAGAAAAATACGAAGAACAAGTTTCCACCTTCTTGGATCCAGCAAGGAATAATTACAGTAGTTCTACTTATTTCATTTGTTAAACTCGTTAGAACATCCAAAAAAATATAAAAACATTTAAACAATTTAAAAAAAAACATTAACAAACAACTCAAACAAGTATGTCTACGTAACACGGTCATAATAGCGACAACGCAAATTTATCGATTGGTAACAACAAAATAATTACACAGACAAACAAAAATTATTATAATAAATGTTCGAACAAGTTTCCTCCTTCTTGAATACAGTAACGAATTCTTCTTCTACAATTGTTTACACTTCGTTGAATGGTTCGCCTGGGAATTTGACGAAGTTCATTAACAACCCTATTCTGGAGTTCTTCTATATCTTGCGGTGGCGTCTTATAAATCATATTTTTTAAATAGCCCCAGAGGAAGTAATCTAAAGGAGTTAAATCTGGACTTCTTGATGGCCACCTAAGTGGTCCCCTATTTCCCATCCATTTATCAGGAAATTCGCCGTTAAGATATTCACTTATTACCGCAGCATTATGAGGAGGAGCTCCGTCCATTTGCCACCAGAGAGTCCATCTTTCGTTTAGCGGAACATCAACCAAAAGGTCTGATATTTCGTGTGTTAGAAATGCGAGGTAGCGTTGAGACGTTAGGATACCTTCGTAAATAATTGGCCCAAGGAGCCTATCCTTCCAGATTCCAATCCACACATTAAAGGACCGGTGGCCTTGTCCTCGCATTTGCCTGTTAATTCGTGGATTTTCAACGGACCAGTAGTGCTCGTTATTACGATTAAACATTCCATTAGTGGAAAAATTGCACTCATCCGTCCAAATTATTTGATTGAGAAAGTTGCGATTTTCCAGCATTTTGGTATTAAGTTGGTTACAAAAATCCAACCGTCTCATATCGTCCCCAGGCCGAAGAGTTTGACTAACGTGTAACTTAAATGGTTTATAACGGTGTTGCTTTAACACTCGCCAAACTGTCGTTTTTGGCACTTCAATAGTTTGCTCTATTTCTCTGATAGATGTTGAAGGATTTTCTTGAACCTAAGATGGATAACATAAAGTCGTAACTCTCCAAAAAAAAATGTCTGCTGAAATTAGCAGTGAAGTGAGTGGAAATTCTTATAATTAGTATAATACTAACAAATAGTACCCGATGTAATATTTCTTCTTCGGCATCTCTATCTAGTCTGCTACCATATGCATTTCGAGGTTTCTGAAAACATCCAAACTCTCGCAAATTTTGGTCTAATTTTAAAAAATATCTCTGGTTTGGTGCTGCCTCTCCGGATATTTCTCTAAATATCTTTGTTCTGCTCTGACACTATTTCTATTGCAGCTATAAAATATCCTTATTATGTCTCGTTTTTCTGAATTTGGAAACATTCTAAAGAAACTTGCAAATTTTAAAGCACCAACACGAAGGATCTTGCAGTTATTACCCTTTTTACAATTAGAAAATGACATGACAAGAGCCAACTCCTGAGTTTTGTTTGATTCATGGGTATCGTGATAATGTAAAATTTAGTTTTTAATTTAAGAGTATTTTAGTTCGCAGTCGATCACATCATGAAGTGTTATATATTGCTAAAATCAGCATAACATTCTCCATCCAACGCCATAAAAATATGTCTTAACCCCGATAAGAAAAAATAAACCTGATGATGGTTCAGAATAAACAAAACGTCGCATAATATTTTTAATACCGTATTAGTATTGTGCGTAAAAAGTTGCCTTAATAATGTTTAATCGAATTTTGAAAATTCCTAACAATAAGGTAGCCAAACGCGAAAAACAAAAATCGAAATTTTTAGTTTTTTGAGCATAAAACCAAATCCATTCGAGTTAGCTCAAATTTCTTTTCAGATTATTACTCGGCATCGAATTTAGCAAAAGTGCCGAATTTAAACCTATATCTTATCTCTTATAATAAGCGAGATCCCCATGCTTGCCCTCGAATTTGGGACAGCCTGTACATTTTTCTTTTGAATTCGCCAACACCAAGTTGTCTTTTCTTTCGGGTTTAACCGCGTATGTTAACGCTTTGTGTCTGTGATCAATTAAATGAATATTTATTCTACTGTAAGTATGTATTTTTATATAACTGAAAGCTCGCGGCGAATCATATCATTTTACCAGCCTATGTAACGTATTAAAAGAATCAAACTTCTATCTTATTCGTACGCGGATTCATTAAGCTGAAATCTGCTAAAATAAAAAAGACAGTACAGGGCCCCCTCACTCTGGTATTTGTGCGATTTAGCATTGTTGGTTGTTGGTTATATTTATATTTGTGTAGAGGTGGCTGGTGAATGGGTATATGATACCGCTGGTTATTAATTGTAAAAGGCAATTGCCAGTAGGTACACACTCCCAGGCCACACCATTAAACACCTTAAACTATTATTTCTATTGTTTTTATTTGTTGTATACCTGAATGTGTAACCTGAGAGAGGAGCACTGTATTTTTCTAACGCACTCAAACTTTTATATCGGTCACGATGTTAGTGATCTATTTATAACTTACCCTTCTAAGGCTTTGTTTTAATGAGTTCTTTTGTCAGTTTGTTTAAGTAGAATTATTTGCCTGAGAGCTGATTTCTCTTTGTATCTGCTTTATATATTCTGTGCTTTAGTGGTCACTAAACAATTGGGTACGTGCAAATTCATTGTCTATTTTCTTTTGTCCTTGGCTTCACCTTATAATCACCTGTGAAATTTTACTGTCGTTATATTTTATATGGACCGTAATTTGCTTTATTATTTTATGCGCTTATTTACTTAAAGACCGGCATGATTGGTTTTTAAAGGGCCACATGTTTGGTGTTACGATTTCTATTATGATTTTTATTTTGATTATTTATGACCCAATTGTGCGCGTGACTACATGTGTTTTTTTTATTATTGTGTTTCTGTGTAACTAAACTGCTTTTTACTCATTTTCTCTTAATGTTATCATTTTGTGCGCACTTTAACCTGATTTAATGTTAACCCTTTCATTGTTTGTTTTTTTTTGTTATTTGATGTATTAATGTATTTGTGCAATTATTTATTTATGAATAAAGTGGGTTTTATTGGTGGTTCCTTCCCACAAGAGTATATTAACGGACTGAACCACCGCTGCGCAAACCGAGCTAGTAGCGTAGTGGTGACATGACCTGCCTAGCATTCGGGAGGTAATGGGTTCGATTCCCGTTACCGTCCACCTTGTATGAGGTTTTTTCAAGGGGGTTTTCCTCACACATGTAGCGGCATGTTCATTGCGTATATGCACACCATGTGCGGTTACTTAGGCGAATGCTGGGGTAGTATCTTCCTTTTGTTCCTTCCGATCCTATCCTGACCACACCCATCTGTAATCCCACCATGCATATATACGTAATGTATGTATGTATGCTGGGAATCCATGATTGTGGCTGAAGTAACTTGGAAAGCTCGAGCAGCCCCTTGGGAGGGAATGAAATACGCGGCCTTTTCCTTTTTTTTTCCGCTGCGCAACGCTCGTTGATTTTAATTTGAGTAGTTTCATTATTTTTTTACCTGCCCGTCATGATGCAACACTTACCACATCCAGCCTATCTAATTTAGATAGTACAACGTACCTACCACTAGACGACCACTTCGTTTAATCAGATTTGAGGTTGCGAGTATTTAAATATCAGACTTGTAAATAAATTATTGTTTTAATTATTGCCCGGAAAGTCAAAGTAAGGCAGGCAATTAAGTTGAGTAATAGTGACATTATTGAGAGTCAAGTCAAGATAAATCACTTAGCGATTATTTTGTTCTTGAATTTGCATTATTGCAAATAAGTTCAAATTACGCTTTTCAAGATAGGGTACCTGGGGGACACTACAACTTTCTTATGCACAAAGCCACAAAAAAAAATTGTTTTTGTACCTTTGTTCAGTAAGTCAAGCCGTACACCAAAGGCACAGACACCACGCAAGCCACAGATGTAGTCGCCAAATATGTGTGGGAGCATAAGCAGCGATACTAATGAGGTATAATTATGCACACCAAAATCGCACTGCATTTGCAGCTAGTAATTATGTTGTCATCATCCCATGAAGATGATTTATGTATGCTCTTGCAAATACATAGAAGAAGGCGCTGGTACTGGGTTCATCCTTATAATGAAGACTGTACAACCTTTGTTTATATACATAAACAAGGGCACAACTGTAGGCAATTTTAAAGTTGCGGCAGAATTACAAAATGTCCCGGTGAAGTTCCATTCATATTACATAATATCTCAACAAACGTTCAATGTGTTATTGCGGTTACTTCAAGCATACTTAATAAAACGGAATACAAACTACAGAGAATCAATTTCTGCAGAGGAACGGTTATTAATATCATTAAGGTGAGTAACGTATAATTATCAAATCAAATATAACATATAAGTATCACATGAGACGCTAAATAAAGCAAATTATTCCTTTACTTGAAGTATTCCAATAAGAAAGAGTAAAAAAAACAGAAATTAAATCTACGGTAACCTATATTACCGTAGATTTAATTTCAATTTTTTTTACTCTGTTTTTAGTCTTGATCATGCGCAATATTAGAATAATTTGCTTTATTTGGTGTCTCGTAGTATCATTTCGGAAAAGAAATACTAGAAAACAATATAACGAAAAATAAGTAACTAACTAAATAAACAAATATTAAACAACCTCAACGCGAATAGAGGGCTAACAATGAAAACGCCTTAATCAAAAAACAAATTTAATAAAATCAAAAAACAAATTTAATAAAATTAAAAACCTCTATAAATGTATACGCTCTATAGCACAACATTTGTGACTTAAGCATTTGAAGTTATTTGTCTTGTGTTGTAGCTTCTCGAGCTGTCCTCGATGAACCGTTTTGATTTTGCACTTAGTGTAGGTCTAATGAGACCGTTGTTTTGAGCTTTTCTGGAAGAAAACCTGCTTGTGGAGGAGATGTGAGATTATTTTGACGCAATAGGTATATTCAGTCTTGTGTTGTGCATTGGGCGTATTCTGGATAATATGTGAAGGTGAGTTTGCACGAGACATTTTTTTTAGTAAAGCGTTGAATATCATGTAAAATAGTATTTAAATGTTGTATAAAGATTTATAAGTTGAAAGTATTAAATTTGCATGAGAAATAATGGTTTAGTAATGCACCTATCGAGACGATAATGAATAAATACTACTGTATTCTAAGGAATATAAGTTTAAAATTGCTGTAAATGGATATCGTGTGAATATGAGATATGTTGATATTGTGTTAAAGTGGAAGAATACGAATGTATATTTTTGCTTGTATAAATGCCATAATATTGCACAATGGAAAATTTTTATGTATGCTTAAGGACAAGTGGTGTTGAATTTACTGAATTTTGCGGAAGGAAAGCTCGGGCATATGTGAGGCTTTAATAAAAAGTCGAATCTAGATCTGGATAGTATGTGGAATAAGTATAAATACGAAATTGAGATGTTTCGAAGTATTATTAAAATTTTTGTAAAAATTTCAAGATGGCAACGATTTTTGAAGTATCTGCTGCGTTGGAGTCGTTTTCGCTTACCTGCCCGGTAAAGACGCGCGTTAGAAATTCCTGTGGGATAGGAAGTTTCGGTATAAATATGACGTTTTCCAAAATGGATGACCGGCGGTATATAAGGAAAAGAGTAACATGATAAAGAAGCAGACACTCGGGCTCAGAGTTATACTTAAGAGGGTGGTCGCGCGCGAATATTTTGTGAGAGTATAACGATCTATGCTGAGTTTTTATTTGTAAATAATTAGTGTCCCACTGCATATTAGTTTACTACAAAAACCCATTTTGGGGACGAAGTATTTAAATATTTACAAATGAAATGATTAACTGTGAATTATTGAATTGGAAATCCAAAATTTAAGAAGTGTTGAGTTGAAAAGTATTGTGTATAACGAACCCGCGCGATCTAAACGAAACTTGAAGTGATTCTTTATGTAACTACATAAAGTATTCAGTGAACCAAATGGTCCAATTTCTTCAAAAGTGAACGGGCGTGAATGACCACGGACATTTAAGTTAGCGAGTGGTGCGACGGCCAATGTATGTAAACATTTGGCCGTTTATTATTGACAAGTGTACATACATACTCAGGATTAATATAAGCAAATCAACCCCACTGGATACGACATTACACCTAAATGGGACTTTATATATCTAAGAATAATTTTAGATTTTCGAATGGTGCAAGTTTGATTATCTATAGAGATGTCATAGTTTATATTGTTAATTTCATTCAGGCATTAAGGATAATGAATAATAAATCTACATTACCTGTTGTTACATGTTTAGATTACAAGAATGAAGGGCTTTAATCTATAAGAATTGATTTTTTTGTATGTGTTGCTTTACGGAAGCCGCCAAAATATATGTAAATTTTGCAAAATTGGTTAATAGAGTTCGATTAGTTTACTTACCATCCTTACAGTGTAAAGTTTTAAAAGAGAATCAATATAATTTTACAAGATTTCATTGTGTTCTTTGTGTGAAATTGCCAGCATCCACTCGCCCCGATATCAATTCAGATGACGTGATTTTAAAATTCCACCAGTGTCAACTCTAAGGCTACTGTAAACATATACAAAAATACTATAATATGATGAATATGAGTATCAAAAATCAATACACTTACTGCCCAGAGGCAGAATTGCAATAAATAATAGGTAAGTTAGTACATTCAAGATTCAGATGATACTACAAAATTCGTTCTACGTTCTGTATATCCGTCACAATTGAACACAAGTAAATAAAAGACCAGAAAAATAATCAGCTATTGCCTTTAATTTACGCTTTTCAATTGCAACGTTTATTATTTCAATACACAATGAACTCAAACATAAATAAATATTAAAATTCCAACCCATTACTCGATGCACACATATACGCACCACCGGACGGTTTACTAGCACCATAATTCACATTAGTGTCTGTTGGTATTACATAACCCTCTTTATGTTTTGTACACACGCTTTTGTATATTCGCTTACAACCTTGGCCAGTATCCAACATATTATCCATTCTAAATTGTTCAAAATTTTCATTACAGCTGAACTAAATGGCTAATTATCACTGTAAGCATAAACAAGGTTGAAATAACTCTTTACTAATAGCATGCGAATGGGATAGCAATCCATTAAACTACACTTTAGTTTTAACGATTTACTTCAGCGAGTAACAATTTGTAATTTGATTTCATAGGTAAAAGGCTTGTACAAAAGAAATTAAGATTGTGCGCAAACGTAAGCTAATTTTCATCTCGAATCACTTCGCTTTGGTCCAAATTATTTCTCAACAAAACCACCACGCATTTTCTATTGGTTCTCCACTATTAATTTACAAACGTATACCTTTGAGACTAACTCGTTAATATCGTATGTAGTACTTTATCGAAATGATAAAAGGTGCGTGCTAAATGTTACTTTTAACAATATAATGTAAATAAGAATTTTCAATTAATTAAATGATATACTTATTAATATTACGTCATTGACGGGTATTAAGGGAATAGATGGTTTGCCAAAGCAATTACACAATTTTACTTTTTGTTACAATACTCTAATTGAAAATAAAAATCGTTTATTTTTAGTATAAAGAGGAATATATTATGGTTTTAAAATAGACCACAATTTTAACAATATGTTGAGGGTTTAATTTTAAATTACAGATTGCTGTTTGTAGAATTGTTAAAAACATATGCAACACACATTATTTTAAAAATTACAGAATTATTTATAGAGTACAACCGTAATACCCTGGCGATTTTAGTCTCTAATGCCGACTTCATTTCTTGGGTATGACGAAAGCGTAGCTAAGGTATTTATGTTATTCCTATATCATTACTTTCAGCATACATATTGTAACATATGTGAAGTTTGGCAACCTCACAAGGCAAGAATAAAGGTTGGCAACTATGTAATGTGTGTAATTGTTAGAATAATAATAAATTTTTAAAAAATATAAAACATCCATTTATTCAGAGAGTAATGTAACAACAGACAATCCCAATTGTTAACGCGAAGAAAAGATAATTAATGGGTTTAATATCTTGTTAATGTCATCATTTGATAAAGTTTTTCGGGATGTCTTATTTTATGTAACTAATATTGAATGCATGTAATTAAGGATTGGAAAGAAAAAGAAAAACATATGTTGGGGTAGAAAACAGATGTTCTCTCGAAACTGCCTTTACCGAAAGACCGTGACGAATCGTTGAAAATTTCTATATGCACATTGTTGGGTAAAAATGCCGCCAGGTGGTAATTAATTACATTGGAACATACCGCAAATCAAAAGACGTCTTTGTTTGTTACTTTGAAATTTGATACCTATATAGGGTTTGTTACAGGCGAGTGCATATTTTACAAATTAATACTTCTGTTAATAATAAATATGAAATTCCACGTAATATTCCTTATTGTTTTTTGAACTATTAAAATTTGGCTGGATTTGGGAGTAAAAGAGTAACCTAGTTGCAGCTGGGGGTTCAATTGAGTCGTACCGTTCTGATTGTTTGATTACAAACCATCATTGTGAACTGTTGTGGCTATAAACGTTTCATTGTGTCCATTTTAGCAAAAACTAAAAAGGCGAATTTGCCTTTTTCTTCTTTGTTGCTTTTAATGTACGTTTTTCACAACATTAAAGTGGTCGGGTAAACAAATGTATTGATAAATAATCGTAAGGTTCGTCGTTTTAAACCTCGAGTTTAAACCGCGTATATTAAGCCGTAGTGTTTGTGATTAATTAAAGGATTATATTCTATTGCAAGTAGGTATTTAGTTACCACGAGATATTGAATCGTAGAGAATTGTCGTTTGATAACAAAGAATAGTAATTTAATTGCCAGTACGCCATCTCGCAAGCACGCTCATTAAATTGAAATCTGCTAAAATAAAAGGACCTCGCGTCAGACAGTACAGTGTCCCCTCCTCATCGCTGGTATGAGTTGGCATTGTTTACTAATATTTTTGCCCGCGTGGAGAATATAATGCGTGGACAAACGTGACACGATAAACCTCAGTTAATTAAAAATTCTAACGCAGTCACTCAAACTTTTACGTCATTGCTTGTAGGTACATATATATATATATATATATATATATATATATATATATATATATATATATATATATATATATAATTTAATGTAATTGTATGTATGTATTTTTGTGCTTTTATTCACTATGAAGTTGTGTATGTGTAAATTCCTTGCCTATGTGTTGTCTTTGTCTAAGTGTAGTTAAACAGCATTGCAGTTACCTTATTGTTATCTGTTTAATTTTACTGTTTGTGTATTTTATATGTACCTTAACCTGCATTATTATTTTCTTATTTACTTTATTGTTAACTTAAAGACCGGCATGATTGATTGTATAAGGGACACATGTTTGGCATTACACTTTTAATTCTGATTTATTTATGACACAATTGTGGGTGTGATTTCACAGTTTGTTTATCTTTTTATGTTTAATTGTAGTTCAACTGCTTTTATATGACTTAATTTTATAATTTTGTACGCACCTTAACCTCGTTTAATCGTATTTTGTTATATTGGCATATTGAACCTTTTCTTTGTTTTTTTTTTTGTTCTTCGATTTATTAACTTACTTGTAAAATTGCTTATTTATTAATAAACTGAGTTTGCTTGGTGGTTCTTTCCCCGTTTCGTAAAATAACGAGGTGCAAAGCTCATTAATTCTAATTTGAGTAGTTTCATTATCTGTCCCACTATCATAGAACACTTAACATCATCCAATCCTATTCGAATCATATAACACAGCGTAGCCTACCACTAGATGGCCCATTCTTTTTATCAGGTTTCAGTTTTGTGAGTAATACAATGTTAGACTTTTAAAATAAATGCCAATATTTTAATTATTGCCTGGAAGGTCAATGTAAGGCAAGAAAATAATTTGAGTAAGAGTAGCATTATTGTTAGTAAAGTCAAGATACATCCATTAGGGATTTTTTTTGGATTTGCCTTATTGCGCATAAGTTCTATATTACACTCTGAAAAATTTCATAGTCTTTTAATTATTGAGAGAAATTTCGAACTACAATTTTAAGAATACGGTACCTTGGGATATTACAGTGTCAGGTGGGCAGGAAGCATTCGAAATTTAATAATATTCTTAAGAATTGGTTCGCAATAAGCAAGATATCTACGAAAGTGCTAATGATTTGGTTAAAGCGAACGACGAAAGGAAAATTGCACTAAATGTGGCTGGAGAGGAAGCAGTAGAAGTATATAACACCTTTGTGTTTGATCGAACGGAAGGGAAACAATACAGTATAGTGGTAGAGAAGTTAGAAGAGTATTGTCAACCAAAGTCGACCGAGACGTACGAAATGTTTAAATATTTCTCGAGGTCACAAGCGGATGGTGAAGAATTAGATAATTTTGTAAAATGTCTTAAAACCCTAGCCAAAAATTGCAATTTTGGTGCACAGGAGTCGTCATTAATACGTGACAGAATAATATTGGGTATTCAATATACGCAACCGTAGGAACGTTTATTAAGAATAAATAAATGCGATTTAATAGAGACGATTAAAAACTGTAGGGCAAATACGAATGTTGAGAGAAGAAAGTTTCTGTAATTAATAAAGGAGCAGTGAAGAAGGTAAATCCAGAAGGCAGTCATCTGTATAACTGTTTAAAGTATGGACGTCGGCACAATAGAGGTAGGTAACTGTTTTGCATATGGTAAGAAGTGGATGGCGTGTGGAGGTTTTAATCATTTTCAGATTGGTTGTAAATGTATAAGAATGTTCCTAATAATAATTCTAAAAGGAATTATTATAAAGGTAGCACAAGTAGTTCTGCCACTTATCGTGAAACTAATAAAGTAAAAGAGTTAGAGGTAGGTGAATTGTGTAATGACGATGAGTTGTTTATTGATAGTTTAACAGTAGATGTAAGTTTTAGTCAGTTAGGTAAATGTTGGCAAATTAATTTAAATATTGACAATTTTAATATAAAGTTTAAATTGGGTACAGGTTTTGAAAGAAATTTTTGTTTGTCATGGTATGCCGAAAGTTTTCATTTCTGACAATAATCGATATTATTATCAAAAATTTAAAATGTTAGCTCAACAAAACAATATTAAGTTAGTATCCGAAGTCTAACGGAATGGCTGGAAAAGCAGTGGGCATATGTAATGTAACTCAATGTTGAAACGTTGCGAAACAGGACAAGATTTGGATTATTTATTAGAGTACAGTTACACCACTGTGTGGTTACAGGTTTCAGAATTAATTTTTTCAATATTACTGAATACAAACATACATATTTCTGATAAGAATCTTAAAACTAAAATTTCGAACATTCAAAACAAAATAGAGTTAAAACAACAATTATTAAGATAATTACTATGTGTGGATCCGTGCGATATTGCAGGCTCACATTCCATTAATATAAGTAATTTGATTGTTATCTCATTAAATTTAGAATTTACATCAGTTCTACATACATAAAGACAAAATTTACATCGATTGGGGCTTGTACTTCGATAGCGCAGCTGGTTAGCGCGGTACCCTAGCAAAGTACATGTCGTAGGTTCAAATCCTACTCGAGGTAAACTTTTTATTTATGTATTTAATAAAATTAATAATCATTTTTAATTATTACGATAGATCTGCAAACGTTTGTAACAAACAAATTGAGGGTGGGTGTACGGGTATATATATATATATATATATATATATATATATATATATATATATATATATATATATATATAAACAACGCGAAAAATGAAATCGTCAGAAAACGAAAATGTTGCTGAAAGATTTCTCCAGAACCGTTATTTTAAACGAGGATACCGCAGTTTCATTTTTAATAGATGGCAACTTAGCGGTACACCAACGAACACCCAAACCGCGGTGCCTTTAGCGACCTGAAAAAATGCGCGATATCTTACAAAATATGTGTAAAGAACAAAGTTATTGTGTAATAATTGTTGTAAATAGCTTATAATGTAGTGATTTTGCTTTTTATAATAAATAATCCTTTGAAGGAAATTGATGGCATATATAAAAATTTAACGCATGAACAATATATAGATACGGCGGGGCCTCACAGGCCCGAACTGCCCGGTAACGTTTGAAAATTACATTGCCCGGATGAGGGTTAACTAACTAAGTAGAGAAAAAAATGCGACCACTAATTTCCGGTCGCTGTTCTTGTTCTTCTAGTTCCATGACAATGTCTAAATCCGGAAAAGATTCTGTCGCTGAACTGTGTTCATTAAAATTTTCGGAATCGGTGGAATTTTCACAATAATATTCATTTTCGGATGATAAAATTTCCTTCTCGACATGGGAATTTGTTTCGTCGTCATTATAATTGTCTTCAGCAAAAGAAACTGACATATTCACATCGCTTTCTTCACCGTGCACACCCGATACACATGGCTCAGTAACAACTGTACGCACCCTTTCTTTTACCGCACCAATTTTCTTCATTTTTTCTGTAACACTACGTCTTGTTTTAGTCAACCGCAAGTGCTTCGAATTTGCAAACTTTGAACGACCCATTCTCGACAACTGAGAAAGACTTACTACTAATCGTTTCGTAATTAAATTATTTTTCAACTTTCACCAAAGTGGAATGTATTTACAATAATTAGAAATTTCATTTCAATTAACACAAAAGCTCTATGATAACTATCAGGAATCATCAATTTGTATGGCTGAATATTCAAGAATTCTATTTATAAAAATAATTTTCTTTTTTTGTTTGTAGGAGGTTCTTTAATGAATGTAATGTTTTTTTTTTATACTAACTTTTATTTATTTTTCATTTATTTGGTTTCGTGGAACTTTACCTCGTTTTCGTTATGGTAAGTTGGTATATTGGCTTGAAAAAGTTTTCTTTCTGTTTCAAATGTATTTTTTTCTCTACTTAGTTAGTTAACCCTCATCCGGGCAATGTAATTTTCAAACGTTACCGGGCAGTTCGGGCCTGTGAGGCCCCGCCGTATCTATATATTGTTCATGCGTTAAATTTTTATATATGCCATCAATTTCCTTCAAAGGATTATTTATTATAAAAAGCAAAATCACTACATTATAAGCTATTTACAACAATTATTACACAATAACTTTGTTCTTTACACATATTTTGTAATATAGACATGCATTTATATATTTGCTACCCCTTCAAGAGTTGGGAAAGTTATTTATTGTAAAAACCAAAACCTTCACTAAATACCTTTATACAAACGAGGAAGTCATTATGTAGATACCTCATTAGATAAACATAATCTTTGAATGCAATTATATTTTGTTAAAGAATGAAGGGCCTATTACGTCCGCTTGCCCGGTAATGAGGCTTTAATCGAAAAATGCTGATAAAATCAATATGCAGAAAATAAATTCCATCATCTCTTGTTAACAATGTTAAAAATAATTGTACTATTTTGAATAAACTTAAGTTCGGCTTTTTTTAAAGAAAGGAATTTGACAATATTACAAATGTTAAATCCTTAGAATATGGTTTACATACACCCATGCAGCGTGCCAGGTAGATGGTGTCATGAGGTTTGTAGATACGACAGGCGTTTCCAAAATTTCGAAACCACAATTTTATTTGACTAAATACAAGCCTTAATGACAAAAACTTTCGTGAATGACGAATTGCCTATTATGTAGAAGTACAAAAACTTAAAAAATTGTAATTTACATTTATTTTGAATTACCACTTAATTTTTTTAAATTTAGCTTTATTTAATTATATTTACGTATATAATACGGTAGGTATATGTTTATTATTACAGTTAAAAATAGAAAAATAAAATGAAACTTGGCAATTATCTATAAAACAATTTCAAAATGATCACCATTGTTTGCATTACAGACATCTCTTCGGGTAATATTATGAATTGCGTCAGTAATTTATTTACGAAAAAGTATAAAATACACGAATTAACTTACCTTGAAGGTCCTGGTTAATTTATTAATGAGTTTTGAAAAAACTATTTTATTGTAATATAAATATAGATAAAGGAATAATTGAAAAAGCAAAAATCTATGTACGTTTATGAAATGTCAATCGAAGTTGAAATAAATATTTGTGCCTAACTTCACCAGAAACTTGGAATAAACTTTAAATAAAAATTCTATAAAAAGCAGTTTTTTTCGGTCAATCATTGTTGATATCCTGGTACATGTTAAAGTAAAAAATTTCCAAAGCCGCCCGTTTCTATAAAAATACCGATAGTACAGTTTTAGCATTTTCAATCATATTTTTTTTATTTTTACATTTATTTCAGTTTACATTAAAAAACTTTATGTAAAATTAAATTTTCTTTAAAAAATACGTCTACACTTTTTCTTATAAAATTAATCGTTATTCAGAAAATGAAAAAAAATGAACTAACACTTAAATTCTACCTTAGGAATTTTTTGCCGCTAAATTACGCGACATGTCAAAAAATTGCATATAACATAATTAATCGATGTGTTTAAAGTCTATATCTACGTATTTTTATATCTTTGAAATATGCAGTTGTTTAAGAAATATTTGATAAAAACAAAAACTGCCCCTGATAAACCCCCGCTCCGCCGCTGGATTTCTTTCAAAATCTAATCCGCTCTAAGCCAAATGACAACAAGCTTAAATACAAAATTTTAAGTACGTAGGTATTTTCGTTCTGGAGTTATCGTGGATGCTAGCATACATCCGCACAGACATACATACACACAGACATCCAGACATGACGGCCGATCTTGGCAAAACTTGGCCAAAAGTTGTAAAATGAGCTAATATGTCGATTTAGGAAAGTGAAAAAAACTCGATTGCATAACCTTCTATACCTACATATGTATGTGCAGTTTGGAAGGTAAAAATACACCATTTAAAAAAGCCAAAAGGTAAGTCTTTTAATTATATATAAAATGGTGAAAGTTTACATTTACAAATTTGTATCAAATTACATTAACTATTCTTTAATGCATGTTTAAAGAAAAATGAGGTTACAAAAATTTACCTAATTTCTTTATCGAGCAAACAGTGCTTTACAAGTATAAATTATAAAATATTATTTATGCAATTATGACAGCGACTATTAAGATTATCTACGATAAATTCCTTACTACACTGACGGTACACCAGCATTAACAAATAAATAAAATATACGTACCTTTCCAACTCTTCAAATTACCTTAAGAAACACCAACGTGCAGCAAATAAAAAAAAAACGGATTTAAATTGTTACAAATGCGCGCAAGTGTAGAAATGATCCAAAACCGATCTTAATAACAGAAAAACGTATTCATTAAGAAATAATACTTATTAAAATTGAATCAGTTCCAAGTAAACTTTCAATAACTATTGACATTATCAGATAACGCAGGCATACTATATATTATATCAAGTATATTGCGTTTTGTGAAGTTTTCAATATTAATTTAGACACACCCATAGTCAACTTTAACATAAAAACATTATTCAAACTTCTAATTAATGATCATCTTTAGAAATTCCGTCGAGATGATTAAATTTTGCATAATTGTCTACAAAGGTAATTAAAGAGAGGTTAATTGGGCTAGAATCTCATTAATAAATGTGGAAAACAAATTGGTTAATTAGCAAATGAAAAATAAGTTTGTGTCAAAAATAAAACGTAATTTCTGATTAATCCTTAAACAAAATCGTGGGCTAAATAAAACAATCGTGAGTACAATAATCAATTAAAAGAATGAATCTTATTAAATCTGGTACATCACAGATTCATAGGCTGTGCTTAGATAAATGGTTTTAGAAAATATTGGAGGGGTTGTTGATTTTTTTATAGTTTAGAATGAAGAATGTTTTTTTTTTGACAAAACGTAATTATTAATGGTTTTTCATTCAGAAAATGTTTATAATGTTATTATTTAAAAGAAGAGATTAATTAAGTCGAAGACAGAACGTTCTTTTATAAATTCAACTAAATGAGAAGTGAATTTAAATATGAATTGTCTTACAATACCATGATAAGAGTGATTATTTCATCTAGTATAAATAATATCAATGATAATTTGAAAGTTAATATTACATTACAATCTTTTTATTTAATGTAGAGATGTCTCTTGATTTCATTTTTGATGTAATTTATTTCGATATTTCACACCGATAATGTAGCATATTTTAAGATGGATTTTCACAAGTAAATGTAGTAGAGGCATAAGCCGGATCCCGGTTAGAAGATATATATAAAAGCCACCATGGGGAGATATAACCGCTGTGGACAGACAAGACGGGTTTTAGCGCGCGACGAAAGCACACGTGTTATCAGAGCAGCTGCATAGAAAATTCGATTATTCGATACGCTCTTCGGAGCATCGAAAGCGAGTGACGAGTACGAGGTCATACGAGTACGAAAACGAGCAAACCTAAAACTGTTATTTTTATAACAAAACAATCTCCACTCCGGAAGTGTGGTTCTCACCGCAGTACGGATATAGAGAAGAAAAACAGGAGGGAAATGCTGATGTACGACGACGAAGACTTCTACGCCGAAGATCCCGATGATATCATCACCGATCAAAACATCCGGATCAACGAGCTCGTACGAATGGTGGAAGGCCTTCAGGAAAAGTATGCAGCACTTGAAAAGAAATATAAAGAAGCAATCAAGAAAAAAGAAACAAAAACGACGGGCGACACAAATAAACCCTCAAACTACGAGAGCGACGATAATCAAGAGGCGCTTCAAACCCCGAAAAAGAAGAAGCGGAAACAAAAATCAAAAGCAACTCATGAAACAACTAACAAGACAACCTGCTAGACAACAATTCTCAAAGAAGCAGAAGTAAAAGAAATAATGGAAACTACCACGTCGCAAACAATGGTAGAAGACGATCCCGCCCCCCTCCCGGAAGAGGAAGTAGAATTCAAGACCGTATCAAGAAAAAGCGGCACGAAACGTCAACGCGTGGACGATGAAACACAACTAAACAAAGAATTCTCCCAACAACAACAAAAGGAAAGAATTCCACCATTAATTATTCACAATCAAAATGAATACACAAAAGCAATTAAAAAACTAACTTCGGTCGACATAACACTGAAAGCCACGAAAACGACTAAGGGCGGAATTAATGTAATCCTAAACTCCGCGGAGGACTACAGGAACGCCACTCGAGCACTAGATGACGCAGGTATACAGTTTAATGTATACCTGCTTCACGAACAAAAACCAATAAAGGTCGTATTAAAAAAAATCCCCCAAGACGACGAAATAATAGACACAATAAAGGAAGATCTCCAGACCTCGGGTTTCGTGATCCAGAAAATAAGCCGCATGTTCGCGGGCCGGGAAAGAAGGATAACCTCAATGGTGCTGGTCCACCTCACCAGGAACGAAAAAGCAAAGGAAATATTCCACTTGCAATCAATTGGATACCTAAAAATAAGAGTGGAATCATTATACAAAAGAAATGGAACAAGCCAATGCTTTCAATGCCAGAGGTTCGGCCACACCGCATCAGGTTGTCGCGCATCCCCACGTTGCGTTAAATGCGCGGGTAACCATCAAACCCGTGACTGCGTGAAGAAACGCGAAGAGGGCGACGCACAGTGCTGCAATTGCACAGGGCAGCACACCGCAAATTACGGTGGGTGTCCCGCCCACCCAAACAATCAACGAAAAGTTAAAAATACCGCAAATACAACGAACAGGAAACCGACAAGATACATAGACTCACAAACAAGCTACGCTCAAATAGCCGCAAAGAAAACCGAACAAAAAAAAGAAGACGAAGAATACGAACTAATCGTAAAAATCCTGAAGGAAATCAGAGCAACAAAACAATAAAAATCATATCAAAACAACCACAAAGCCGCAGCCAATACACCGACCGCCCAAATCAGTATACAGGGAACACGATACAAGATGTTCAAGCAATCAAGGGGACAACATCAAACACCAAAACAAACACAGGTATTGTAACTTTACAAGTTACAAATACCACCACGAAACCAAATCAGATGAAGGTATAGGGGGCTTGCAGCCCGAAGTACCGAGACCATATACGATAACCGATATAACCGCTGTAACACTAAAGTATGTTTATCGTTGGAATACCGTGTGCTAGCCTGGTGTGAAATATGTTACCTTTTGGTTCATTAATTGTAAAATATTGTAATGTTTTTAATTATACTACAGTTAGCTACCTGTGTAACAAGGCGATCACCATTTATGGGGTATACGCCTGTATTAAATATTACAGTATTAACACATTTATTTATTAACGTGAGGGTAGGCTTATAACAGCTTAGATCTTAGTAACCTTAGAATATAAATACACATTGATTTATGTATTATAATTAATACTTGTATTTTGGTAGTTCTTTTCCTTATCCACAATAAAGACAGCAAAACTACATTACACTTGCTTATAAGTTTATATCGCTTTTTATTGTGTTACCTTTATTTTATCGTCCCCTAGATAGCCGTAACACATATATCCCGTAACAACTCTTTGACACAACGTGGGTGATCCGACCTCCTTTCTCTTTATAACGGTCTATCGTGCCACGTTTGTCCAAGCCTTACTACCTCTACAAAAATATTAAACAGTCAACAATGCCAAGTCATACTAGCAACGAGGAGGGGCGCGGTACTGTATAATCGCGGAGCCCTTTTATTTAAACAGATTTCAACTTAATGAGCCTGCGTGCGTAATTAAATAGATACGTCTTGCAATGTAAGGATTTATTTTTAATAGGTTACATAGGCTTGTTGAATTGATTGCTGCGAGCTCTAATCTACATTCAAATACCTACTTACCCTTCAATATAATCCTTTAGTTAATGACAAACACAGCGAGTTAAGATACCGGTTTAAACTCAATGCGATGGTGATTATTTATAATTTTGTTTACACGCCCGCTTCGCGGAAAAGGGGTTGTGGAATGGCAGGAAAGATGGGCGAACGTGAAAGAAGGAAAATATAATTTAAACTATAGAAACATCAAGGGAAAAGGGATACCGGGATATTTGAATTGATTGATTGTTTATTTTAACCTTCCCCATATTACATTGTTTGGTCACGTCATACATAAATGTACATATTATATTATACATATATGAAATACAAGACGAAAACACAAAAAAAGAGAAAACCTTACATAATAACAGCAAACTAACAACAAATTTAATATAATATGCAGGGAGGAGCATTCATATATTCTTATTTCATTACAAATGTGGTTATATAAGGGTAGATTTAACGAGTTATTAGTTGATACGCTTAACTGTAATACTGGTGGTGGGGAAGAGAGAAGGGACGAATATAGAAAATGTAGGCTGCGCGGAGAAGAGATCCAACATATGCTGAAAGAATGCAGAGAGTTAAAGGAAGAGGAGAGGATGGCAGAAGAGATACTGGAGGAAAAAGAAAGGGGAGCGAATTGGATGGAAGAAACATGGAAAAGAAGAAGGGGAGAGGAGACAAGAGGGAAAAAGACAGTGTAGGCTAAGTAAGGAAAGGGCATTAAATAGAAATGTAAATAGCATAAAACACAATTACTTCGAGATATTTGTTAAAATAAGCAAATAAATATAAAGATAGAGTAGGCTTGTTGAATTGTTTGCTGTGACCTTAAATTACATTAAAATATCTACTTACATTTGAATATAATCCTTCAATTAACCACTTACTCACCTATATTTAACGGTTTAAGATACGCCGTTTAAACACAAGACTATAACGATTATTTGCAGATATATTGTTTACACGCCCGCTTATTAAAATCCGAATATTTAGTTTAGTAAAAGAAAAAAACCAATTCTCAGTTTTAGTATTACTAAAATGTACACGATCAAATATTTAGAGGCAGAACGGTTTACAGTGAGGGTTTGTAATTAAGCAGTCAGATAGATCCGATTGAATCAAAACTCCAACCGCAATTGCAGTTTTTACTCTCCAAATTTACCCCCGTTTTTAAAAGTTATAAAAAACAAGAAATATTAAGTGGGAATATTTTCAAGAACTACAAGAAGTATTAATTTTTAAAATATGAATTCGTTCGTAACAAACCTTATCGGTCTCAAATTTCCTAGTACCAAAAAAAGATGTCTTTTGATTTGCGGTATATTCCGACGTAATTAATTATTAAGCGAGTGACGTTTTACACCAAGAATGTGCACATAAAAATTTTCAACGATTCGTTACGCTCCATTGGTAAAAGCAATTTCGAACGGACCCCTGTTTTCTACCCTAACATTCTCGGTCCGCTACCCTAAATCTGAAAATCTCAAACCATAAATGGACTCCGATAGCAGTTCTGTCACATTTGTCTGGGAAATTTTAATCGCTACATACTTGCAATTTTCATGTTTTGAATGTGTCCCTTATGTATTCGTCTTTAAGCTTTAAGGTGTTTTATATTCCACATTTTAGATAATCCTGTATAACGAATATAGATTCATGCATTTAGCTTCTTTTCTTTAATTTTGCAAATTCATACTTGGAAATGTGAAATATTATTTAATTGAATGTTTATTATTTGTATTACATTACATTATGGAATTCCCATTCATAGACCTTTATCGTTTTAAAACATGTAATTTCAGATCGTAGAAATTATGTACTTGATTATTTTATCTTATCTAGCGCTATAAACAACGAAGCGATTTCAATACTTGCAATTATGCAATCAATAAAACGTGGTAAAACGAGAGTTTAAACTACGTTTTATATTAATGGAATGTGAGCCTGCAATATCGCAAGGATTCACACATACCAAAGAAACTTGACTAATAGTAAATTATTATGCAGGGTGGAGCCATCCATCCTATACGAGTCGGTCTCTGTAATATACAAATGGTTTAAGATCTGATTTTTTTTCTTAATTATGTTATATAGGCCCTATAACACAAATAACTACAAATTAAAAATAATTGTGGTTATACAGGGTGAACCAAAAATAAGAATTTATATCAAAGTTGTTTTTTTAAGCGGAACACCCTGTATTTGAGTGTTTTTTTGATTCTACGGATAATATAAAGTATAGTTTCTGGAATGTTCCCTATACCGATCTCTTTTCGTCTTTGAAATATTTAAAGAACTCTTAATTTGTAAGCGTGAACAAGATTATCAACTATGTTGTGGTTATGTACAATACAGCAACATACACCTGCGGCATACGTGGTAATAATATTAGGCTATCGGCTAAAATGCAAATTTTTTTTATTGAAGCATACAGGGTACTCAACTACTCTAGCTGAATTTAACTTAGATGTGCAGCTGCATAATTTTATTAATTTAAATAGGACACCCTGTATTTATCAACTTTAATCGATAATCATTCAAATTGTCTTTCATTCGATGTAAGAGTCTCCTATACCTAAAACCAACGGTTCTTTAGTAAATAGTTCTTTTTTATTTGTAATATACGTATTTTGTAATAATCTTGTCTATTCATAGTAACCATAGAGCTAATATTACTCAAAATAGAATTGGACGAAATAAGTCATTCATGTCTGTCTCTTTCCAATGAAAGCAAAAGTTTTGAAGTAAAGTAAAACTACACATTTTAATTTAATTGCAGTATAACTGAATTTAACACACATGCGGAGTTGCATAATGTTTTTATGTAAAATGTTAGAACAGTTTAGGGCTAATGGAAACGTAGAATATAAAAATGTTATTCAACCCCAGCCTGTTGTAGGAGATGAAAATAATGAATTTTCTATTATTGCCTCACTAACAGAAAACCCGCACACAAGTCATCGAGCTATTAGTACAGAAATAAGTAGGCGAAGCATTGAACGAATAATAAAAAAACACAAATTTCATTCGTATAAGATACACTTGCACCAAGAGCTGTATCAAACGGACTTTCAACATAGATTACATTTTTGTTTACGGGTTATGGATAGAGTAGCATCCGACCAAAATTTTGTTGATAATGTCCTATTTTCGGACGAGTGTACTTTTCATAATAACGGACACTTCAATCGCCACAATTTGTGTTTCTGTGAATGTGTGGGGAGGAATAATAAGGAATAATAGGGTCCCGTGTTATTGGTCCTTATTTTCTTAATGGTCACCTTAATGGTAGAAAATTTCGTACATTTTTGTGCAGAAAATCATCTGGACCCCTTGATGATGTACCATTGAATATTAGGCGGAAAATGTGGATGCAGTTGGATGGAGCTCCCGCACATTTTGAACGTCGAGGATGGCGATACTTAAACCGGCGTTTTCCAAATAAGTGGATCGGAAGAGGTGGTCCTCATAAATGGCCTGCAAGATCACCGGATTTGATGTTGTTGGATTTCTTTTTGTGTGGCTATATACAAAGTACAGCTTACAATACATCATCGACTATTCCAGAAGACATGAAAGCGAAAATAAGATCTGCCTTTCAGACAGTAACTCCAGAAATGCTTCTCAAAGTGAAACGATCTTTTGAAAAAAGAATTCAGTTATGCTTAGAACAAGATGGACATCACTTTGAACCAATTCTTTAAATAATTTATTTTAATGTTAATTCTTAAATTTAGTGTTAACTCTTTTTCGTTTGTGTTTAGTTTTAAAATTTTAACTTTTTCGTAAATAAATGTTTTTTAAATTAAAACATGTAATTTTCCCTTACATCAAAACTTTTGCTTATAAGTGACAGGCATGAATGGCTTATTTCGTTCAATTCTATTTTGAGTGATATTAGCTCTATGGTTACTATGATTAGGCAAGATTATTACAAAATACGTATATTACAAATAAAAAGGAACTACTTACTAAAGAACCGTTGGTTTTAAGTATAGGGAACTCTTACATCGAATGAAAGACAATTTGAATGACTATCGGTTAAAGAGTAAAGAGATAGGTATAGGGAACATTACAGAAACTTTATTTATTTTATCCGTAGAATCAAAAAACACTGCCAAAGACAGGGTGCTCCGTTTAAAAAAACAACTTTGATATAAATTCTTATTTTTGGATCACTCTGTATAACCACAATTATTTTTAATTTGTAATGTTATAGGCCCTATATACCCTAATTAAGAAAACAACTGTAGATCTTAAGCCATTTACATTGCAGATAGCGACGCGTATAGGTTGCGCCACCTTGTATATATTATAGTAATCTCATTACATTTAGAATACATAACTCAATGAATACATAAACCCAAAATTTACATCGATTAGGACTTGATCTCGATAGCGCAGTTGGTTAGCAAAGTCCAGGTCGTAGGTTCAAATCCTACTCGAGGTAAATTTTTTATTTATGTATTTAATAATAATTTTTAATTACATATTTACTTTTGAACTTATTCGTTCATAACAAAACTTATAATAATTTAATATTAGTCAAGTTGCTGTGGTATGTGTGAATCCTTGCGATATTGCAGGCTCACATTCCATTAATATAAGTAATTAGATTGTAATCTCATTATATTTAGAATTTACATCAGTTCTACATACAAAAAGACAAAGCTTACATCGATTGGGACTAGTATCTCGATAGCGCAGTTGGGTAGCGCGGTACTCTACCAAAGTACAGGTCGTAGATTCCTACTCGAGGTAAACTTTTTATTTATGTATTTAATAAAATTAATAATAATTTTTAATTAATGTCTTGTTTTCAGTTTGTGAACTAAATAGAACAGGTATTTCTATATACATAGAACAGAAACGTTATGCGGTATTTTTTTCCATACAAACCGGTTTCGCGTCGAAAGTACTGTTAGAACACTATACTCAACCCATGATTTATCAATGACATAATTAAATTAACTATTTTTTTAATCATCATATTTCTTGTTTTTTTCACGTGCCTAGCAGATCAGGTTATAAGTACCGGAGTTGTCCTACAACTCGGTCGTTTCTAACGCTACATTGCCTTACAGTTCAAGTAGTTAAAATGAATTTACACATACAGCAATGAGGAAGGATTTTTGACATTCTAAAGTTAAATTGAGGTGCTTAGAAATTATGTTCTTTTTTTCATTTCGACGTTCAGCCTTCCTCTTCATCATACCTTCTCCATAATGTTAATCGCTCGAGTGATAAGACAGACTGGTTTGGTTTTGTTTCATTGGGTACAGTGATACATCCGTTACAGTATGGCGATCATACGCGTTCATATGGGCCAATAAACTTTTTGGTTTACTTACTATTTTCCAAAATTAGTGTAGAATATGGTTTATTAAGATACTCCGCCATTTCGATATTGTCACCGTTTAGTTTCTCTAAGTTTTTGTGAGGGCTGTCAATTAATTTCTAACCAAACATCACTTTCGCAGGACTGTATGTCGTAGTTCGTTGCATGGATCCCTTGAAAGATAATTGCACTTTTATTAAACTTATGCCATAAGCTTGGATCTTCCTTAAACTTCCTATAAAATAGTAGGTATTACTGCTTTATTGCATCTTTCAAATTGGCCGTTTGCTCGAAGTATTTGAACATTGATGTGCGCTACATTTATACATAAATCAATAAAAAATCTTGACTCGTAAACACTGCACACCTATCAGACACCCAAACAGTTTAAACAAATTCTCAGAACACAATAATTCTTCACTAGTATTGGTCGTTTTGCTGGTTCTAAGAAAATAATTTTAAAAATCGCACTATATATATATATATATATATATATATATATATATATATATATATATATATATATATATATTTGTATAATGTGCATTGTTACGCTAGAATTATATGTAAACCCCCTACATTATGAGGAGAATGGCTGCATTACTGCGCCAGCGTAGTAAAGCAAATACAGAAATTTGGGTTTTTATCGTGTTCGTGATACCGGAGACAATTGAAATTGTTATGATATACTAAGTTATGTTGTTAGTTAATATTGCCGTTGTCATTTTTTTCATAACTTCCCTGAAAATTTATTTTTAAGGAAATATAACCTCAACCAAAATTCTAATTATTTCTAATACCAATGCAGTAATTACTGTTCTAGTAAATTATAACTAATGTAGAAGTTATTTCAAACAAAGTAGTCCCTTTTGAAATTCTAAAAAATGTTAATAAATGCCCTTTTAGGTGAAAATTAAAATCACCAGCGTAGTAGTGCACATTATACATACATATATATATATATATATATATATATATATATATATATATATACAAGGTGACGCATTAGTGTGACAAAGTCCTATATCTGCTTTATTTAAAGAGATCCGAAAAAAAATTAAACACAAAAGTTGTAAGATATGTTTTGGTGCATATTCCAAAAATATTTTTAATTATACAGGGTAGATCATAAAAGCATAGAAGTAATTTTAAATTTTTTTTTAAATAGAAAACCCTATATATTATTACATATTTAGATTCTACCTACAATTTTAGACACATTTTATGTATAATGTCCTATACCTAACCCTAACCGTTTTTGACAAATTTTAAATTTTTTGCCAAAAATGACGTTTGCAGGCCAAAACATGGGTGGAAATCTTTTCTAAACGAAGCCTTTATCAATTAGTTATGGTCGGTTTCCTTGGAAATAGGGACCTACTCTAATGGGCTGTATTGATATTTTTATAATACATTCATACAGGGTGATCAAAAATGGACAATAAAAAGTAGATTCAAAAAAATCTATAAAGTCATTTTTTTTTAAATATAAACCCCCTATTTTTTTAATTCTATCTTATTTAGCATTAAAAATAAGGGTGACTTTGTATGAGAGTGTATATTCCAAAAAATTGTAGTTTTTGAAATAATGACAATTTAACAATTTTTTATTGTAAAAAGGCTATCTATACGGCTTTCAAGTTTTGTTGTTAGTTGGCCATGACGGCGAGGCGTGGTATATAAAAATAATAGAGATCATCAGAAACGTCATTATTTATCGTCAGTTGATAATTTGTGTGATGCATTAGTGTATTTTATAGCAAATTGATTTAAAACTTGAATTAAAATTGTAAATAATGAATCTTTCGCAAGCCGAGATGGTTGATCTGATTTTTGTTTTGGGAGCTAGTGATAAGAATACGCTCTTAGCAAGAAGACTGTATCAACAACGGTTTCCAGAGAGACGCAACCTGAAAGAAGGGCATTTGAAAAGCTTTTGGAGCGTTTTGAAAGAACTGGCAATGTGTTATATGAAAAAAATACTAGGGAAAAACCTGCACAGACTGAGGAAAATCAATTAAATGTGCTATTAACAGTTACCGAAAATCCATATATTGGACGACCCATTTCTCAGCAGGTTGGTGTTGAACGACGTACGGTACAGCGGATATTGAAGTCTCAAAAAATGCACCCCTATCACATTCAACTACTTCAAGAGTTGGTTCCTGAAGATTATCTAAGACGACTGGAATTTTGTCAATGGGCTCAAAATAAAATAAACCAACAAAGAAATTTTGTTCATTTGATTTTATTTACAGATGAGGCCACATTTCACAGAAACGGAAGTGTAAACAGACACAATTTTCATTACTATTCTACCGAAAATCCACATTTTGTAAGATATACTAGATATACTAGATGGTCTTTAAATGTTTGGGGAGGTGTTGTCGGTAATCATGTAATTGGACCATATTTTTTTGATCAACGAGTAACAGGGGAAGTATACTTAGACTTTCTGTAAAACCATGTACCTAATTTGTTGCGTCAAGTGCCACAGGATACGCAACAAGAAATGTGATTTCTTCATATTGGGGCCCCAGTACATCATACAGGTCCGATAAAAACTTTTTTAAATGCTAGATATCCAGAATGTTGGATTGGGAGGGGAGGGCCTGTTGCTTGGTCTACTAGATCCCCAGATCTTACTAAAATGGACTTTAGCATATGGGGGTACGTCAAAGAGCAGGTTTATAATATACCGCCTACAACAAAGGAAGGCATGAAGATTAGGATTAGAAACTGTTTTCAAAACATTAGTGTTGAAATGTGTACAAATTTAAGCAGCGAATTTGAGAGACGTATTGCATTGTGTATTCAAGAAAGAGGCGGACATTTCGAACAACTTATTAGGTAGTACGTATTTGACGTGTTTCTAGTACTTTTATCTGTATAACTAGTTACAGGTTTAGTTACATTAGAGGTGTTAAGTTTATGATTAGGATCAGGACATAATTTGTTGAATCAAAAAAATATTGTCTTTACTTTAAGTTCGTTTAATAAAATAATTATTTATATGGGGTTCAATAAATTGTAATATTTCGATCTGAAGTGCTCGATTTTTTTTGTTTCGCCGCGCCCCGCCGTCACGGCCAACTAACAACAAAACTTGAAAGCCGTATAGCCTTTTTACAATAAAAAAATGTTAAATTGTCATTATTTCAAAAACTACAATTTTTTGGAATATACACTCTTATACAAAGTCACACTTATTTTTAATGCTAAATAAGATAGAATTAAAAAAACAGGGGGTTTCTATTAAAAAAAAATGACTTTATAGGTTTTTTTGAATCTACTCTTTATTGTCCATTTTTGATCACCCTGTATGAATGTATTACAAAAATATCAATACAGCCTATTAGACTAGGTCCCCATTTCCAAGGAAACCAACCATAACTAATTGATAAAGGCTTCGTTTAGAAAAGATTTCCACCTATGTTTTGGCCTGCAAACGTCATTTTTGACAAAAAATTTGAAATTTGTCAAAAACGGTTAGACTTAGGTATAGGACATTATACATAAAATGTGTCTAAAATGGTATGTAGAATCTAAATATGGAATAATATATAGGGTTTTCTATTTAAAAAAAAATACAAGTTAGTATTAGGCCCCCTTATTAGAATACAAGTTCAAATTTCTCGCAATAAACAATCAGAATTACTTAAATACAAATTCAAATTTTCCACCAAGGGACCAGGAGGCTAAGACCCCGAAGCACGTTGCGTAAAACTATGTTTGTCTTATAAGTTAGCATTAGACCCCCTTATTAGAGTACAAGTTCAAATTTCTCGCAATAAGCAATCATAATGTAAACACTTAAATACAAATTCAAATTTCCCACCAAGGATGCGAAGCCTCGTAAGCAAGTTACGAAGCCCTATACCTGTCTTATAAGTTAGCGTTAGCCTCCCCCCCTCTATTAGAATACAAATTCAAATTTCCCACTCATAGATGGTACCACAAACAAATTCAAATTTTTGGTTAAGGGGCGAAGTCCTGAGAGGAAGTTGCTAAGACCTGAATGTGTCTTACAAGTTAGCATTATGCCCCTTATTACGATACAAATTCCCATTTCCAGCCATAACCTGCGGAGACTTAAATACAAATTCAAATTTTTCGCCAATGGGGCCTCGACGAGAGGGCAGAGCCCCGAGAGCAAGTTGCGCAGCCCTACACCTGTCTTATAAGTTAGCATTATTATAATACAAATTCAAATTTCCCGTCAAGGGTACCACGAGAATACACGTAGGCCCACGAAAAAGTTCCGATCACAAGGGGCGTAGACCCGAGAACAAGTTGCGACGAACAACACCTGTCTTAAAATCTCGGTTAGGTTCGGGGAGGATTGGAGTAGAGGTCACCGAAACAGCCTTCGCCGAAATCTTCGAGTTGCAAAATTCTACCGATATGAAGAAGTTTATCGCTTTTCTTAAAACAACGATGAATGTGTTCAGATGCGACTGTCTTTGTTTTAAGAACTCATATCCAAACCCCTCTTGCTAAACACGTCTATAACCGCTAGTATGTAGCTGCTTCGAGTAAAATTCTCGCCGTAGATTTATGCGTGGTGTACACTTTTTTGTTTTCTGTAACTCTCCTGGGCGTACATTTTATAAATCTAAAATCCTTTTTTCGACAAGATGTATTTCAGCCGAGACAGAACCTACGTGTAGAGCCGTCTTATTTGATAGCATGGCAGAGCCTTATCGGTAAAAATTCGAGGATTAAAAAGATAGTGTTCTAATAAGAGGTCGGTGTACTTAATTTGATTATAACCCCTTTTTGACACAGGTAATTCAGGTAGGATAGAGCTTGTCTGCTGTATTAGAGGTAAAATCTAGCTTAAAGAAGAAGACACAAGACATTTTTTCGGCGTATACACCGCTATATTGAAGATGCTGTCTTGTGTATTAGAGAACATACTACTGATCCGGAATTGGATAATCTCAAGAAAGATACGTGCGGTACAGCTTCAGGGGCGAAGAAGAGGAATTGAAAGCCTATGTAGTATTTCAAGGTAGTGTGGAGAAATTAGGTAATTTTAAGAATAATCCCATATCTGTGTAATAATAATAATAGCGGCAAATAAAGATTGTATATTACCCGCTGCATGTATTTTTTAAAGAATAATTACAATCGAATGAGTATTATTATGAAGCGGTATCAGGGGTTTTTATTTGTTAATAAACTATTATAATATAATCGCTCAAGATGAAAACGGTAAAGTTGATGCTGGTAGTTATGTTCTCTATGAAGATCCAGATAAGATAAATTACGCTGCCCTTAATTTTGAACATAAGGGGAAGTGCACCCATCCCAAAAGTCTTGACTGCCGAAAATGTCTTCACACTAATAGTTAACATAGGAGATTATGGATTACCTAGATTTGAGGATGTTTGCCATAATTTATTGTTAGACGTAGCACCTTTTTGCGACCCTGATCTATATAAATAAAGAGTAGTTACTTTTAACAGGTAGAAGCTTTATGGCTATGAATATATTTTACTGCTTTTTAAAGAAAGTATAACATTCCATACCAATAATCAATTTTACGTAATTTAATTTAGGTATTAAAAATAATGCAATTGATTTTAAAAAAATTATCTCTAACTAAAACACACAATGAAGCGTAAAACAAACAACTGTAGCCCCCACCCCTTATTAGAATACAAATTCAAATTTTCTCCTCATAGATCGCGCTACAAACAAATTCAAGAGGCCAAGTTCTGAGAGGAAGTTGCTAAGCCCTACATCTGTCTTACAAGTTAGCATTATGCTCCTTATTACAATACAAATTTCCTGCCAAGGGTACCACGACAATATACGAAGGCCCATGAACAAGTTCCGATCACGACACTTTTAACAGGTATAAGCTTTATGGCTATGAATATATTTTACTGTTTTTTAAAGAAAGTATGACATCCCATATCAATAATCAATTTCACGTAATTTAATCTAGGTGTTAAAAGTAATGCAATTGATTTTAAAAAAGTCATCCCTAAACGTAAAACAAACAAACAACTGTAATGCATGTGTAACCATTTAATGCATTTATTTTCTGCTTAGACCTTGTACACATAATTTTAACTATCAACCTTGAATATTTATACATATGTGTATTAACTAACGTATTAATGCAATTTTATTTTCTACGTAAACCTTGAACATATAATTTAGCAGTCGACCTTCAATATTTTACTCTTATTTGAGAATTGGTGCCATTATTATAGGGAGTACATAATGAAGCGTAAAACAGTCTATAATGCATATGTGTAACCATTTATCGTATTAATGCATTTTATTTCTGCTTAAACCTTGTACATATAATTTAACGTTCTCAAGGTGGTAAATCGTTTAAAGTACGATACATTAATTACTCATTTTTAATTATGTATAATGTTGGAAGTGACTTTCTCGTGGCAAAATAAGTATATTGTAAAATAAAATAAGTCTTAAAGAAATGTAATAATAACTTTAATAACAATTATGCAGTCTCCTTTATAATATACCCTATTACGAAAACACATTGTAAAGCAGTTATCTAGATCAGGATGATATTTAAACCTCAGATAGAAATAAATGAATAGTTATATAATATGCTAACCTCAGATAATGAAACAATCTGAGCTCGCCTTTAAATGTAGTCTTAAAAGATTGCATAGAACATAATCGTTTAAGGACTAGGGTTTCATATCCTTGATAAAAATCAAAACAATCTTAATAAATAATAATAATAATAGACACAGTTTAAATAACATCTTTTTATTATGAAAACACTTGTCATCGTCATCATCTTTCCATGTCTTATCTATTAATCCTTCCCCATTATTAGAATACAATTTTTATAACAGGGACGAAGCCCGCGAACAGATTCCTACAACAGCCTTACAAGACTAGGACCCCATATTAGAATACAACCCCCAATGTATAAATAATGTTTCCGTATAAGTAAAAGGTCACAATCTGTAGATGCGAATTAAAAGAAATGTAATAATAATTTTAATAACAATTATGCAATCTCCTTTGATAAAAATCAAAACGGGCCCTAATAAATATTAATAAACACAGATTAAATAAAATCTTTTTATTCTCAGGTGAAAAAAATGATCCCCACGTGGGGATATATAAAAAAACTGAAAGTTAAGGTGCCCCAGAGGTGACTGTCACAAAAAGAAAATGGGGATGGTGCCTCGGTACTACTATTAATCCTTCTTAACCAACTTTCAATATCCATCAAACCTCTGTCGTTTCCAAAATATAGTGTTTGTTAAGAAATCACCGAATAAGGAATTTTAAGCGTTTTGAGTTTGTGTTAAAATTGATGAAACTGGTATACTAACTACTTTGAAAACGTAGTTGTGTGAATTCTTGATCGTTTTGAACCATTTATTCATTTGTAACATATTTGTCATTTTTACCATACTTTAGTTTTTAGTTTAGTTTATTAACGGAAACTCCTATTACAATTTAATATACAATTCAATTATAACAACAAAAAAACAAGTAAAGTAATTGCTGCAAAAATAAGCAATATGTATCACATAGTTAGTTATTAGTTAATAATTACAAGCATAATGGGTATGCATCTATACATGTGAAACTATTACAATAAACATAATTAATGTAATTAATAATTATTGCATATACATAAGTACAAATTATACATATATTCCAAATTACAACTGATTAATAAATTTAATTGCTTCAAGAATGAACCTTTAATTTATATTTGAAAGAACAATATGTAGAATTAAATAAATCCAATCAATAAAAATTATTAAAAGAATTTGCTTGTCATACGATTTATTGGATTGTTTTTCGTATGTTCCGACCTATATGTTTTAATCCGAAATAGATTTTTATTTCTTCCTAACCTATCGTAGTTCGAAACATAAAAATTTAATTTCTCTAATAAACATTCAATAGAGTTACACCAATTAGTCGGTGCAACATACATAAATCTATATTACCCCTTGTTATGGACAATGGTAAAATATTTAAATGTGTACGAATGAATTCATAATTCCCTGAAGTATGCCTAATTCCTATTTTATACTCCATAGTCCTCAAAAACTTGTTTTGTATTTTTTCCAACATCTCAATATTTTTAATTGTAAATGGTAACCAAATGACAATGTACTAAGGAATAATACAATAATTTTAAACATCCTATATTTATGAAAATGTAAACTTTCACCATTAACACTCATAATAAAATACTTATCTTTTTTGGGGTTTTTAATGGAGTATTTTAAATTATACAATCTAAACGTTTCGATAACACTTACAGTTATCTTCGTCAGTAGTAATATTTGTAAGAATTGTTAAAGATGTTGTAAACAATTTTGTCAAAGTTGAAAAATTAAAACATAAACATCAGCCAGCTATTAATACAACAGTTTGAGAAACGTAAAAAGCCAACTCTAAAAATTAAATTTCAAATTTTAGTAAAGAATAACTAGAGGTTATTAAAAATTAAATATTGTTAAACTGCCTTAAAGATGACAAACGAGAACACTCTCTACGACGAAAGCTAACAATGAAATTTGTCAGCCAAAAAACACATTTAACAAAATTTAATCGAGTTATGATGTAAGTGTAAAGTTGTGAAAAACTTCAATTTGAAAATGATAGAAGCATTCACAAATCCAAACATCACATCAAATAAAATAACCCAGTTAAATCTAACAAAGAGATATCTTTATCAATAAGTGGAAGTGTTATTAACAATGAAAAGCATAATGCAGAACGTTTTTTGTAATTTTTTTAATTTTAATTTAATTTCAACTACTTATTTTAAATTATAGTGCTGTGATAATTTAGAGAGTGTTCTGATTTGTCATCTTTAAGGCAGTTTAACAATATTTAATTTTTAATGTTATTCTTTACTAAAATTTAATTTTGTAGTTGGCTTTATACGTTTCTCAAACTGTTGTATTAATAGCAGGCTGATGTTTATGTTTTAATTTTTCAACTTTGACAAAATTGTTTGCAACATCTTTAACAATTTTTAACAAATATTACTACTGACGAAGATAACTGTAAGTGTTATCAAAACGTTTAGATTGTATAATTTAAAATACACCATTAAAAACCTCAAAAAAGATAAGTATTTTATCCTATATTTAGTTCTTTAGCTGTTATCCAAATTACATCCCATTGCTTTAGTGCTTTTGCACATATAAATTGATTATGATTTTTGAAATTTAATTTTGAGTCAAATAACTCTCCCAAATCTTTAATACACTTAACATTATTCAAAGTAATCTCTTTAATCTCATAACTTAATTTTAAGACAAACTTACGCGTAAACGTAATACAGTTACACTTCTCTATATTAAGCCACAATTGATTCATGTCATACCGCAAAGCTATATTACTTAAATCCTCTTGAATTAACCAACAATTATTAACAGAATTAACTTCTTTAACCCTTTGAGGACGGAAGAGTAAATATTTAAATTAAATAGAAAATCTTTGAAAAACTGAGTTTATTTATAAATAAACTTATACAAAAAATACATTAGAAAGGACGAAATATGCTGGAGGATAAAGGAACTACTTTGTATGACAATGTATAAAACAATTTCTGTCCTTATTCAGGCGTAGGTCCACGTCGCATGTCGTACATTTCCATATAGTTCGATCAACATCTTTTGCCGTACTGGCAATTTGCCCATCTTAGAGTACCACATCTAACAGGCACGCGTGCGCACTGATCGTACCGAACTTCAAGGGGAATAATTTTCTTGTATTTATTGGGTTCATATCTGGTGTTTCTACTCCCTTTAGCAGAAGAAATTATGGCGTCTATCAAGCCGCGTGCAACAGAGAAACGAAACTGTTTCAATGCTACAGATTTTCCGTCACTTCTTTGTTGAAACAAAATGAAAGAATTCACAACACTTGTGTGGAGAAATAAAAAAATATGCGGTGCCACCATTTCTGTGACTTTCGGTCAATTTCATATAGGGTTTTCAACATGTCAAATCTTTCTACATATCCCATATGTTGGTTATAATGTTTCACCGTAACAGGACATGGTATTTCCTCGGTGGTACCATTTCTGGACTTTCTTGAGGCCGATGTCATTATGGATGGGTTATGATAGTTGCCCAAAAATAATACATTTCTTCGATCCATCCACTTCAGCGCTGCTAATCCATCCGTAGAAACTCTCCAATCTATATCACCTCTTTTCATACACTTATCACTTTTGAATTCGGGATAATTCTTCCTATTTTTGCGGATTGTTCCGCAGACATATATTCCATCAGCTAACAAGTCTCTTTGCAAATCTATGGAGTCGAACTAATTATTGAAATATACTTTGTGGTGCTTGCCAACTAATGCCCTGTTCAGGTCTTTTACAGCACGACAACCTAAATTATTCTTAGTGATACTAGGATCGACCTTGCCTGTGTAAATTTGAAATTCAGAAACATACCCTGTAGAATAAGCCCTGAGCCACACCTTGCAGCCTCTTTTCGTAGGTTTCATTGGCATATATTGGCGGAGGCTAGTTCTGCCTTTAAATTTTATCATTGACTCGTCAATGGACTGAAACTCGTTAGGATTTAGAGAAGCACGTAGTATTTTTGTCAATTTCGAAAGTAACGACCTAATTTATATAACTTGTCATAGTTGGGTTCACCTCATTTTGGATATACTGAATTATCGTTTATGTGAAGATTACTTAGGAACCACGAAAATCTATCACGTGATAATACGGAGCTTATGAAATGGTCTCGTATCTCTTCTCGTGAAGACCAGTAGTCTTTGTAACTAGGCATTCTTTTTTACGACATTAGTAAGTTTATCCCCAAAATGATTTTAATTCAGCATTTGTAGTATGAACAAAGTTTTTCTGCAATGCATATAAGTTGGTTTGAAAAACGGTAACAGAAATGAGATCATCTGGGAACAATAAACTGAACATGTCGGTGGGTGTTTCCTATGTTTTCTGGAATCTTCGGGCCAGTTTCTGCTACAAACGGGTTTACATGATTTACGTGAGAAACATCTTTTTCCCAGACGACTGTTTTCTTTCTCAATTCTTCTTGCTCCATTCATCTGCACATGGATAAATTTCTGCGTCAATGTCTTCTATGTCATCTAAATCAAATAATCCGCCACCTACTTCATGAGAAACTGCTTCATTCAGATGGATTTCATCGGCCATCACACTTTCTCAGTCCGAGACAATGGACTCACAATCACTGGGAATATCCAAATTAGCAAAAAAATCGGATTGACTCATTGCCTCGAGTTCCAGAAATGACCATTTCATTTTAGAACCTATAGTAAAAGTAGTACCCAGGCACATCACATCCTTTACGTCAACGTTTCACTTTTATATGCCACGTGGGACCGGATTTTCCACTTATTTTATACCATTACGTGTAACGTGTTTTCACCTTATTTTTGCACATCCACGTGTGAGACCGCATTTTCACCCTATTTTTATATATCGTGTGAGACGATTTTCATCCCTATTTTCACACTCGCGTGTGAGACCGTATTCATCCCGTTTTCATCCTAATTATTTTATATACCCTCGTGTGAGACCGTATTTTCAACCCTTTTTCAACCCTAATTATTTTAATACACCACGTGTGGGACCGTATTTTCAACCTTTCTTTTATCCTAATTATTTTTTACTCGCTTACGTATAGGACGTGTATTTTCATCCCTATTTTAATAAACTATGACGCCGGTTAAAATTGTCACCTAAACATATGGAACACTGCTTTGGATTTTGACGTCACAAGACCGCTGCGAGGACGTACATTTCAACCTGACAGTATTTTCAACCTTTTGTTTGTATTTAAGAGCCCTTTTGGCGACCTAAAGGATAGGCAAATGCATGCGCACGTAGGATCGTTTTTTTACCTATTTTAAGGGTTAATAAACGGTAGGATATTTTTAGTATTAAAAGAAACTAATCAAGGTAAAGATAACGTATACGTTTGATTTTAAAATAATATTACATTCTATAACGATAATAAACAGTTAATGGCATTGCATAATCAGCTAATTACCCTGTTGTTGTCATACAATGTGAATGTACGGTTTAGCGACTATTTAATATGAATTGAATTTTATCAAATGAGATTGCATAATTGTTGTTATTATTAAAATCATTATTAGGTTCCTTTTAATCCCATATCTAGATTGTGACCTCTTGTGGTGAAAATTCATTTGAATATATTTTAAAATGAAATTGATTTAAAATAAAATGTAATTAACTAATTGATTAAACTGCTTACAGCAATAGTAATTATCGAAAATTAAGGAATGTCGCTTTTATTTATTTACCTTTTTAATACGTATTATTTACATACAATATATTTTGGTTTTAAATATGAGTCACAATGTCGCAATCCTTTTGCTTTAATTATGGGTCATAATTAAATCTAGTTGTCGACATCAAGGTAGTCTACTTACCAAATTAATCTCATGTACAACAAGAAACTTAATATCAATAATGTATAACAAAGTATTTTTATAATGCCATTTTCGTACATAGTTTAATGTCCATGTAAGGATCGTATTTTAGCCTTGAGATCGATTTGGTCTGGTCAGACTAGTTGGTCAGTATCGGAGATTGTATTCTAAATTGTCTCCTGTGAAATTAGCTTTACAAAACACAGACACAACCAAAGTACAGCACGAGCACAAACATAAACACTAATCACAGGAACAATTACAAGCCCAAGAATCAGGACATGCACAAACACAAGCACAGGATACAATTAAATACAAGCACAAGCGCAAGCACAGGTACATACAAACACACAAACACGAAAAAACAAATTGCAAACACGAAAACGAAAATTCGAAACACGAAAATTCGTAAACACACAAACTCACAAACACAAAAACGAAAACGAAAATTCAAACACGAAAAATAACAAACACACAAACGCGCAGAGTACGAAAAACGCAAACACGAAAATCGTAAACACAAAAATTCTCAAACACGAAAACCGCAAACATACAAACGACAAACACGAAAAACGAAAACACAAAAACGAAAACGGCAAAGCTGCCGAATGAATTAAGACTGGGATTTGGAGTCTATAAACAAAATGATTCTCTCGTTCTGTCTCTGTCAGCTGTCTTGTCTCTGTCTCTTCTTCTGCTGTCTTGTCTCTGTCTTTCTGTCTCTGTTCTGTCTGTCTTCTTGTCTCAGTCTCTGTCTCAGTCTCTGTCTCAGTCTGCTTGTCTCTGTCTTCTGCTCTGTCTCTGTTCTGTCTCTGTCTCTGTCTCTGTCTCGTCTCTGTCTCTGTCTGCTCTTAATATCGGTCAGTGCTGTCTGTAGTTGATTAAAGCACATACAAGTCAAAACACATTCTTCTTGGCATCGATTCAAGCATCTCAACACTTGTGAACATTCTTCAATTTTACTGACTGTTGAGGCTGTAGTACGTTTTCAATACAAACGAATCTTCATACTGTGATACAGCAAAAACACATTGTAGTTAGTTTCACAATTACTTTAAGAAGCCTGATCTAATCATAAATAAACTTGTTAAGTAATTAAACATACCACGGCCTGGGCAAGCAACGCTTCAATTATAGCTTTTAGACAACACAATGCTACAAATAGACTAGCTGCTTTAGTACGAGAATCAAACGAAAACGCGCATGCACGCACGCACGCACGAATACGCACGCACGCACGACAACGACGTACGCAAAGCACGTCGCACGCAGTATGCGCGAGCGTTCGCACTCGCAAACGACGCAAACGCACGCAAACGCACAACGCGACGACGAAACGCACGCAAGCGCAGCAACGCACGCAAACGCACGCAAACACGCAAACGATACGACGCAGTGTGCGTGCGTGGTGTGATGTGTGTCAATATGCGTGCTGACGTACGTACGGTGAACGCTCGCGCATACGTGCGTCGTGCGAAGCGTGCAGTTGCTGCGTACTACGTGTACGTGCGTGCGTGAAACGTGTAACGTGCGTAGCGTAAACGTCGATGCGTGCGTGAACCCTATGCTATGCGCATTTTCGATTGATTCTCGACTAAAGCAGCGTCGTATTGCATTTAGTTGTAAGATTTTGTCAGAAGCATAATTACTGCTGATAACATGGTAATGCCTTTTAACAAATATTTTTTAGATTAATCAGGCTGCATAAGCTGTTTCATTGAGGAAACAACTTTTTAATGTTTGTGAAATATCAAGTTTGAAGATTTCGTTTAGAATAGTATCAGTCTCAAACAGATGCAGATAATAATTGAAAAAGTGCGAAATTTGAAGTAAATTTCATCATATAAGAACGAATTGTTTCGACATTCGTCGTGTCTCAATCATATACAGCACGCTTTGACCGTATGGATTAAGCAGTGCGAGACGCAAAAGTCTGAGACTTAACAGACATGAGACAAGAAAAGATTAAAACAGAAGACGAGACAGCAGAGAACAGACGAATGAGACAAGACTGAGACAGAATGACAGAGACAAGAAGACAGTAGACAGAGACAGAACAAACGAGACAGAGACAGAGAACAGAACAGAGAAGAGACAGATGGAAGAGACATCAGAGACAGAGAGCAAGACAGAAGAATCATTTTGTTTATAGACTCAAATCCAGTCTTAATTCATTGGAGCTTTGGCGTTTTTCGTTGTGTTCTTATTTACGTAGTTTGATTTGTAGTTGGTTTCGTGTTTGAGAATTTTGATGAATTTAACATTATTGATCTGAATTACATTGCGATAAATATTTTGCGTATTCTGCTTTGTGTGTTTACTAGTTATTAATATCGATTACTTGCAATTTGTTTTCTTTTTATAAGTGTTTGATGTTTGTTTACGTAATTTCGTGTGGTATTTTATTTATATACGTGTTTGCAATTTTGTTAACAATTTGTTTTTTTATGTTACTTCTTGCCTTGTTATTCATTGTAAAAGTTCTGTTTTTTTGTCATGTCCTGATTCGGGTTAATTGTTCCTGATTGTTATTTTGCTCGTCTCGTTTGTGCTGTCGTATTTTTAAAGTACTTTCAGGAGACAATTTAGAATACAATCTCGATACTGACCAACCCTAGTCTGACCCAGACCAAATCCGATCTCCAGGCTAAAATACGATCCCTTATGGACATTAAACTATGCGAAAATGGCATTATAAAAATACTTTGCTTATACATTATTGATATTAAGTTTCTTGTTGTACATGAGATTAATTTGGTAGTGATACCTTGAGCGACAACTAGATTTAATTATGACCCATAATTAAAGCAAAAGGATTCGACACATTGTGACTCATATTTAAAACCAAAATATATTGTATGTAAATAATACGTATTAAAAGGTAAATAAATAAAAGCGACATTCCTTAATTTTCGATAATTACTATTGCTGTAAGCAGTTAATCAATTAGTTAATTACACATTTATTTTTAAATCAATTTCATTTTAAAATATATTCAAATGAATTTTCACCACAAGAGGACCACAATCTAGATATGGGATTAAAAGGAACCTAATAATGATTTTAATAATAACAACAATTATGCAATCTCATTTGATAAAATTCAATTCATATTAAATAGTCGCTAAACCGTACATTCACATTGTATGACAACAACAGGGTAATTAGCTGATTATGCAATGCCATTAACTGTTTATTATCGTTATAGAATTTAATAGTGTATTTAAAATCAAACGTATACGTTATCTTTACCTTGATTAGTTTCTTTTAATACTAAAAATATCCTACCGTTTATTAACCCTTAAAAATAGGTAAAAAAACGATCCTACGTGCATGCATTTGCCTATCCTTTAGGGGCTCCCCGCCAAAAGGGCTCTTAATACAAACAAAAGGTTGAAAATACTGTCAGGGTTGAAATGTACGTCCCTCGCAGCGGTTGTGACGTCAAAATCCAAAGCAGTGTTGCCATATGTTTGGTGACAATTTTAACCGGCGTCAAGTTTATTAAATAGATGAAAATACACGTCATACGTAAGCGAGTAAAAATAATTAGGGATAAAGAAAGGTTGAAAATAGGTCCACACGTGGTGAAATAATTAGTTGAAAAGGGTTGAAAATACGGTCTAACACGAGGGTATATAAAAATAATTAGGATGAAAACGGGATGAAATACGGTCTCACACGCGAGTGTGTAAACAATAGGGATGAAAATGGTCTCACAGAGTATATAAAAAAAGGAAAATGCGGTCTCACAACGTGGATTGCAAAAATAAGGGTGAAAATACAGTCCTACACGTAAGCGGTAAAACAAGGGTAAGGTGAAAATCCGGTCCCCACGTGGGCATATAAAAGTGAAAGGGCGGGCTTGGACGTAAAAAAGTGGATAGTGCCTGGGTACTACTAGTAAACAAACTATCTAAGTACAATACGCAAAACACGTAACTGCAAAAAAAAAACAAGCATATTCAAGAAATATTGCTATATTCCTAGTGGTTAGTAGTGGTAACCACAACAAAAAGTTATTAATATCAACAATATAGAAGTTAAATTTTTTGCATAAATTACTTTTATCTAATAAAGTGATGAATGGTTTGTACTTACCTGCCATTTTCATGTTTATTATTAACATTTACAACAAATAAATATTAGCTTATTGATGAACTGGGCAATAACATAAGTAAACACGTGGAACGACCAACGACGACGGACGAATATACCGGCCCTAGGCTGGCTAGACCGTGTTCGCGTTCAAAAAATGTTCTCTCTAACGTAGGCATCCCGTTATATAACGTGGCAACCTTGAAAAACCACTAGGACAGTAGTGTTATGACTTTGTATTTGTGGTTAGCAGCGAGAAGGCATAAAGGAGATGTTCACAGTTTTTAATAACTTGAGATATATCATTTATAAAAAGCAGAAACGAGATTGGACCGCAATGGGATCCTTGGGGATGCCTGAAGTTACATTAATCGGATCGGACAAATACTTATTAAAAGGCACAATTTGTAAGCGATTGTTTAAAAACGACTATAACTTTATTAATGAATAATAAAAACCTAAATTTTGAAGTTTAAGAATCAATAACGAAAGTTTAACTTTATCAAACGCCTTACTGAAGTCAGTACATATACTATCTATGTGATTATGATTTTCTAGTTTATGTAGCAAATAATCAGAGTATACTAAAACATTAGAAACAGTAGATCGTCCTTTCATGAACCGATGTTGAGTTGGTGTAATAAAATTCTCTGGTAAATGGGAGGCCATCAATTTATCAAAAAGCTTCGGAATCAAATATTGGATACAAACCCCATTATAATTCATTATATCATCTTCTTTCCAGATTTATAAATCGGAACAATAAAGCTGGTTTTTCATTTAGAAGGAAATCCACCTTTTTTTTAATGAGATGAGAAAAAAATTATAAATAGATTGTGTCAAAGAATTTACACAGCTCCTTAATAATGTGCTTGGAATTAGGTCAGTTCCCATTTTTGCAAAAAAATCGATTTCGTTTATTAGATTATTGTAAACGTCTTGTCTAGTAAAAATATCTGAAAATTAACACGCTTATTTTCAGTAAATTTATGAATGTAATTAACCGAATCCTCTTTCACATATATCGTCGTAAAGTACTCCGCAAATAAATTTGCAATATTAACACACCGTTATCTGCGAACTATTTTTGTATCTCATTATTTCAGGGATACTCTATCGTTTTTGTCCCTAAAAAACTGCCAAAAATGTTTCGGATCATTAACTATATTTGCTTCAACCTAAGATATATAATTTTTAAAAAGTATTTTACATCCGTGTCTCAAATTTTCAAAAATTGTGTAACCAGAGTGATAATTTGTTGTTTTATACTTTTTGTGAGCACCTTTTTTGTTTTTTATTTATTCAATGAAATCGCTATTAAAACGTTTAGGGTTTAATTTATATGCATCTATAGTCTTAGTTGGAATATACTTATCCCTGGAATCATATCAAGCTTTATAAAATGAATTGGTAATAATGTAAACATCATTCTCATAAAATAAAATGTCACAATCAATTGAATTAAGATATACATTCATTGCATTGTAATCAGCATGTTTGTATAATGAAATTGTTTTAGAATTATCTAAAGTGCTAAATATACTTGGAATTGTAATAATATACTAATCATAGTTCATCGAATTTTGTAAAAGTGTGTTGCTAGCAGAATTTACTGAAACATTATCCATATTAGTAAAAACTAAATCAAGAAAAACATTTCTGGAGTTAGGAATAACATTAATTTGACTGAGATTTACAAGATTAGAAGAGTTAATAATGATATCTGCAGAACTATTTAGTGACTCATAAAAAGAAGTCATGGATTTACTTGAATTCCACTTAATTGAAGTAAGAATATAATCACCGCACACAATAAACTTACATTCATTCTCATTGTACTGATAAAAAATATCTTCAAGTTGATTCACATGTTCTTCATACACACCAGCTGCTGGGTGCTATGTATAATTCTCCAATAATAAAGTTAATTTTGTCTGTATTAGTGAATACAAACAAATGTTATATTTTATTGTTTATTAATACTATCCTTGTTTATATACATTCTATAAACAAGGATATATATATATATATATATATATATATATATATATATATATATATATATAACATATACAGGGTGTCAAAGTCGAAAAATAAATCACATTTCATTTAATATCTTTCGATCACTTCCAGCTAATTTCATGAATTTTCTTGTGCGGGGTTTTTTTGGGATGAGAAATTCAAATTTATTATCAATTTCGCTGTATCTTCTACAGGACGCCACCGGCGACGATTTTGAACCCTTTAAACCGTTACAACTTTTTTGTTCCAGCCTGTATGTTATTTTGGACTAGAAAAATCCCTTCCCCTGTCTTTTGTATTTAAGAAAGGTATATCTTATTGAAGTCGCTAGGGCCAACGGTTTCCGAGAAAAACGCAAATTATCTACAAGTAAAGTTGGTTTACTGACGTATTTGACTGCTATCTACAAACACAAAGAAATAACACTTCCAGTAACACTAAATGGATTTAAGTTTTCATAGAGGCACGTTTCAGTTTAATCAGGACATCATAATTATTAGTATTTGCTAGTATATTTAATTCGTTTAATTTAGATCGAATACCACTGGCGTTCATGTAGTACACACTTAGTTTTTTGCATTAATACTTACAGGATCCTCGCAAATATATGGAACGTCGTTTTTGTATTTTATTGTCAAGTTCATATTGCCTTTTAATTTTCTTTCTTCGAGCTCAGTCTTAATAGCCTTGAAATAATCAACTTGAGCTCTAGTTCGGTTCGCACAAAATTTTATAGTATCATTCTGCGTAACTGCTGTACTACGCAATAATTGCAAAGCTTCAGTTGGATTATTAAATATAACTTTCATCGGTCGTGGTTTAGTAGTCTTTTTGCCTAAACGGATAACTTTATGAGGAACAACTGTAATCATTGCGAGATACTAAAGTAGTTTTAATCAGTATTGTCTCTGAATTTATTCTATCTTCGGCTTCAATTAAATTAGATTCAGGCACATCAAAAATAATGACATTATTTATTTGCGGATATACGTAGAAAAATGCGGATCAATAGAAAATAAGCTTCGAATGTATAGTATCATACAGTTTACATAACATATTCAACGGCAAACTAGGGAAGCGCTGGTGGTACGTTGCTTGCCTGACACGCGGTTGATGTTGGGCATGTTAACGCAACTGCTCATACTGCAGCACGAAATCATGCATATTTAGAGGAGTTCTATGACGACAGAACTACTAGTAGAGGCTTATGGCCGCCACGCTCGCCGGACTTATCGCCACTTGATTACTTCTTATTTGCGCACTTACACAATATGGTACATATATATATATATATATATATATATATATAGACAGCTCTGTATACTGTAGATGATCTAAAAAATGAAATTACAGCTGCGATTCAAAACATTACTCAAGACCAGTTACAAAATGTGTTTAACAATATGAAAAGACTAATAGACGCTTGCTTAAATAATAATGGAGGTCATATAGAGCATATAATTTAGAACTAAAACGCCGGTTTCCCAAGTTGAAAATCGTTTAATCCATTATACTGTAACTGTTAAATTAATATAACTTTTATTATAATATAACCTAAAATTGTAAGATAATTAAAACATTACAAATTATTATTGCCATTATATCGCCTTTATCTTATATATTAAAATGATCGGGTCATTTAGTTCATTTCGGTGATTGTTTTATGTATGAACAAAATTTACATCGATTGGGGCTTGAATCTCGATAGTTGGTTAGCGCGGTACTCTAGCAAAGTACAGGTCGTAGGTTCAAATCCTACTCGAGGTAAACTTTTTATTTAAGTATTCAATAAAATGAATAATTTTTAATTACCTTTCAACTTATGCGTTTATAACAAAACTTATAATAAACGTCACATACGATTACAGAACACGCCATGCATGTGCACGTATCGACATCCCATTTTTTAATTTTTAGATTAATTAATATTTAATTTATTACTATTAACAACAACATTTAAATTCTATCCAAAAAGTTTGACACATTTATCAATGTCATCGGGTTTATCGGTTTATAGGAAAATGGATTGGAACTTACAGTGCAATATCTTGGGAGCTCGATCGCCCCGATTTAAGGCCGTTGGATTTTTTCTGTGGCCTGAAAACCAAGTGTATGATGGGAGTTTTGAAAATGAAGAGCAGTTGTTAGTATCGGTTATGGCAGCAGATAACACGTTCGCTGCTATACGGGACATTGTGACCCCGTACTGTGTCAACATGTTGTGCGGCCTACATGGTGTACCTCTGCTAAGTGCGGATGTCATAACTCATCCAATTTTTGACAGATCTTAGAATTTTAGATAGATTCTTGTTTTATGTGTTCTCCGAGACAGAGAAAACCTAATTTGGTACGGGTCATATATATCCCGTAATGCACTGCATAAAGAATTCTTCAGCAAGTGCTATACGGGACGCGTATTCTCACCGACCATCAAGCGTTAGAACCGATATATAAATTTGCCAGTTAGGTTACAATAGTTTTGTTTATCTAATCTGAACTAGTTTGGACTTTTACAAATACATAAACTTTTGTTGTTTATTTATTTTTGTATTTGTAAAAATCCAAACTAGTTTAGGTTAGATAAAGAAAACTACTGTAATCTAACATACTTAGATTATACCTGTAGATAGAAATTTGTCTTTAAATTTAATACAACATAAAAACTTCAAAACAAATAAATAGACTATATTCATTTAACGTTTCGGTAATATAACGTAATATCATTTTCAAAATTCAAATTCGTAAAGTTAAAATATAGTGAAAGAAACAAACTATAAAAATGTGATTGTAATATTTTTAGTACAATCATATCTTGCTGGGTGTTTAATGACGGCTTTAGACTAAATATATGCAATGCCTCCATTATATTCAATATTACAATGACATTTGGTATTTATTAAATACGTCACTTACATTTTTATAGTTTTAAGTCTGTAGCAACAATTTTGAAAATGGTATACGTTATATTACCGAAACGTTAAATGAATATAGTCTGTTTATTTTTTTTTTTAAGTTTTTAGGTTATATAATTAGATTAGGTTAACAAAACTACTGTAACCTAATATTAGTCGTTTATGCTTCTCAACACTCAAAATATTTGTTAAAATTGAACGAACAGCGACCGACGGCAAATTTACATGTCGGATCGTTTGATGGTCGGTGTTTGCACACCTGTAATCGTGCGCATCGCGGTGGTGAGATATCGCAGCTGACTGCTCAGTTTGAATTCGGTTACTATCGTTCAATGTGTTCGTTGGTTTATCTGTGTCGGCTAGTGGATTTAGCCTTGCGTCAGCAGTTAAGCAGTGAAAGTGAGTCAGATGCAGATTTTGTTTCCGATGACTCAGTAAATGATTCCACTTTTCTTCCACAAGAGGAAGACGTCACAGAAGCATCGGATTCTGATGGAGCACCGGTAGCATCTAATCAACCGACTACAAGCGGAATTTGGAATCCCATAGTATCAACAGAAAGTTTGGCATTCCCTGTAAATCCCAAGGATAAGCCTTTGTCAATCGATATTCCCGCTTCCTGCACATCACCGGTAGACTTTTCCAAGTTATTTATTACTAACGATCTTTTAGACACAATGGTGGAGGAAACTAACAAATATGCAAGTGAAAAATTGCGAGATGCTTCTCTAAAGAACACTGCAAGAATAAAGAAGTGGCAACCTACCACGCCTGATGAATTAGATTTTGCTGACAACAGCCTGGACCGCAAGCAGGACCGTTTATTTAAGATAAGACCTCTACTAGATCCCCTCTTAAGTCAGTTTCAAGGAAAGCACTTGTAATTGATGAAACAATGATACGTTGAGAGGCAGATTGTTGTTTAGACAATATATTAAAAACAAAGCGCATAGATATGGTCTAAAGGTTTATAAACTGTGTACTGAAACGAGGTATATTTTAACATCAAAAGTTTATACTGGCAAGGGAACAACTACGCCTGGAATCAGTCACGCAGAATCTATAGTAAACGATTTGATGGTGGACTACTATGGTCAGGGACACACTTTGTTTTGTGATAACTTCTATACTAGTGTACTATTAGCTGAAAAGCTTTTAGAAAGGAACACCAGATTATGTGGCACAGTGCGCAAAAACAGCAAAGGGCTCCCCAAGGAAGTAGTTTCCCAAAAAATGCGTAAGGGGCAAATCAAAGGACTGCAGAAAGGTTCCACAAAATTTTTTAAATGGATGGACAAACGGCCTGTTTTCATGGTAACAACATGCGAACATCATGATGATTCCTTAAAACAAACAGGAAAGGCAAAGCGTGATGAAGTAGTTTTCAAACCGCAATGCGTGTTGAATTACAATGCGGAAAAGAAGCGAGTGGACTATCGAGGACGCCGAAACGCATTCATACCCTGTCACAACAAGGTCCCGAGGATCGTAAGAGAAGAAAGTGCACAGGGTGCTACTAAGTTCTAAGAAAGTCTATGGGCAGCAGAACAGCGGATAATAAAGTAAAGAAAGTGTATACATTTTGCGAAGAATGCGAAGGAAAACCAGCCCTTTGCTTGCCATGCTTCAACGTTGCCCACGAGAAAGGAGCTTCAATTTTTCTATTGTATTTTCTTTGCTTGGATTTTGCTATTAAGTTTTATATATAACCAATGAGAACGGAGCCTACATTTTTCTTTTGCACTTGCTTTGCTTGAATTTTGTTTTATATATAAATAATTTATGCTTGTATCAGTAATAAAACAAATGATAATTCCACTTTGCGTTTAATTTATGTACTCATCAGCGGATGCTATACGGGACACATGAACCCCATACTGTTGCAAGTGATTATTGGTGAGTTAGGGGGTGATACCCCCACAGACTTATGCTCAAATCTTACGTATCCAAGAAGAAAATTGATGATTAAGGACATCTACTCTATGGGTTATATAAGCCCCGTAACGCACCAACGTAACTTTTGTCACGGGACATATGTGCCCCGTAACGCACCAAAAAAATGTTAGTGCAAATCGAGAGTAGCAGCGAACGTGTTAATAGAATTTCGCCAAAAATTCAAAAATGTTTTAAATTCTTCGGTAAAGATAGCTTTCCTGTGCCTAGAAAAGAACGGTAAACTATTTGAACAGTTATTGTAATTATTTAACCTTAATTAAATAGGTTTAAAAGATTGGAGTTTTTAAATTTGTACATAAAAAATATTATCAAATACTAATATTAATCCGAATTTTTCTTAAAAATTAGCTTCAAAACCATAATGTGTAATACGTGGCAAAATTCGTAATAAAAAATACTATCGAATACAGGGTATTTCGTTGGTTGTAGCGATATAAAAAAATAAAGCTGATGATGGTTTCTCGGAGACGAAACGTCAAATAAAAAAATTTGAAAACGCTATCTAATAGAATTCAAAAAGTGACAATGAAGACGTACTATTTGTTTTTAAAAATCTTTTAAAATAAACGAAGGAATTACGAAAAAAGAAAAACCCAAAAACCGAATTTTGTTTTATATTTCGGAAACGATAAACAATAATGAACTCTTGCAAACCACATGTGAACATGCCCTAAATTATATAACTTTTCTCTAATTTAACTGCCTTCGTAACTCTTACCGGTTTCAATATCCCCACGCTGTTCATCCTTATCTTGGGCACATATAATTAGATTTAAAACTACAAATAATAACAAGCATGTAGATAGCACACTACGAAAATTTGATGAATACATTGAAAATATTCCGATTAAAATTGTTGTGGCGATAGCAAAAGATAATTACTAAAAGTTATTATATAATAATTGTTATTTGAGAATGGTTTGTATTTCTTTTTTTTTTGTAAGACATGTTTGTGTAGGATTTTAACTGAGGGTGCAGGCTAAACTGCATTTATCTAAAGGGCAAGACAAATTGCTAAACATGTTTATAAATGCGTTTTGAAAATAAAAATGTCAGTATTATACAAAAAATTACACCGCGGTCAAAGCATAAGTTGTTCATGGGTTGAAATGTAATATTCTAAATACAGGATTTCTACGGTTGATTGCACATGATAATTAGAAATAATGTTTCTTTTCATAATTAAAGGCAAAAGCGTTCACACGAAATATTTTTATTGCTTTTGTTAGTTGATATAGAAAATGGGGGGTGATAGAATAAAAACGGTTTGTTGTGCTTAGAATGAGGAGTTATTAAGATTTGACATCGATTTTGTGTTTGATAAATTAGATCTTGTTTTTTTTGTAAGAGTTACCTTGTGAAACTGTTGTGTTGTGTTGATCAATGTAAAATCGTCTTTTCTTTTGTGTTAATCGATAAATCCGAGTATCTAAACATTTGTGCTGGTGAAAGCTTAAAAGGATAACCTACATTGATAATGTAAGTAAAAGAAAAGATTTTACGGTTTGAGAAATTACACAGAAAAGGTCATTCTACCTACTCATTTAAATTGTTAAAACCAAACTGAAACACTGACTTGCAAAGCTGTTGTTTTCATTGAAATTATGCAGGCACAGAGAAGCTCTCTCTCTTTTTTTTATGTGTTCTATCTTGTGTATTGATAATTCTAACCTGTATTTATAGTAATAAAAACACAAACGATCATAGGTATAAAATCAGAAAGCTGATCCTAATGATCTAGTTATCTACATATCTATCCAAACGTCTCTCTTGTTACCGTTATATGCTTATATGTCTATATTTTTGTGTTTTGTTTTATGCCTAAGAAAAATTGAGAGATCGCCCGTTTTATTATCTTGCATTTGTTTCAGAGGTTATACTTTGTCTTCACTGCGTATTTAATGTGTTTGGCCACGAATGGTTTTTCTGTGTACGCAATTATATCATTTATTGTTACTATCCATGTGTATCATTTGTTGTGCTCGTATCCACAAATTTGTATGTGTAACGTACTTGCCCTTTTTCATTTTTATCTACTTAAATAATCTGTAACCTGTTTAATTTTCTGTTGTTATTTTTCATGTAGGTTGAATTTGTAATATGTATTACTAGAGTGCTTAATGTATTTGGGTGTTAAAAACCGCCATGATTGGTTAAACAAACGGGCCACATGGTCGGGATAACACTCTTCCTTTTTTTTGTGATTGATTGACGATCTTATTGTGGATACGATCACACTGTTTATGTTTATTGCCTTTATGTGTAGTTATTGAAATTGCTTTGCATTTTATTTTGGTGATATTTAAATTTTGTAAGGCACGCCCTTTTAACTTGATTTAATGATGTCCTTTGTTTTTTTTTGTGTTCTGTTGATGTCCGGTTGTCCCACACCCTGTATAATGCTTTATATGTAATTATTTACCTAAAAGCAGACAGGAATTGGTTCCAAAAGGGATCCCCTGTTTGTTATTTATTACCTGTTTATTTTGCTTTAATTTGAATACCATTTATAGACCTGATTTTATGTTTATTTGTGACTAAACTTCGTTTTAGGCAATGTTATAGATTTTGTACGCCTTTAATACCGATAGAGTAGTGTTGATACCTATTTAATCCTTTGATTGCGATTTACTTGTGTTATCTGATCTTTGTTTTTTCTTTGTGTGATTATTATTGGAATAAAGGGAGTTTTCTTGGTGATTCTTTTTCTCCCTATGTAAATAGGATGACGAGCGAATCACCAGGTAGCGCAACTCGTTCATCTCAATTGTAGTTTTGTTTCATTTAATTACCTTGCCACCTTATGCAACAAATTAACCTTATCCGACCCTATCTCATGCACATTACACAACGTAGGTTATTTGCCCCCTAGACGATCACTGTTTTTTTTTTAATCAGGTTAGAATTTTGCGAGTTCTAGATCAGAGTTGTAAATCAACTCTGATTATTTAATCACGGCCAGTAAGGGAGATTTAAGCTATTAATTGGAGTAAGCCTAACATTAGCCGGTGTAGCATTATTCCCAGTGACATCAATTTAAGCACTTAATAATAACATCTTATCAGTCAAATTAAGATGCATCCTTTAGCTATTGTTTTGTCTCTTGAATTTGCATTAATGCGAACAAGTTCAAATTACACGTTTCATGATAGGGTACGTCTGGGTTACGACAAGCAATAAAGGAAACCTACTGCTCATGAATTTGAATTTAGTCTGGTTGAATAATTTATTATTAATCAGTGTTATTAAAATCCACAGGAATTAAAAAAGAATCAATTTTAATCAAAGTATGTAGTAATATCGGACTTTTATTAATAATTTTTTCTCAAGAAAGAATCGTTTATGTAGATAAGTTCTTTGTACACGCAAATTTTTAATATTACTAAAATCGATCAAATAAATGTTTACTTTAAAAAAATTCGGTTAATGCACAACAATTTTCTCTAAGTAAAGTTACGGTAATTTGTATATTTAGCCACTGTAAGTAAATCTTTACATTGACCAATATAACGTTTATTGCAACCAAGACATACAATTGTGTATACATTAGAAGAAAGAAAGATGGATCTTAAACCCTAATTTTGTGTAAACAATTTTTAAAGGTTTGAAATTTTTTGTACAATTTTTAAATTATGTTCGCTTATGAAAACTTTTAGTAATTTAGCAGTTAAATCGCGAAGTGATCCGAATATTTGGTATTCCATCACTAAAATTTGTCGATACGTACATTAGTAGAAATTGGTGTATTAAAAAGCAGCTTATTAAATAGTGAAGGTGAAAAAATAAATCAACGAAAGCTTGTGTTTCAAATTTTGAAAGGTATTTTTTGGTGCCCTTTACAAAGGTTAGATAAAATTTGTTGCGATTCACCTACTTTTTGATTTTTTTTATGTCACGTGGTAGGTTAGACACGTGACAAACCATTTTCTACAATCATTTATTAAATGCGCAGGAGTTATTTATGCCACTAACTTTACTTCCAAGCAAAATGATACGTACTAAATAAAGAAGCATTGTTAGTTTCACTTAATGAAGAAGCACAACATTAAAGAAATATTTTGCTCTAAGACATTTTCCACTTAAAATAATAAAAATAACGTTTCGTTTCAACATCAATATCTTACTACTTTTGTCGGAGAATACCGACAAAAATAATTGATTGCGTTCTATTTATTCTCCGTCTTTATACATTTTACAGTTTAACCATTATTCTTATATCCTTCTACACCGGTTTTCGTGTAACCCACTGACATATTTACGTAGATTGCATTCGTTGTAGAGCTTATTAGGAACATTTAATTGCAGAATGAGCACAAATTAAAGTAATCGATTAACAGACTCTCGAGCAGTTTACTAACCTGCTACACCGAAAAATTTTAAACGATGCCACCGTACAAGGCGTAGAATCGTTGGTAGAATTCATATTGATATTTTTACTATTTTCTTTGGCCCTTTCGATATTGACGGGTTGTATATGTCCCGCTCCCGGTAAGAAACTCGCTTAAGATAACGTTATTTTTTCATCTACAAACGGCGTAGGATTACTATTGGGAAATATATGTCCCACCTTAAATTATTTTGAACTTATTGAGAACTATTTACAGATTTATACAGGTAATATCTGTCCCAACCCAAAGTTACATACTTTGGCGCCTAAAATCATCCAGAAACTGATTAATATATTCAAGTTCGACGGTACACTTGGTGACTCAAATACAAATATGTGTTCATGGTTTGCTTGATTTATTCAAATTGTAGCTCATAATTGTGCACGAAAGTTGTGCAAAGGTAAGTTTCAATTAATATTTATTTAAATGTGTGTGTAATTGAAATAGAAACAGGTTGATTGCAGAATACATCCGTATTACTCTTTACGTTATACAGTACTTCTAATTTTTGCTTCTTTGTTTGAGGAAAAAGGAATTAACCATCAATAACATTGGCAATTTAGGCTTCACACGTAGAAATGTATGGCCATAAGTAGTTTTTTTTATTTGTACTCATTTTGATATTATACCTGGTGGGACCAAACCGTCCCTTCCAACCTACGGTTGGGACATATTTATCCCACGCCAGCTATGGGACATATGAGTACCGGTCACTTTATTTCCGTTTTTGTAAAATAAAAAATTTATTGTATTGAAATTTGTGCTTTATTGATGGCCCACGTTAAGTTCAGATTACCTTCACAAAATAGTAGAATTTGAAAGGAGTATTTTGATACACCTAAGCTTATAGGACAGACGTGTCCCATTAGTACTATGAGAACCAATTTTTCTGAAAAAAGTCGTATTGAAAGGGTTAGTTCACAATGGAGCGTCAAGTTATCGACAAAATCTGTCACAGAATCTGTCTAAATGTTCCATAATAGAGTTACGCCCACATAATTTTCGTACTGTTTCTAATTGACATAAAACTAAAATGTATAGCAACCTAATTGTTAACGTAAATTAAAGCATCAAATGTATATATTTATTTGGTAAATCAATTTCTGTTGTGTGGGTACGAAGCCAAGTAGATCAGATAAGTATTTTGGAGGCAATACAATACAATAAACCTGGCAATAGTAGAAGAGGTAACTAAAAAAACATTTTTTTTATTATCTGATATAATAGTGATATCACTCTGTGCGATGATTAACTGCTTTACTAATATTTCTAATACGCTCTAAATAATAAAACAATATTTATTTGTATTATAAGTAAAGATAAGTATTGTTTTTCTTTACAAATCGCGATCTTTGTAATCGAGGCACAGCCGAGATTAGAAACGCGATGAGGAAAGAAGAACCTACTTTTCCTTAATACATAACATTTTTTCAGACACTAAATGGAAATGGATTACATTTTATAAGAAATTATTTAAAAAATACAGGACAAGCACGAGAATCAAATTGCCGTTTCCATCACTGCAGCAACTAAACAACAATAGATAAACAAACATTTTGTCAAGTGTTAACGGGTCAAAATGGAGATAAATAAATAAAAAAATCATCCTGAAATATCGGCATTAGCGGTTGAAGCTGTTGCTAGTTTATTACCCTTGAAATCACGAGATAAATATGAGAAGACCTACAATATTTTCAATTTTTAGAAAACTTCAAAGAATGTAAGGGATATCGACGAAGAAGTTATGCTTGCTTTTTTTCAAGAAAAGGTTAGTTTTCTCGAAAACATTTATTTATTTGAAGTTCTATCTTTATATTTGATTGCAGGCTGAAAGACTGAAATCTTCCACGCTGTGGTCGACATAATCTTTGTTGAAAAGTACGTTGAGAGTGAAAGAAAACGTCGATATCTCGAATTATGGGAAGTTATAGTTATATTTAAAGCGCCAAAGAATGAAGCAACAAATTCTATCGCAGGATGATGTGTCAAAATTTTTGAAAGAAGCGCCCTGACGATAATTGTCTTATGGTTAAAGTGGCGTTAATTTTCGGTCTTTATGGGGCATGTCGTTGTGAGGAGCTAAGAAAGTTAAATGTGAAGGATATCGACGATACCGGCTCTATTTTGGTTGTGACCCTCCATGACTCCAAGACAAAGAAGAAGCGTATATTCACCGTAATGACGGAAATGAGAGGAATTATTGAGACAGAGTTGTACAGGAGATATAGCGTCCAAAACATATCAATCACTCATATTTTATATGAACAATAAATGTACACTGCAACCTGTGGGGATCCACAGTTTCTACAAGATGCCCATTATTTGAAATTACCCAACCCAGACGGTTACACTGGACACTGCCTACGTCGAACGTCAACTACTTTTCTTGATGAGGGTGGAGCGGCATCAGCAGGCTCAAAAACTATGGAGGATGGCGATCAAACACGACTACAGAAGAAAGCATTCACAATAAAATGGAGACTTCGCTGATTTTTAATCAATCATCATCGTCATGGATGCCAGAATCTATCAGATGTTGTCCTAGAATGTAATGAATTACAGTTGGCTCCTGCATGTAACGATTCATCATTTTCTACGTCAAATGGAGGAGTTCATCAGGAGGTTTTATCAAAATCTTCAGCATTCTTTAATGATTTACAGTTAAAACACCGTACAAGCATAAGTTGTTCTAACGTTAATAGTTGTACGTTTAATATTTATTTCAACAAATAATTAATCATTATTTATACAGAAATGGTTACTATAAAGAAATGGTTGCTATAAAGAAAAGAGATACTTTTCTTTACGATTTGTAATAAGGAAATATGGCCCATTTCCATTGAGTGTCCGAAAAATTAGATTTTTTAATGTTGCATATACACGGAGTGACCAATAAAGAAAATATATCCAAACTGAAACCAAGTGTCAAACAAAGTCTATCAAAATTTAAAATTTCTTGATTAGTGATTCTTGCAAGTTTATTTAATGCTGTACGTATTCATTAAAACAAAGTTTTTATTTTCAAAATTCTTACGTTACCTTCCAGATGCCAATTTGAGGTTGACGAGTGGCCGCATAAAAATGTCTACCAAGAACGTGTTCATCATATAAAAAACACGATTTTAAAACTGTAAACATTTTTGGGCTTCAAATACACCGCTATATTAATTGCATTGTGGTCTAAAAAGTGCACATAACATCAGTTGTTTTCAATTATTCGAGCGTGTTCGTGTGCGGTGTGTCTAAATGAGTGAGTGTGCGTGAGTGAGTGTGCGCGCGTGGGTGCGAGTCTGTCCGTGCGCGCCTGGGTGCGAGCCTGTGTGTGCGTGAGTGTGCGTGAGTGTGCGTGAGTGAGTGTGCGTGAGTGAGTGTGAGTGAGTGAGTGAGTGTGCGTGAGTGAGTGTGCGTGAGTGAGCGTGCAGTGAGCGTGCGTGAGTGCGCGTGCGTGAGTGAGCGTGAGTGAGTGTGCGTGAGTGAGTGTGCGTGAGTGAGTGAGCGTGCGTGAGTGAGCGTGCGTGAGTGAGCGTGAGTGAGTGAGTGCGTGAGTGAGTGTGCGTGAGTGAGTGTGCGTGAGTGAGTGAGTGTGCGTGAGTGAGCGTACGTGAGTGTGCGTGAGTGAGTGTGCGTGAGTGAGTGTGCGTGAGTGAGTGTGGTGAGTGAGTGTGCGCGAGTGAGTGTGCGCGTGAGTGTGCGCGAGTGAGTGTGCGCGAGTTAGTGCGCGAGTGAGTGTGCGCGAGTGAGTGCGCGAGTGAGTGTGCGCGAGTGAGTGTGCGCGAGTCAGTGTGCGTGAGTGAGTGTGTGTGCGTGAGGTGTGCTGGTAGCACGTGTGTCGTGGTGATGATAACTCCAGAACGAAAACACCTACGTACTTAAAATTTTGTATTTAAACTTGTTCTCATTTTGCTTAGGAGAAATCCAGCGGTGTATCGGGGTTTAGCAGGGTCAGTTTTTCGTTTTTATCAAATATTTCTAAAACAGCTGCATATTTCAAAGATATAAAAATACCTAGATACAGACCTTAAACATATCGATTAATTATGTTCTATGCAAATTTTTGATACGACGCGTAATTTAGCGGCAAAAAATCCTAAGGTAGATTTTAAGCGTTAGTTCAATTTTTTTCAATATGTGAATAACGGTTAATTTTATAAGAAAAAGCGTAGACATATTTTCAAAACAAATTTAATTTTACATAACTTTTCTTTATAAACTTTCTCAACGCAAGGTTGACATGAAGTTTTAAACGTCAATATGACATAGACCAGTGGTCGCCAACCTTTTCAATGTGTTGAGGCTACTTTCATAATGCTACCTAGTCCTAAGCGACTTAAGCCAACCTAAATGAAATAATCACAATTTTATTCGACATTGTTTATTTTACGAACGAATAATTCTATACCTATCAATCGTAGGTGTTTGAAAATAAACAAGATTTTTATGCAGTCACAAGGGCATGTCACATGCCATTTAATAAAACTGAATTAAAAATAACAAAAAGTAACGCACTATTTTAAACAAAAACATGTACTGATAAGAAATTCTTGTTCAATGAGAAGGCTGACACTCAGACTCATCGACAAGTCTTTTAATGCTTTCAGTATAGTTTGATACAGCCATTCGAATAGAATTATCCAAACGTTCATCTGTAAGTCGATTGCGGTATTTATTCTTAATAAACTTCATATTGGAGAAAGCAGATTCACACAAATAGGTTGAACTAAATACTTTCAACGCAACCCGACATAGAATTGAATATTTCTGTACCTACTATAGGACAGATAAATGTTGTACCTGACACTAATGATTTTAAGGCTAAATCATTTTGAAATGCAATCACTTCCATTTCTGTTGCAGAGATGTCTTCGCCAAAGTTCTGCATAACATAAGTTGCAAATTGTTGGATATCAATTTCCATGAAAGGTGAAACAACAAATTCCGCAACTAAAGTCATTTCATTGAAATCTTTAAAACGATTTTTGAAGTTTTCCTTTAAGTTAGAAACTATCTCTACATGATATTTACTGTTATAGGATTTCAATGGATTTTGGGATAAGTTTTTTGAAAGAACAGGAAAATGCCTGGTATCGCGGTTGATTAGGTTTTGTTCCTAACACTCAAGCTTTTTAATAATTGCTTTTATATCGGAAATCATTTTTGCTAGTTCATTGTGTCTCCCCTGAAGCGGTTAATTCAGTTCATTCAATTTTTCGGTAATGTCCACAAGAAAACCAAAATCTCTAAGCCAGATTGAATTTTCCAGTTCAGGAATGGGTTCATCGCGTTCTTTGAAAAATTGGACTATGGCAGATAGGGCATCATTGAAACGTCTCAACACTCGTCCTCTACTTAACCATCGGACTTCAGAGTGAAGAAATAGCTCCCCGTACTGACCTCGTCCACTACTTAAACATCGGACTTAAGAGTGAAGAAATAGCTGACAGTCAATTTCATCGGCCAAGGTTTTGAATAATCTTCTTTGTAACGCTTGAGCTCTAATCTTGTTAACACTTTTTACAACCAATTTCATAACGTGGTAACAGAGAAATTGCGGAAAACTTTCATCTTCACGACATACCGCCACCAGACCCTTAACAGAACCATAGCTGGAGCTCCATTGGTAGTCAAGCCTACCATTTTTGATATGGGATTTTTCTCGACGAAATAATATTTTTGAAATGAGAAAACCACTCCTGACCAGTAATATGTCCCAGTGGAATAAACTTCAAAAGATCTTCTTTTATCGTAAAACCACTAACAACCATTCTTACAAACACGGCCATCTGGGGGTGTCAACCACATCTGTTCATTCATCCAGTTGCAGTGAAAAATAAACACAATTATCTAAGTCAGTTCTTAACTGTTAAAAATATCATTGCTCATAACTTCTACTCGCATCATTACAGTATTAGCAGAAAGTTGCATAAACCTTATCCTTGAAACTATCTCGTCCTTGTTTCTAAAGGTAGCAAATAACGAACTTGCAGCTTCTAAAAATGCCTGTTTTATCATTTCCCCGTCTTCATAAGGTCTCCTCTTTTGTGCAATTATCTGGGACACACGGTATGATGCTCCATTTGCAGCCTTATTTTTGTTGACTGTTTTTTAAAATATTGACTGTTGTCCAATTAATTGGTTTTTTAATTGTTCCAATTTTTCCTTTCTGGTAGCAGAATGTAATGGAGATGATTTTTCAAAATTCGGATATACAGTTTTATGATGCCTCTCAATATTCCCCTTTTTTGGCAACGGAGACAGAAGTATTACACAACAAACATACATGTTTGCCTTTAACTTCTGTTATTAAATATTGTTCTTCCGATTCGGATTGGAAATGGTATGTTTTCACCTTTTTACTACTGCTTGCCATAATATTTTTTTACTGCGCTCTACTTCGCTACGGATACAACTGCTGGATGTAGATTACGTGATGTTCGGTTTTAAATTGAGTGCAATGTCGCCACTCAATGTGTTTTTATCCCATTCAAAGCAAACCATATCGTTCTCGAATACTACAGCGCTGCGGTTTTAGCCGCTTCTAGCATGGTGACGTTGGCGGCAGATCGCTTATCGCTATGTTGTCACTGTGTTTATTATGAGAATTTGCGAGCTACTAAAATTGCCTTTGCGAGCTACCGGTAGCTCGCGACGAATGACATAGACTATTGTTCTTGTTTTTACAATGTTGCCTGTTTTCGTTATGAACACAATATAAAAAAGAGATTGCATAGTTATCAAAAAAAATTATAATTATAGTATATTACATACCGAGGCGAAAAGTGTTCCATTGCTGTCGAGAGAAATATAGTTCACCGAGAGGCGAAGAACTAGTTCGCGAGACAGGGGAATGGTACTTTTTCCGAGGTTTGTATACTATTTTATTCACAAATAAAGAACAAGCAACATTATACCAGGGCCGGCCCCAGGGCAGGGCGATCCGGGCGGCCGCCCGGAGCGCAAAGCTCTAGGGCGACAATCATCAAGGAAGGCGTTGCCTTCCTTGTCCTAACTTCGTTAGTCGGGCGTCTAGCTAGGTGCTTGCGAGCAATCGAAACAACTTTAAATGGCTTTTATCCGTCACTAATTACATAAAAAGTGAACGAAATATTTAACTATAGAGAACGCATTTAATCTTAACGTAAGCGTAAGGTAAACCGTGGATGTGGAAGAACGAGGTATGTTTTATTCTAAAAGTGCAGATGCATGTTTTGTAATAAAACACGTACATAAATTAAACAGATTATAAAGGTATTACTGTATTCACCTCCAAACTTTTAAATTTAAGAACCGTTCTTAATTACGCTAAACTCCTTATTTTCATAATTTTGGATGAATTAATTTCAATTCGGTTTCGATGCAGATTTAATTTTACCTTTTATAAATAGGAATTTGTTATCGATTTCGAGTACTAAAAAGGAACGTGCAGGTGTTAGTTTTGTAACGTGACACGTACCGAGATAAACAAACGAAATAAATTGATAAAAGAAATAAGTTACAAGCTTTTTAAAATGCACTAAAACGTAAAAATAAAAGTTATTATTTATCAATCATCATTTTTATTTCTAAGCACATTATAAATTTAATATATGTATTTAAGCATTAAGACAAAATCTAGTTGAGTTCAATTCATCATGACCAAACCACTCAACTATCGCTTTTCAAGAATTTACAAGTTTTCGGTCCCTGCTCTGGCATTGGCAACACTTACAATACAGGAATCTACAAGTCTGTACCAATTTTGAAACCAACCGAAACAAGATGTCACAGGAGTTTTAACTGCATATATAAGGGAAGTTGACTTAAAACAATGCGTTATTTGCTACTAGACTTCGGCCGGTGCGAAATAAAATAGTTTTTTTATTATTGTACAAAAGTTTTAAAAAGTGCTTGTGCAATTGCAAATTGTCCAGTGTGAGTGCGTTTGTCTTTTGTGAAGGTAAGTTTTTAATTTTCATTTTCAAAATCGCGTACAAGTAGTACTAGAATTAGTAGTCCCAGGGTGATACATTTTTGGGAAAATTTTCAATCTTCATTCAATTTAGAAACTTTTATGTCTATGGTTTTATTTACGACAAATGTACCGTTTTCGAGATAAATGCTGAAAACTGTTCAAAAACATGGTCATTTTACGCTGTTTTTCTACTATTATTTTAATTTTCTATAGGTATACTGTTAAATGTGTCTCAAAACCGCACATTTGTCCTAAATAACACTGGAAACATAAAAGTTTCTAAATTGAATTAGGATTTTATTTTCGAATTATTAGGGGTTAGAAGCGTTGCAGTAAGCAAGGGGGGTATCACCCTGTGGGTATTGTCATCGGTTAAATTGCTCTTAATATTGAGTTTTAGTTGCCTTGCCTAAAATGTATACCAAATTCCAATTTATTATACAGGGTGTCCATCTATAAACTGACACATTTTAACTGCTTATAACTCGAAAACGATAAATGGTATCGATGTGCGGTTTTCACAGAACTTCATCATTTTTTAAATTTTTTTGACAGTGTTGCCAAGTTTTAAAATTTACCTGAAATAGGAGAAACAAAATTGACGATTTTCAAAGGCCGATTTCGCAAAAACTTTAATGGGACATTCTGTATTTTTATAATTTACATCAAAGCCTATTTACTCTCCTTTACGAAAATGTTGTTAGTTTGCTTAATTTTTTTAATATACATGTTATACGGATTGATAATTGGTTTCAGAAACCAAAATGTCTGATGCTAAGAAAAACCCTCTGGAAGCCAATTTAAAAGCGGAGATTGAACAAGCAAACACAGCTTCAAAAACAGTCAGGTGCCCTGCAGAACTTTTTGAAAGAGGGTAGTCTCAACGCTCCCACTACCGATCAACATTTAAACAACGCCCAGCACATGCACCTGGATACTGACTTTCCTGATATTAATCCCCTTTGACGCAAACGTCAGCATTGCTGAGCTAGTTAATTCACCTCAAACGAGTTTGTTGAGCAGTGATGCAGTTCCGTGCAGTTCCAAAAATAAAAACTGCAAGTTGTGCAGACCTCAGAAAAACATTTAGAAGAGACTACAGTCCCAATTATCTCTTCTGACCCAGGATTATGGCCCGAAATCATGCGCGAAGCAGATAGAGTTTTTGGTTAAACGTGGTCCAGCTGCACCTTTGTATAATTTTGATTTTCCTTATGATGATCAACATAGAAGATTCTCACCAAAATATTACAAGAAAGCACTTAAAATGGAGAACAAGTTTTAAGAGAATGGATGGTATATTCCTTATTTCAAAACGTCTTGTATTGTTTTCCATGTCGACTTTTGCTGCCCCATCTAGCACTAGCGCTCTTGGCCATCGAGGATTTAAAGACTGGAAGCATTTAGGAGACTCTTTAGCACATCATGAAAATGGTAAAACGCATATTGATTGTTTAAAATCATGGCTTGAATTAAAGCAACGGTTGAAAATGGGTAAAACAATAGATGCAGTTTCTCAGAGGCTCATTGATTCTGAGATAAATCACTGGTCCGAAGTTCTTTACGCATTATATCAGTCGTTAGAATGCTAGGTGAGAGATCTCTAGCTTTCGAGGAACAACAGATAAACTCTATGAACACAATAATGGAAACTTTTGAAGTTCATTCAGTTATTGGCTGAGTTTGATCCAAAAATGGAGGAACACGTTCGCAGGGTTCTTAATAAAGAAGAAATCAAAGCTACATATCTAGGAAAAACTATACAAAATGAAATAATTGATTTGTTGCATGACAATATAAAGCGCCACATCATTGAACAAGTTCAAAAGGCCAAGTATTATTCTGTGATTCTCGACTGTACTCCTGATGCAAGTAAAGTCGAACAGATGACATTTATGGCAAGATATGTTTCCATAGAAGAATCAGAGTCTGAAGTTCAAGTGATAATCAATGAAAACTTTTGGGTTTTCTACCCATTGAGAGATCAAAAGCTGCGGAATTATCGGAGGTTTTAGTAGAAGAGCTAGAGAAAATGAGCTTAAAGTAGAGAACATGCGCGGTCAAGGGTACGACAATGGTTCCAATATGAGAGGAGAAAATCGAGTACAAACAAGAATCAGAAATATAAACCCCAGAGCATTTTATGTTCCATGCAGCAGTCATTCGCTAAACTTGGTTGTAAACGATATGGCAAAATCCTCGTTTGAGGCTGCAAACTTCTTCAATATTGTTCAAAAGTTATATACATTTTTGCTTCGTCAACTTTTCGTTGGGCAATATTACTTAAATATATTGATAGTTATACCCTAAAACCATTAAGTGATACGCGATGGGAAAGTCGAGTAGACTCATTAAAAGCTCTGCGATTTCAAATTGGACCAATTTACGATGCTTTGTACAGTATTTATGAAGATCCAGAAATCGATAATATGATTAGAGACGAGGCTAGGATTATTAAATAATTTGAAGCAGTTCAAATTTATATGCTCTATTGTGATTTGGTACAAAATTTTGAGTCGCATTAATCCCATCAGCAAACTTTTGCAAACCGTACATTTTGATATATCACAAGCTATTGATACGCTTAACAACTGTAAACTCTTCTTTGAAAATCTGAGATCAGATGAAGCTTTTGAAAGCATCATTTTAGAAGCAACCTAGCTTGCTTCAGAGGTGGACGTGGAAGCTAATTTCGAAGCCACCACACCACGTCATCGTATCAGAAACAAAACACGAAACGTTTTGTATGAGGGCCCGGATGAACCCGTTCAAGACCTCAAACAAAAATATAAAATAGAACTTTTCTTTCACACTGTAGATCAAGCAATAAATGCCTTGAAACCAGATATAATTTGCTAAATACTCACAGTAATTATTTCAGCTTTTGTATAATATTTTTGGTTTAAAAGACATGCGCAGAAATGAGCTACTGGCTTATTGCAAAGATTTGGAAGTAGTTTTAACTGATGGAAATTCAAGCGATCTTAACGCCCTGGAACTGGCCGATGAAATAAGCATTGTTTCGTCATTATTATCAAAAAAGGAAACCCCCGTTGAAGTCCTCAAGTTTATCGCTACACTTAAACTTGCACCAAACCTCAGTATAGCATTAAGAATCCTACTTACATTGCCAGTCACTGTGGCTTCAGGGGAAAGAAGCTTTTCAAAACTAAAAATAATAAAAAATTATCTCAGAACGATGCAGACGCAAAATCGTCTCAATGGATTGGCAATGGTAGCTATAGAACACCAAATTAGTGACAAATTAGACTTGAAATCACTGGTTCGTGAGTTTGCCGAAAGAAAAGTTAGAAAAAAGGCATTCTAAATACTTTGGTTAGTTAGCATTCATTTATATTATAGGATATTAGTAAGCATTAGTTCATTTTAATTTTTGTTATTTTATTTTACCTTAGTGGTAAATTGCTTATCTGTTACATACCTGTTACCTAATGATCGAGTTTTCAATAAAATGTTTTTTTTTATTTAATTTTTTTCAACGTTTTCTTGACTTTATGTTATGGGAGCATGCGATTTACTTTAATAAACGGAGAGGGGGGCGCCAAATTCAAGTTTTGCCCGGAGCGCCAAAATGTCTAGGGCCGGCCCTGATTATACAAGTCAAATCAAACAATTTTGGGACACATCCATCACGGGTTCTCGTTTAATATTGAACTATTATAAAAACGCTATATAATAATAATTACCATACAAAAATGTTTTCATTCGATTCAGTAACGTATATAAATAAAAAAAAACGAGTAAAATTCCATATTACTTCCAAAAAACAAAATAAATGTGAAGTAAACAATCAGAATGTATATTTAGCGGCTATTAAATTCTGCAATCTGAATTTACAAGGATAATATTGAAAAAGTTTCCATTTATACACGTCAAAAACGATGGTGTATAGAATAAATAAATCGCATAGATTACAACAAAAAGTGATATCAAGTAAACATTGCGTATTTTGTAAAGTGTAAAAGTTTTATTTTTTCATTATTGTAAATATAATTTAATAATAATTAATTATACAACAAAGTCCAACACATTCTCAACTTATTTTTAAAAATCCTATTAATACAAAACAGAAATGGTTTATGAACTCAATTCATTCCGAAACAATTAGGAATGTCATTTTAAATGGGGGTTTATTTATTTTTTTATAATACCCTTAGGTACTCTCACGCAGTGAACTGTATGCTACGTACCTGGAATGGACCCACGCCGTATTTCAACAATTAGTTTTTATGTCAGGGGCAAACGTCAAAGAGCCTTAGAAGATGGTAACCTGCCTTTGTCAATCTCGTTGTAATAAGTTTGGTTAATTCCCCGATGTTTGAATGAATTGTTATAAACCATTATTGTTTAGTGATTTTTCTTATGCTGAATTTGTGTTGTGTAAACGGACAATATGGTTATTTATTGTGTTGCGTATGGATGCAAAATGAACGAGATCATACAAAAATACCATTTAATCGGTAAGTTGCGAGACGCGTGATTATATACAATAAACCTTTCAATGAATCTGTAAATAATTGAAACGTAATACGAGCCTGTTTGTATCACATTGTTATATTTTTGATTGTAATATATTATCTTGGTTTAGATTAAATGAATGTAAACGTAATGTTTAAAATAATTGGATATTTACATTTTAATCAGTAAAAACAATATATGAGCGAACTATCGTGCAGTCTTATCATTTCGATTTATTTTCAAATAAACCTATCTTTCAACTAAAATTTTACGTTGACAATTTTTTTACCTATTTTTTTTCTCATATAGTTTCTATTTATGAAGGATAATTTACTTTAAAAAATTTTCAATCACCATTTTATACCATTCCATACATTAATTATTTATTTAGTATACCTATACCAATAACGTCAAAATAATTGTTTAAAAAAGTAGAAAGATTGAGTGCAACCCATATATCTAAATAAGATAGAAAGAGATAATTTACGTCCAACGTACGGGTTGCATAATTTCCAACTTTGTCTCACTTGCATGGATTTATGTATCCCTTCCAGATACATAGTATTCAGTTCATTGTTCTCAGGCGTCCGGTTCACGTTGCGTTCACAACTTTCTTAAAGATATAATGCATATATTAAAGTTCATTCGTTTAACTTATCCCGACGACGTCATGTATGCATTGAATCACGAAATGACCGTCGTCTGTAATTTAAAACAAAATATGAGCACTGATACCAACCTTTCCACAGAACAACTTTCCTTTATTTGCTTATACGTTGATTGAGGTTACGTACGCTCGCCGATTGGTTTGTTTCTTCGTTTATTCATTCCTTCTTGAGTTAATATTGTAAAAGATCGGTTCTTTTCAGAACCACATTACCTTCTAGTGTTCATTTAAGGTAAAGATTAATTCGTTTTACAGAAAGAGATAACATTTATGTTTTCATTTGTAACACATCAACATGCCTCGTAGGTCAATTACCGTAGACGAATTGATCCATAACTTAGTCGAATACTTTAATAAAGAAAAACAGAACAACGGGCCCTTACCAGCATTAACAGCAGTGCATGCAAGGGTTAGCGATGCTTTGAAGATTGACACGAAAACTATTTCTAATGCTTTACGACGACATCAAAATCAAGAAGAAAACAAGGAAAATGAACCTCAACGAAAAAGTCTAAAAACAAAAGACATGGATCAACAACAAAAAAGTGAAATCCGTACTACAATTTACAACATGTATATTAACCATGAACATGTTACATTAGATACGCTCTTAACAAAAATTAAAGAAAGAGGTATCGTTGAGTGTAAAAGGACTAGCCTCTATCACGTTTTGTTGGACAGTGGATTTCATTTCAAGCAAACTAACAATAGAAAAGCTCTTTGCGAAAAAACTTCAATAGCATCGATGAGGTTAAAATTTTTCAGAAGTTACATCACTTATATGAAACAAGATATATACAAGCAGTTCGTTTATCTCGACGAAACATGGATATTTGCAAAAGGAAGCAACAAAAGAACATGGCAAGATTCCAGTTCAAAATGCTTTAAAAATCTTGGTGGGGAAGGCAAACGTTATATAGTTCTACATGCTGGAACAGAAGATGGCTTTGTGGAAGGAGCAGAACTTATATTCTCTACCACAAATAAAAGCAGCGATTATCACGATTGTATGAATTCGGAAAACTTTGTTAAATGGTTAACAAATCAACTTTTGCCAAACTTAACAAAGCCATCTATAATCATTATGGATAACGCACCGTACCATTCACAAATTGTCAATCGCCAACCAACTACAAATTGGAAAAAAGAAGAAATTACAGAGTGGCTTAGGGGAAAAAAAATTACTCATGAAAAAGAAGCATTTAAAACGGAATTACTACATATAGCAAAGCTACATAAGGAAGATAAACAATATTTGGTCGATAATATTATTAGAGAACATGGACACGAAATTTTACGCTTGCCTCCTTACCACTGTCAATTTAACCCAATAGAAATGGTATGGGGAATAAGCAAAACTTATTATGATAAACACATTGGAAGAGATGGTTATGTCAAACAGATGTGGAAAGAAGCGTTAGAAACAGTTTCACCTTCAGTTTGGTTAAAAACGATTAAACATGCAGAAGCTGAAATTCTAAAGTCTTGGGAACAAGAAAAAGTTTATGATGTCCAAGTAAATCCAAACGATAACACAGATACAGAAGATGAAGTGTAGTGAACATTTAATTTCAAACAACAATTCAAACAGTTTTCTCCAAAAACTTAATAATAATCTATAATAATTATAATAATAACATATAATGTATGTTATTGTACACTAAAACATTATAATTTATAACAATAAATTATTTTCAACACAGTCATGCTTAAATGTGAATGAATAAATTTACGTTTTATTACATTATGGTGTATTTTTTTTATGTACTCAATAAGTAAGAAACACTTGGATATAATCTATTTGACACGATACTTTGAATAAGTTTAAAAAAGTGCTATAATTCAATTACATTAAATACACCAATAATTTTGAATTGCAGTATAATAATCTTCTACACAAACAAGTGTATAAACACCGATGATTGAAATTATCATTCCGTATTTTGCAATTCGAATATTTTCTCAAAGCATAATGATTAGTAGCATTCCTAAAAATTCAATCTTTATGAATAAATCAAATAAATAACCATTAACTCACAAATGTATTGCCGTCAAAGATATATAATCGCCACTTTTATGTAGAAAAGTATTGGAACAATTACTTCCTTTCTTTGGAAGAGTTCATTGGTCTTAACCTACAAATACCTATTTACAAAATTTTTGCAACATTTTAGAATATATAATAACTTACCAAAATTCACTGCTACGTTTTAGAAAATAATATGCTTTTATGTGCGTACATCTACGATACGTAAATAAAACTTCTGTCTTTTATTTGCAAACATTATGACATTTATATTTATGTGAAGTAGTTAAGTTAAAGTTGGTAATGTTGGTATCAAAACTGTTCGTATAAAGAAAACTTAATTTGTTGTTAACGTTATCCTTGTTAGTTACTTGAGTTAATAAGAGCCATACAAAACGACACTCTTGGAATAATACGTTAGCTAATAGTGTACATTGTATTCAATATGTAGAAAAGGATAGTCATACACAAGTGCGCGTTTGATTCATCAATCAATCGGGATGAGTTAAACGAATGTCCTAGAGACTATAAATTCAACACAGTTTGAATGAGTTTCACCTACATTTTCAGAAACTTATTGTTACCCGAGCAATTCAGGTAGAATGCAATATGCGAAGTTGTTTTAAGTCAACAAAACAGTTGGTATAACTGAACTGACCTGCTTCAACGATTAAATTCAACAGGAATAATGTATATCAATAGTAGTATTCGTACATCACTGAAATAGTCCCAAGAATACGTGAGTAGTCATACATGAGGGGTTTTGGACCAGTTCAAGGCCACTCGCTCGGCTCACTTTTGACGGGAAAATTTTTAAAATTTCAAGGACAAGGTCACGCCCCCTTTCGACAGGAAATTTAAATTCTTAGTAATCAATTTACCTGCAGGGGTATCATATTGCAGTTGTTAGAAATCAATTTTCGAGGTCTCAGTTTATTGACCTGCAGGTGTATCATATTAGAGTTCTTAGAAATCTAAACATAGAATCAATTCGTGGAAACATGAAGAATGATAGGTTGTTAACTATGTTAAAAAGTAGGCCGATCTTAAATGGTTCTTGTATTGGCTCTGTGTGTCATGTATCTGTATATTCGTGTATATGTGCATCTACGTATCTGATTATCTGTGTATGTAGAAACAGAATCAGTTCGCGGAAACAAGAAGAAGAATGACAGTACAGGAGAGTCAAACACACACTGATGGCTCTCTCAAGATCTTGGGATGTTAGAAGGTCTGGTGTGGGGATATGGTTCAAAATATGTTCGGAGAAGGAATTCAAATCTACATTTGGAAATCTTTAATTCCGTTTCGAGTTCCACGTGCTGGACGAAATGTAGTTTTGAACAGTGAAGATACGTGACCGGATGTAATAGTGGTAATTAACATTCGTGATTGAAAAAGTAAATAAACTGTGTGCTTAGAGACAATTTCGTGATATGGGATTGACGTGCCACAGTGTTCGAAATATATAGCAAGCGTAGTAAAGCTGACTATTAACTGCAGTGTCACCGAATTGAGTATGACGCGCATTAAAGCCGCCTAGAATTACGGCTAAATAAATACTCTTAAAGGTCATCAGAAAGGGTATCAGGGCCGGGTGGATTGTTACAGAAAAATAATATGGTTGGCGGACACGGTAGAATGGTTGCCTGCGATTGAAGCGTACGTTTTCCGTTGAAATCGTTTCTGGTATGTGGCTATAGGGTACGATTAACGTGCTCTTTCTTGTCAGGAAAGAGGTTGAAAAGGCCGTAGGGGAAAGAGCTTGAAAAGGCTATAGGTAAGGCTTTGACGGAGGAAGTTTGGTGTCGGGCTGGTATTTGGGATAATCGAATTCCGGAGAGAAGTGCATTGCCATCCATGGAGGAAAACTGGGAGATTCCCCACGCTTGCGGAATTGGGATGAATAACTCCCCCGCAGTTGTTACACTGTGGTTGAGCGACGGATTTGTACGTCGACTTTCGTCACACTTAGTACAGCGAATTCATCCGGTAAGATGCTCCTCAGTAATGTTGTCCACTTGTGTGCAAGTAGAGCAATACTTAGGGAGGAGGGAAGATTTGCATTCGTAAAGTGGTGCCGTAGCGTCACTTGAGTCACAAGTGTGTTTAAACATGGAAGTTTTAAGGGATATAAAAAGGGATTTCTGGGAAGCAGTGGATTTAAGAATATTGCGTATTTTCTTTAATAACCGTGGTCCAGAACAGGCTAAGTGTAGCTTACCGTGCTTAAGTACTCGGGAACATTTAGGAGGATAATGAATTGCCAAGAGATGCCCATAAACGGCCACCTTAAATTTTTTCATATCATACGCGAGAGAAAAAACAGGAACTAAGATGATCATTCCAGAAGCCGTGTGATAAACCCATACATACACACGTTTTCGACTTTTTTTCAACGTTTTTAAATAATTCTTGACGTTTTCTACGTTTTTTGACGCTTTCAACCATGTAGTACGTATATAGTGTGGTAACTCCGATCAAAGCAATACTGTGTAGACATGAAGGGGCACATTTTTCTTATGTATGTGTTGAGTATGTTGAAAACACTCAGTTAGCAACTTGTAATTATTAAACATGGAATTAGAGGGTGAAATAAAAAAAACCTATTGCAAACTTTAAAAATGTGTGTGACCTCGAGATATCTAAAAAGTATAAAGTGATAGATATGACTGTAATTAGTACTAAGTATGGTGACCGTATAGTGATGGAAACGACTGAATTTAAATGTATATTAGCGCTTTTATGGGTATTTCAAAGAAGAAACCTACACTGAAGAATTTAAAACGTTGCTAAACAAGAAAGATGGGTTCCTTAGCAGTTTAGGGGCGCTTGGGAAAACAACATAACATTTTGTATTTGAAAACATATACTAGCAATTGTTTTTTACCTTTCAACCTACATATACATATGTAGGTATGGAAGGTTATGCAATCGACTTTTTTTTCACTATCGCTAAATCGACTTATTAGCTCATTTTACAAGTTTCGCCAATATCAGACATGACGTCTGGATGTTAAAGTTTTGTCAATATCTGAATAACGATTAATTTTATAAGAAAAAGTGTAGACATATTTTTTAAAGAAAATTTAATTTTACATAACTTTTCTTTATAAAGAGTCTTAATATAATGCAAGGTAAGCCTAAAACACAATTAAATATGAATGAAAATAGTTACACTGTAATATTGATACCTTACAGAAGCGGGCGGTTTTGGAATTTTTTTTGAGTTAGCATGTATTTATGTCTATTAATCTCTATCTGACATGAAGTTTTAAACGTCATTCTGCCATAGATTCTTGTGTTTGTTTTTACAGTGCTGCCTGTTTTCGTTATGAACGTATGAAAGCGGTTGCATAGTTACCCTAAAGAAATTATAATTAAAATTATTTCATTTCTTTTAATTTTTTTAAGTTAGCATCTAGATGTCTATTAACTTCTGCCTAACATGAAGATTTAAACGTCTGTGTGACAGATGATTGTTTTAGTTTTTACAATGTTGCTTATTTTCGTAATGAACTTATTATAAAAGAGGTTGAATAATTATCCTAAAAAAATTTTATTCAAATTGTTTCATTTCTTTTAATTTCCATTTTGTAGGTGGGAAGGTCGTGTGGTGTTTCAAACCGGATATTTTATATAAAACAGACACCTTAACGTTAAACATTTTTACATATCGCTACAACAGTAGCTTTTTTCAAGCATATGAATACGCAACATTTTTTGGTCGTATAATTATTCATCTCACATGTCGTCAACATTAATATAATGGAACCGGCATTATTGGAACAATCAAAGTTCACTGTTATATATGAATACCCCACATAGTTGCAGTAACAATATGAATAATAATTTAACATTGTGTTGTTGGTGCTGTCAAAATAAGGATAATAGTAGTAGTAATAAAAATGAAGAGAAACAAGATGAAGGTTATTCTTCTAACACAGACTGGCCATCACTTCAACAGAAAGATGAATTATCAGGATTGTACAAACAAGCAGCAATGGAAAACTTAATTGTGTCTATTATAAACTGTCGAATGATACTCATCATGCAAAACATGTAGAAATTGGACACAGTACACACCTCAACCTTGCACCAGTAGTCAGGGTGCGGCAACTGTAAGCAAAGCAATAATGTGGTGTTAGACATGAAGGAGTGGAATGAACTTCTAAGATGGCATTCATAGGTAGAATTACAATTCTTCCGATCTTAAGAAATTGAAAACCAAATTGATTGGTCAGATGTAAATGAAGAAGAAGATATAGTCTATGATCTGATCAGCATTATGAATCTCTATCTACCAATCTTGGTATTTATTGCAAACGGGAATTCATTGAACGATGACAGAATTTTGAAAACTGTTATGATAGCAAACTACAATTTCTTGAATCTTACAATCTAGCGTTATTCTATGAAAAAATTATACAAGATGTTAACTACCGTCGTTTTCGTGAGAAAGAATTCTATGGTAGTGATGATGATGACATTTATAAAGACATTGAAGATGTTATAAATGCTAAGTATAATATGAATTCACTGTATGCCTAATGGAAATATTGTATTATCGACCTGCGTATCTAATGTATATCGTTTACTAAATAAAAACGTATTAATAACTATAATTTGTGTTTCTTTTGTCTCGATTTAAGTATAAAACCTTCTGCTATATCCATCTAGGTAAACAATAATGTTAGCTCAGGTTACTTTTTTGGATTCCACTTTCCTGCACATATGGTAAGTATAATTTGGTGCTGAAACCAGTTCTTTAGAAAACAACCGCCTGTTTCTGAGAAACGAATTCCTCATTTAGCCTGTTCATGATCTGTTTTGGGTAACTTTTTTTTTGGGGAAACTGGTACTAGTTTTTATAAACCGATACCGGTTTTAAGCAAATCAGGTACACGCCCAAAAGCTAAATATCCAGATCCTGCTTCATCGATATTGCAATAGTTCAGCTTTATATCCTGCTTCATGGAATTCAGATCGAACTTCTAGCTTCGTTGTTCTTTCAGCTTTGCTGCGGACTGTTCTTGTATTGACTAAATGAATGAGGCAAGGTTGTCTAAGTGTCCTAGTTACAAAATCAGAATACGAATGGTTGTGGTCGAAACTAAAAATGGAGCAATGTAAATTATTTGTCAAGGTTACATGGTTACATACGTGTTTTTTCTCAAGGTTAGTGGTTTCAAGAGCGAAATAAGTATTCCTTGAAGGTTAACTTCTTGGAAATAAGCATTCCTAATCAAATGCCTGTCTTTGTGCATGTCAGGTATTGCTTAGTTTTACAAATATAATAAGTTCGTGGAAACAAGTAGAATGCTTGTCTATGCTAAAAGGTATGTCAAGGTTAGATGGTTCTTGTATTGGCTAAATTGTTTGTAATAATGGTATGAAGCAACAAAATTTGGGTATTATTTTGCAAAAACGTATGGGAACATTTTATTTCATGTTCAGGGTTGAATTTACTAATAATGTATTTTAAGTGTTTCCAAATGTAGTTCTGTTACGTAAAGTATAATTCAGAGGGATTTTACACTAAAATTTTATTTATAAATTAATCCGAATTGTTACTATTCATGAATTTCAGACATGTAATACAACTACGTCACCCTAAATATAAATATACAGCTTTCAAAACAGCCATCATTTACACATCTGAATGTATTTGAATGATATAATCACATAAGTTAAAAGTTGGGAAGATCTTATAAATTGGGGTATTCAGGTTCAATTGGGCCGGTTGAGCTATTCAAATACTGGCTGTGGTATGCAGAAATATTTCCGTATTATTCGATAAACTTATCACTTATACTAACATTTTATTTCATGTTTAGGGTTGAATTTACCAGCAATATTTTGCAAATTATTTTCTTAAGGTAGTTCATCACTTCAGTTTTTAGCATCTTTGAATTCTTGAAGGGTCGAAGGAATATTTTACCACAAATAATAGAAGTAAAAAGAGAAATTAAAAAAATTAAACATTTTTATTGCAACGTTTAATTACGTACATCCAGAAGGATGAACTCAAAAACTATTTTGTAACACTAAAAAATAAACAACCAAATGTATGAAACACGTTTTGTATGTTCCTTATATTTTGCCGCTCGCACATTTTGCAAAAAATGGTTAGTCTCAACCAATTCAATTGTTCACTAAATACACTGCTAAACATCCAAATTCCTTTTATTTTGTTGCACATTTTCGAAAAAATTATTAGCCTCAGCCAATTCAATTGTTAGTTGTCACTTTTTCCACTCCCGAATATCAGTGTTTATGTAGTCATTTAGAATGTTTTGCAACCACCTCACACTTTTTTTCTTGAACTGTTGAGTGGTTGTTGGATTCTGAGTTTGGTGCAGGGATCCCTTCCATTCCCTAATCAGATCCAAATTTTTGCCTCCATATGGAAGTGAGGCAGCTGACCTGTGGGATTGTTCCTAAGAATAAAAACTAGACACTTTGGTCAATTATAAACAGTAAATTTAATAAGAATCATCAAAGCTCAAAATCTGAAATAGTCCTAAATATTAATGAATAGACAATTAATAATTATAGTGAAGCAGCTGAACCGGTGAGCCGCCATAAAATTGCATTACTAAACTTGAACAAATAATCAATGAACGCTTTTAAAATCGAGCAGTTATATTTTTTTTACTGATTAAACGCAAAGATGAAGTAATCCGGTACATTTGAGTCTTAAGGAAAAATATTAGGTTAGTTGATTAATAGATTAGTAATACGTTAGATGATAAGAATGAAAATATCCTAAAGATAGAGCGTAATTTAACTGTTATGAAGTATAAATCATAAAGAAAAGAATTCTACAAAAAAAGTAAACAAAACATTTGTTTTAATGTCTTGTATGTAATAAATAATCAACCCATAATTTAAAACAAAAATGCATTTACTCATCAATGTAATATTTCGAAGTAGCACCAATCAAACAAAAATTTTCATTCATGATGTAGGTAACGGACCGCGAAAATTTTATTATTGTAATAAACGTTTGTCAAATCACCATTGTTATCGAGATAAAAAAGATAATCAGTCGATTTTTAATATCGTGATGATACGTCGTAATTTGCTAATGTTTTATTTAATGTATTTTTATGTAAGAAATGTAGGAATGTATGTAATTGATATTTGAGTAAAGGTTGAACAGAAAAAAAAAAGGAAACATATATTAGGATAGAGAAACGGGTGTTCTACCTAAACTGGCGTGACGAATTGTTGAAAATTTCTACACGCGCCCGCGTGATGTAAAAATGTCACTAGTTAGTAATTAATTACTAATGGTGCACAATGCAATCAAAGACGTCTTTGTTCGGTACTTCGAAAACTCGTGACCTAAATGTAGGGTTTGTTACGGACGAATGCATATTTTTAAAATTAAGACGTCATGCAATAATTAATTTGAAATTGTTCCAACATAAATTAATGTTTCATCATTTTCCAAAGACGGGGGTTGATTTTCGGGAGTAGACATGTTTAGTCGAAACCAGAAGGGAAGGCAGTTGCTGTTGAAATTTTGATTGAGTCGGGAGCTTTGATTTGTTTTAATTAGAAACTCCCATTGTAAACAGTTTGTCTTTAAAATATTTCGTGTTAGTTTTCATGTGTTTTTCAAATATTAATCTATAAATAAGTCACCTTTTTGGAAGTTAAACCACCTATGTTAATGATTTGTGTCTTTGATCAATTAAAGCAGTGTTTCTCAAACTTTTTTGTCTTGTGGCACACTGAAACTATCCAACAAAATTCACGGCACCCATTATTTTGTTTTGCTTTTTGGCAGTTAGTAGAGATATAAAGGATGAGAAATCTTTGAAATAAATAAAAGTGTTTTAAAATGAGTAAGTTTATTTCCAAACATCGCAAAAACGTTCAAAACAAAAGTTAATATTACAAATAAAGGTATCTGGTGATAAAATGTGAACTTAATGTATGCACCTGACATTGTTTGCTTTTCAAAAGTTTTGATATAATTAACCATTTTAATGACTTCTTCTAATAATCTTTTGAGTTCAATGCCTATTGTCTTTGCTACCAATGATTCACGATGAATGAAGCAGTGACTTGTTACAATGTTTTCGTTTTCCTTTTTAGCGTACAAAACAAATCCTTTTATAGTTCCAATCATTGAAGGGGCGCCACCTGTGCATACACCCACGCAAGATTTCCATGATAGACCATTTGTATTAAAATATGTGTTCATCATATCAAAAACATCTTTTCCCGTTGTAGTTTTTTCAAATTTCTTGCAGCATACAAATTTTCATCATCTTCAATAAATCTAGTGAAGACAATTAATTGTGATTTATCACGGATATCAGTTGACTCACCAAATTGCAAACTAAATAATTTCGATTCGATTATTTTATTTATAACTGATTTCTTCTTCTGATCCATCACCAAACATTGTTCTCACAATTGCTGTACAGGCCGGGCGAATCATAATTTCGAGAATAGTATGAGGCTTCAGTTCTTTCGCGATTATTTCGGCGACTAAATAACTGGATTCTTGAACATGGTAAGCAAATGTATATTTTTTAACAAAACTTTTACTTTGTTTTTCTTGTAACTTTATCAGATCTTTGAAGTAAATCCCATTTTTAAGCAACTGTCTTGATATAATCGAGTTTTTACATTCTTTTTTGACGCAACATTTTTACGAGAACTTATTGTTTCTGTTTCTGGTGTTTCAAGAGTGCTTGTTTGTTGTTCAACGTTAAAAATAGTCAAATCTTCACTATTTTTGATGATTTATTAGTGCTAATTGAATTCTTAGCTTTCCTACAAGTAGCCACTTCTTGATCATTAGAATCTTCACATTTCATTTTTTTAATGAAAAAATGATTCATGAAATTGAACGACATAATTAACTTCAATATTTTATTATAAAATTCAAGTACAAGTTAATAATTTATTTTTTCTTGCTGTAAAGAGGAAAAATATTTGTATATGAGGCTTTTTCGTTATTGTCAGAACATAACAATAATAAAAACAACTACTTACTGCATTCAACGCGTTTAGTATTGCACTTCTACTCGTTACACGGAATAGAACAGACGACTAGTAACTAGCTCGTTTTTTTCCAATATTTATGTGTCGCCAATTACCGAGTCACTGAGACAAGTGGCGACGTAACAAGACTAGTACAGAAGACATATTGAGAGTGGGAGTTATCAAATAGTGGGAAAATGAGCCTTAGTGCACTTCCAAGATGTAAGATTGATAAATGAAATAATAAACCATAGAAGTAAATAAAATAGAAACAGAAAACATAAAATTGTAATATAAAACCAATAATCATTTTTATTTAATTTAATTTAATACTTTAATTCAATTATTTTAAGTAATTTTAATTTAATTATTTAAAAATTTCGCGGCACACGCTTTGTGAACCACTGAATTAAAGGAATATATATATATATATATATATATATATATATATATATATCACAGGGTGTCCGGAGAAGATGCGCAAAAAATCTAGTTGCTGAATCTACATGAAAAATGAGTGTGACAAGTTCCTATAACACTTTTTCGAAAACTCAAAAATAACGGATCTACAGGGCGTCAAAGTTAGATTAAAAAAATATTTTTTTTTTAATAGCTTTTTTGGTGGTAACCCGGTTGTTTTAAAATTTGGTACACTTATTACTTATTATATTTTGTATTATCGGTCAAAAGTTGACATTTGTCCCTTATTGCTAAGGGGATGAACTCAACCTTTCCATCTACTTAATAACCTATAACTTTTTGGTTTTTCAGTTTTTGTTGTGTACAGTTTCAAAAAATAAAACTTCGCTTAAAATTACGCAAAAAAGGTTTACTTGTTACATCTCTCTAAAATAAGCCGTTTTCGAGAAAACCTGCTTTGAAAATTGTCTTACACGCTGTGAACAACAATGCACGTTGTTATTTTCAACGTTTTAACACGGCGTGCTGCGGAAACAAGTGATATGGTTTCTATGGCAACGAGGACACATGTAAAAGCAATTTTGACACATTGTAAAGTGTAAGAATGAGTGTTAAAATGTTTTGTCAGTAATAAAATGTTTGAACTCACCCTATAGATTCGTTATTTTGGATTTTGTATCAGTTTTAGTGCATAAGACGAAAGAGCATATGAAAACACACAAAAAAAGGTATACTTAATGCATACCTCAATTGTAATTTTACGTGTTGTGAAGTTTCAAAACCGAAGAAGATGAAATAATGTTAATTATTCAAATATTGAATTACGTGATATGCATATGCAAATTTCGCTACTTTTGACATTTGTCACATGATCGGTCTATTTATAACACAAGTCATATCAAGTGACACCAAAAGTCGCGAGATTCGTCCACGTGAGTATCCAGCTTTAAACATTAAAAGATGAATGTCAAATTTTGAGTCTTTATAAAAAAAAGTGTGTTAAAACGTTGAAAATAATTTAAAGTGCGTTATTGTTCACAGCGTGCAAGACAATTTTAAAAGCAGATTTTCTCGAAAACAGCTTATTTTAGAGAGATGTAACAAGTAAACCTTTTTTGGGTAATTTTAAGCGCCCTTTTATTTTTTGAAACTGCACGCAACAAAAACCGAAAAACCAAAAAGTTATAGATTATTAAGTAGATGGGAAGGTTGAGTTCATCCCCTTAGCAATGAGGAACAAATGTCAACTTTTGAACGATAATACATAAGATCACAAGTAAGAAGTGTACCAAAGTTTAAGACAACCGGATTACCAATAAAACGTTATAACAAAAAAATTATTTTTTAATTCTAGCTTTGATCCGTTATTTTTGAGTTTTCGAAAAAGTGTTATAGGAACTTGTCACACTCATTTTTCTTGTAGAATCAGCAACTAAATTTTTTGCGCATCTTTTCCGGACACCCTATATATATATAAGCGTAAGTAAGTATTTTTATATAAATTAAGGCTGGGAGCTAATTCTACAAGCCTATATAACCTATTAAAAATAAAGTATTGCCTTGCAAAGGTATCTTATTCGCACGCGGGCTCGTTAAGCTGAAATCTGCTGGAATAAAAGACAGTACAGGGTTCCCTCAACCTTGTATTTGTGTGAATTAGCATTGTTGTGTGTTGTTTATATTTATATTTGTGTAGAAGTGGGCTGGCAAACGGGTACATGATACCACTCTGGTTATTAATTGTAATGTGTAATTGCCAAGTGGGTACACACTCCCGGGTCCAGATAACTATTAAACGCCTCGAATTTTATTTTTATTGTTGTATAGATGAATGTGTAAGCTGAGAAAGGGGCGCTGTCTTTTTCTAACGCACTCAAACGTATATACCGATCACGATGTTCTGATCTATTTATAACTTACCCTTGTAAGGCTTTGTTTTAATGAGTTTTTTTGTCAGTTTCTTAAGTAGAATTATTTGCCTGCGAACTAATTTCTCTTTATACGTAAATTTAGGACTTAAGCTTTTAGCATAAGACCATGAACAAAAATATACAAGTTGAGTTCAAGATCAGGGTGCTGTGCCTGAGAGACTCAAAGTATTGTATTCGGTAAAAAAAATCAACTATTTTCCGATCTCCGATTGAGCTGAAATTTGGCATACATGCGTATTCTTGCTGACAATACACGAATATGTGTTTTTTACTTTGACTTTTGCGGCCAAATTTGACCAAATATGGTCGAAATTTTTGTTTATAAAGCTAGGGCCTTGAATTTTTTGACATAAGCTTTTAGCATAATACCATGCACAAATTGAGTTTCAAGGTCAGGGGGCTGCGTTGTGGCCAAATTTGGTCAAATATGGTCGAGTTTTGTTTATAAAGCGAGGGCCTAGAAATTTAGGGCTTAAGGTTTTAGTATAAGACCATGCACAAAAATATACAAGTTGAGCTCAAAATAATGTATTCGGACAAAAAAAATCAACTATTTTCCGATCTCCGGTTGAGCCGAATTTCGGCATACATGTGTATATAGGCCAAGTAAGTTCGAAATTTTTGTTTATAAAACCATGGTCTTGAAAAAGTGAGTTTCTTTCTTTGTTGGAACTTAATCCAAGCGACTAAAAAGTAGAAAATAAATAAAAAAAAACATTTTTAAAAAACGCTTATATTTCCAAATGTACTAAAAAGAATAAAATAATTTTTTTATCTACCCAGTAACATCAAAAATTTTTGTGACTAAAAATAAATGTGTGGAGCATACATGATATCTTAGACTTATAACAAAGCCTATCAACACCTACATTCAAACAATGAAGTGCAAGGCACTACAAAGAGCGCCCCACAATTTTATTTTTAGTCACAAAAATTTTTAATGTTACTGGGTAGATAAAAAAATTATTTTATTCTTTTTTAATACACTTGGAAATAATAGCGTTTAAAAATTTTTTTTTACTTATTTTTATTTGTCTCTTAATGTTATAATTTTATACGCACGTTAACCTGATTTAATGGTGTTTTCTTATATATTTAATCCTTTTTTTGTGTTATTTAATTTATTGATGTACTTGTTCATTTATGAATAAAGTGGGTTTTATAGGTGGTTCTTCCCACAATAGCATATTAACGGGCGGAACCACCATTGGGCAAAGCTCGTTAATTTTAGTTTGAGTAGTTTCATTGCTTCACTGCCCCTCATGATGCAACACTAACCTCATCCAGCCTATCTAATTCAAATAGCACAGCGTACCTACCACTAGACGGCCACTTCGTTTGATCAGATTTGAGGTTTGCGAGTAATTAAATATCAGACTTGCAAATAAATTCAAATCTTTTAATTATTGTCAGGAAAGTCCAAGATAAATCACTTAGCGATTGTTTTGTTCTTGAATTTGCATTATTGCAAATAAGTTCAGATTACACTTTTCAAGATAGGGTACCTGGGGAACGCTACAATGTTTACCAGGAAAATATTTTCACATGTCTAGACATTGCATTTTTATTAAAGTTTTATAGACTTTTGCTTATACAAGCTGTTCTTGTGTGGATTAAATTTAAGATCATAATGAGATGATTTTCATTAATATGCAGGTGTGTATGAAGAACCTTACATATACAAAAGATTGTGTAATTCAGCATTTCTCTCTCCTACAAATATTACTCAAGTTTATCTGAAAACAAATATGCATAAGAATTTCACCGTTTATTTGAACTTCTGTGCATTATATAGTTCAACTGAATCATTTTTTTTCCTGTTTTATTTAAAAGATGAACAGTCGCTTAAAAATATAATATTCACAATTTTTACAAAAAACTTATAAGAATATATTTATTAGGAACTTAAACTTTTTAAAAATTGATAGTACTTTACGTTTGTTGTATAAGATGATCGAAAAGAAACGTACATTTTAACAATTAGTTTTCTATACATTGAGTGCGAGCGTGAGCTCAAACCATGATAAAAAATTATGCAACTTTATAAATTGTGGTCGTTATTGTAATGAATAATTTTACATTTCCCGAATTAGCTGCCATGCCTGTCAGTGTATGTTATAAGCAAGAGGTAATGAATGCTATGGCTGCTCACCGGTTATATCAAGATCGGTTTCCAAATAGTTTTAAAATGTACATAAGCAATTTACTGTCTGGTAATGGTGTGAATTCATGATAATTACAAAGACATCTTAGTTAATATTCACCTTATTTTTAATTTTAAGTTTAAATTCATTAATTTATTTGAAATATTTCCTATGTACATATCTCGTGTGTACTACTACTTTTATCATTTTTGTAAATAAAAAGTAATCATTTACTCCTTTTACCGGTAAACAACATGAATGAAAATTTTCTATTTGATACCTGGAAATATTACATTGATGAGTAATGCATTTTTTTAAATTATAGGTTTGGTTATTTATTACATACAAAACTAAATAAATCTCTCAATAAAAAAAAGGAAAAAATATTTAATTTTAAAAGCGCAATATGTGATGGTAATTTACATCTGTCTTCTAATATCAAGCAAATTATGGAATGCCTGCCTGATCAGTCGGCCTCTCCTTTCGAGTCGCTGAGCACTGTTTATCTTATTCTTATCATCAAACGGCGCCTAACATAAACAAATGTACTGACTCATCCATCATTAATAGAAATTACAAGGCTGTCTTCAGTCACCTAACTGACCATATTCCAGGTAACCATTTTAAATCATCACATTAATGACATACCAGACACCAGTGGACCATCCTAAAACATATAACACACAGGTCGACCATTTGGCGATAAAACATAATACACATATCGACCATTTGCCAACAGTAACCTAATAATAGGGATCCTTCTTATAGCGCTACATATAAATCCACCAACATATGGCGAGTAACATGTCGAACATATTTCAGCTCTTAAACTAAGTTGAACATTCTTCAGCACAATAAACATCAATTTCATATGCTAAACATTTTTCAGCATTTAGACAAATTTCATAAGCTGAACATTTTTCAGCAGCTAAACATAAACTCCATAGGCCGAACATTTTTCAGCACTTTAAACTTCAATTCCATCAGTTATTCACATTTCAGCATCAAGATAAAAACTAAATTACGGTATTACCTAAAAATAAACTGTAGACATAATCACACCTTAAATATAGATCATGAGGCCAAACACAAAACAGAAACTTTATGTTATTCACTTTCTGGAGTTGGACTTTCTTTTAACAAGACCCATGGCTTTAATTTATCAATTGCCACTACGTTCTAAACTTTCTATGTCCTTCCCTTAGATCCTCCACTTCATATCTATCGTTAAAAAGAACTTGTTGTATTTTGAAAGGACCCTTCAACTTGGGCAGCGACTTGCGGCCATTTCCTGTAGATGGATCATCTCTACTTAAAACCATTACCACATCATCAACTGCGTAGGTTTTAGCCTCGAACTTTTCAAACCTTGCTTTCTGAACTGCTTGTTCGGCTCTTAGTTGAGCACATATCTCCTTACGGAGGTTTTGTAAATCCAATTGACTTAAATTTTCATTAACCTCATTGATAATGCGAGCATCGGCCACATGCCGCCCTTTATAGCCTGCCAAGGCTTCCATAGGTGAAACCCCTGTTGCTACATTTAATGTAAAACTCATGGCACTAAGCATTGGTTTCACATATTTGGCTCATTCATTCTCAGTTTTCCTGCAGCCGCGACTGATAATGCATTTAAAATGGTACGGTTATATCGCTCGCGTTGTCCATTTGCGCGAGGAGTCGCTACTGCATTTAAAATGTGCTTTATATTATAATTTTTGCAAAAGCTGTCAAACGTTTGGGACGTATATGCTGTACCTCTAGCCGAAATTAAACGGCAAGGCGTGCCAAACAAATACATTACACTTTGTAAAGTCTTAATAACATAACGAGCTTTTGTATCCTTTACTGGTTCAACAATTAAAAATTTAGTAAAAGCGTCGATCGATAAAAATAAGTATTTGTGACCACGTGTACTTGTAACAAAGGGACCAAGATGGTCAACATGCAAAGTATCAAAAGGTACTGGTACCTTTTCGATTGGATCTAATTGCCCTTGTTTCTTCCCACTCGAACTTTTATAATAAGATCAATCTAGGTACTACATACTTTCTCACAAACTTATTCATTTTTCCAGACCAATAATTATTTTTTATACAACAACTATTCAAAAGTCGTTTTTCTGCATACTTTTATATTCGCAAACTTGATAATTTCTCCCAATAATAAGAAATTTGACATAAGCGTGCTGGAAAGTGACATTTCTGTGCCGCAAAGTACTTTCCGGCACACCAAATAATATCTACACACCAAAAATAAAAATAAAAATTTTCGAGAACGAAAATTAGTTAGAGTGCACTTTGAAGCTATAAAATAATATAATATAAAATAATATAATAAAAAGAAAACCTGAGTTGTCGGGAATCGAACCCGAGACCTTTCACATACGAAGCGGAAACTCTACCCACTGCGCTATACCAGCGATATGTAGATATGCTCAGACATGTATTATCAACGAAGGCTCGCGAGCGACTGTCGCTTATTTATTTTTCGTAAACGTCAAACATTCCCTGTCTAAATTATTTTTAAAACGAAATTACAACAAAATGGATACTGATAATGATAATTCTGATATAGAAATAGAAAATACACCTCCAGAACTCAGGGAACAAGCTAATCTATTGTTGAATTTACTACCTTCTACGTCAAGAGAAAAATATGAAAATGTATACAAACAGTTTATGGATTGGAAGAAAAAAAATAAAACCAAAAGTATTTCTGAAAACATTGTAATGGTCTATTTCGAAGAAATGTCAAAAGTGAAAAAAGCTTCCACTTTATGGTCTATATATTCCATCTTAAAATCTACCATTAATATTAATCATGCCATCGATATATCGACTTATTCAAAATTACGTGCTTTTTTAAAGAGAAACTCTACAGGATATTCAGCACATACTTTGACATCGGAACAAATAAGGCAATTTTTACAAGAAGCCCCAGATTATCGATATCTACTACCAAAAGTTCTTTTAAATAACACACAATTATAATAAATAATAAATATTTAATATTTTTTATCATTGCAGGTTGCAATGATCATTGCAATTAGTGGTGCATGTCGAAGAGGCGAATTGTGGAAATTAAAAATAAATGGCATAGAAGATCTAAATTCTGCTTTACTAATAAAATTAAACGACACTAAAACAAAAGTTTTAAGAAGTTTTACAATTACCGGTAATTTTTATAACCTCTGCAAGAAATATGTTTCTTTGCGTTCTTCTGAGATATCTGAAAACCGTTTTTTTTTTAAATTATCAAAAAGGAAAATGCACACGGCAAGTGGTAGGAATAAACAAATTGCATCATTTTTAAAGTTACCGAATCCAGAATTGTACACGGGCCACGCATTCCGGCGAACTTCGGCAACCATGTTAGCAAATGCAGGAGCTGACCTGCTAACATTGAAACGCCATGGAGGTTGGAAATCAAACAGCGTCGCCGAAGGTTATGTCGATGACTCTTTGTACTCCAAAATGAATGTTGCAAACAAAATACTACATTCGGTTTCTCCGCCAACATCAAGTACAGAATTATCTAGCGATGGACCATCAACCTCTACATCTAATACTTTAAACATTTCTAAAAGTAATTCACCAAAAATTGTTATCCAAAATTGTTCTAATTTTACGGTTAACTATAACTAAAAATTTTAACGTGAAATTCTTAGATGAGTATGTTACTGTTCAATAAATAAACTTAAATGGGTAATAAATTTCTTTGAAAATAAAATTATATAGTTTTATATGGTGTGGTTGTAGAAAAAGTATAGTGTGCAAAACTGCTAATTGCACTTGTTACACAATATACTATTTTAGTTTACTTAACGTTTTAACCACTCCAGAATGACCCATATCATCATGGTTCAACGGACAAATTTGCCACCGTACACCTTTAGGTTTCTGCCCACCTGGAAGTCGACGGCATACTCGATCTTTATGTAACACATACTCTTTCAAATATTGTTTATTTTCTAGAGTTTCAAGACCAGTTTTCAAAATTTCATAAATATTTGCCAATTTATCATCATCTAATTGGGCTGTTTTGAGCCAATCCGCTTCAGTTAAATCAACCTGGTTGATTTCTACCTTATAGATCGGATTTCGACTCAAGGCATCTACATGAGCCATTTTAGCGCTAGAACGATATTCAACATTAAAGTTATAGTCTAACACTTCTAACCACCAACGCGCTACACGAGGAATAAAATCTTTCTTCGAAAAAGTAGTTCGCAATGCATTAAATTCTGTAAATACTTGAAATTCAATACTCAGTAAATAAGATCGAGAATGCCGTAGCGCCAACACAACAGCTAATGTCTCTAATTCATAAGAATTGTACATTCTTTGTTACATGGTAGTTTGTTTACTGTAATAGGCCACAACGTGCGGGCATCCTTCTAAAATTCATAATGTGAATCAGGAGTTATAAACGCTGTCTTTTCGATAGAACTTTCAGCCATAGGTACTTGATAATACCCTGAAGCTAAATCTAGTCCTATAAAATATTTATTATCTCCACCTAACTTATTAATTTGATCTTCAATAAGGGGTAAAGGGTATTCATCTTTAACAGTAACTGCATTCAGCTTCCTATAGTCAACACACATACGATAATCTCCTGTTTTCTTTTTTATTAATAACACCGGACTAGCATATGGTGATTTAGATTCACGAATAATTAATTACATTTCGTAAAAGTTCGTCAATCATAATCGTCGACCGTTCCCTATCAGTTGGAGACATTCGATATGGTCTATACACAATTGGCTCGTTTGACGTACATTTAATAGACATTTCAGTAGCCGTTGTCTTGCCTAATTGCGATAGATGGGTAGCAATGCATTCACGAAATGCTAACAATAATTGAGAAGTGCTTGTTGTTGATTTTGTGTTACCGGTCCAAATCGTAATTTATCAATTTGCAATTTATCGTTTATAAAAACTTCTCATTGTTTATCTCAACTTTTTCAGCGGCGGCATGGTTTTTAGAGAAGTTTGATCCCCAATTTTTAGAAATATAATATGCCGTTGATTTAAATAATCAGTGCCGATTATTAAATCTTGTGTCATTTGTTTAGGATTCACAATAATTACCTGTACTTTAACTGTGGCCTCTTGAACTTGAATGTTAATTTCAGCGGATAATTTCTACTGTGTTACTCATAAAACATAGAAAAACGGCCGGATGACCTTGGATATTACGTTAACTTCACTTGAACTTGTGCGTTTTACCAATGCTTTGGAAAATTTCCAACTCTCACTTTTATGACCGAATTTGTTACAAAGTTTACATTTTAATAGGAACAACCCCTCACGTAATGACTACCCTTGCAGTTAAACAGCTAACATTAGATAGTTTTTTTATTAATTTCTCCTTGTTTTAACAATTGTGTACTTTTCGAAGATGTTTTCAATTTTTCGTTTTGTTGCAATGATCTCAAATTAATTGAATTCAAATTAAAGGGTAATGATCCGAAACTTATTTTACGTAAATAAGTAGCAAGGTCGCCAATCGAGTTAAAAGCAGCAGCTCTTAAAGATAATTTTAAGGTGTTGTCATCAATTCCTTAAATAACACTATCGATTAAATATGACTCAGGAATTTTAGTTTATTCAGTTTTGCGACTTTTTCGAAACAATAATGGCCTAAATTTTGTTTATTTGTTGGCATGTAATTAACTAAAAGTCGACCAAAACGAACCGACGTTGAAAAAGTTTTCTTTAATTGCCATTTTTTTGACGCCAACTTAAACAAGGATTCTGGAACGAATCGTACCATGTACGGGCGTTTCCTTCTAAGCAGCCGGTGACCAGCCGAATAACGACGTTATCGTTTTATTTGTGGAAAGCAATTAAATAATCAACTTTGCTTACCCACTCATCAACATCTTGCTTGTCGTCATCAGGATCGAAAACTGCAATCAGTTCTTCATCCACTGCCACTTTCAGTCCTGTAGTAGCCGTCCCTTGCTTCAGTATCTTGACCTTTTAGCGAAGCTTTCGTAATTTCCTCCTAGCGCTACCCCCATGCGAACTCGAAGAACTTGAACTAGAAGAAGTACTGGAGCTTGAAGTGGCACTTTCACTAGAATCTGAACTGCTAGACGGCGAGAGGCGTCGTTTGCGAGCCTTACTACCGACGCGCATTCGCGGCATTGTTCGTATAGGTTAAAAATTGTTTTATTTTATACCATGTCTAACAAAAAGGTCAAAGTTATCGACAAAGGGCACAAGCAAATTGCAGTTGTGAATTTGTAAATCTCACAATAAACAAAAAAAAATATATTGATTTTAATAACGCAATATGTGATGGTAATTTTCATCTGGCTTCTTATGAAGCAAATTATGGAATGCCTGCCTGGTGAATCAGCCTCTCCTCTCGAGTCGCTGAGCACTGTTTATCTTATTCTTATCATCAAACGGCCCCCAACATAAACAAATGTACTGAGTGATCCATCATTAATAGAAATTACCGTTACAAGACTTAAAAAATAATGTATTTTGTTTACTTTTTTTGTAGAATATTTTTTTCTTCATGAGACACACTTCATAAGAGTTAAATTACCCGCTGTCATATTTTCATTCATATCATCTAACGTATTATTAATACATTGCTCAACTAACGTGTAAACTAAACGCACCTGTGTGCAATTAAATGACAATCATAAACTGTATGTATCGTACTAGTTTTGATGGAATATAATTCATATATTATATTACATCAAAACTAGTGGGGTACATACAGTTTATGATTTAATCGAGTGGAACTAGCTTCCTCGATAGATCAGATGGTTAAGAGCCCTACTCTAGATAAGTAGTGGTCGTGAGTTCCAGTCCCCAGGTTGGTGGTTTTAATAATTCTAATAATTCACACTAATATTTTTCCTTAAGATAAAAATGTACCGAATTACTCAATCTTTGTGTTTAATCGGCTGTAATTACTGGAGAGGTTTTTCTTTGTCCCGATAAACTTGATTTTTTTTACGAGAATTTGGTTGCTTGGTAAATTGACGACACAAACCATCTACGATAAAAGAAAGTGTTTAGTGAAGTCAATTTACCAAAAAGAAACCAAATTAAGAGTTTAAAAAATGAAATTTTATCTTGGAGAAAAAAACCTGGAGTGTAATTGGATGAGTTAATTTAATGAATAATTAAAAATAATAGCTAGGTAATTACGAAAAATTCAAGAATACATTTTTTTTATTTAAAAATTGAAAATTGTTCATTCATTATAGCAACAAACAATAGTCAGGGCTGAAAAAATCTGCCATGGAAGTTTACACACATTTTATTCAGATGCAAAGTTAGGACTAACCTTATCTGATGTCAAAGTTACAAATTCATCGCGGCTTTGGGATTTTTATACATGAATTAAATTATCAGTTAAAAAAATATAGCTTGGCTCGATTTTAAAAGCGTTCATCGATTGTTTGTTCAAGTTTTAGTAATACATTTTTATGGCTGCACACAGGTTCAGCTACTTCACTAGAATTATTAATTGTCCATTCATTAATATTTAGGACCATTTCAAATTTTGAGCTTCGATGATTCTTATTAAATTTACTGTTTATAATTGACCAAAGTACCTTATTCTTATTTATAAAAAGATACTTTAGCTCTCGCTTGAATTCTACAACTTTTGTCAGTACCTTCATGAAAATTTATTGCGATAAATATAGCATAGTAGTTTGAGAATGTAAATTGTAATTCAGTTAAAATTTTGTTATTTTAAACTTATTACGATACGTGGTTCATATATTTGAATGAAAAAAGTTTTTGGTTGACTTAAATCTTTAAGTATTCTTTGATTCATTTATTTATGTGATTTTAGAAAACTGTTAAAAAAATGTCAAATATACAATTCAAACACTTTTATTTTCAGACCTTCCTGCCTTACTACTACTGATTTATGATAAGCATACATAAATTACGCATTTTAATTCAAAGTTAAGATCTAATTATGATAGTTTTCTGTACATTGAAGGCAAGGCAAGATGATAAAATATTATGCAATTTTATCAATAATGTTACCTTTACTGACGTTTACCAAGAATATCTGCTAACACCTCATATGAGATATGTTCTCACTTGCTTAAACAGGTGTTTTATTCCTGTGAGCATGTTTTTTCATCGTAACTACCACATCCACTTGTTTGCAATTTTGTTAACGTTAACAGATTTACTTGCATATAGTCTTTTATTTTATCATTAGTTAAGTACATCTAGAAGAAGAATGAATTCATTGAATAAACGCCCAAAACATTATCACTCAACAAAAAACCAATATTTTGTATAATGTTTTGGTGCAGCCGCCTTCATTAGATCCGCTACCGATGTATGCTCTTAATGGACTAATTATATCATTCCGCGTTCAAAGTTAAGATCTAATTATGATAGTTTTTTGTACATTGAAGGCAAGGCAAGATGATAATAAAAAAAATGCAATTTTACCAATCAAGTTACCTTTACTGACGTTTACCAAGAATATCTGCTAACACCTCATATGAGATATGTTCTCACTTGCTTAAACAGGTGTTTTATTCCTGTGACATGTTTTTTTCATTGTAATAACTACCACGTCCATTTGTTCGCAATTTTGTTAACATTAACAGATTTACTTGCATATAGTCTTTTATTTTATCATTAGTTAAATAAGTACATCTAGAAGAAGAATGAATTCATTGAATAAACGCCCAAAACATTAGCACTCAACAAAAAGCCAATATTTTGTATAATGTTTTGGTGAAGCTGCCTTCATTAGATCCGCTCCCGATGTATGCGCTTAATGACGAATTATATCAATCCGTGGTGATAGTGATGTCCAGAGAGGTAAACTCTTTGAAAAGTAAGTACACTTCACATAATTTAAAGTTTTTTATAATAATTTGCTTATTAATTATTACTAATTTAATCAATTATTTTTTCTAGCATTACACCTGCAACTGTGACAACACCACGGCTAGCACCACCTCCACTTCAATATGTCGATGGAGATTTCACTAGATTCTTCAAAAGTTAAGTACAATTTGCATAATTTAAAGTTTTTTATTTTGCAATAGGTGCTTTGAATTAACCCTGCTAATTCCATGTTTAATAATAATTAAGAGTTGCTAACTGACTGATCTGAACACCCAGTTACGGTTTATACAAGAAAAATGTGTCTTTGATTTGAGTACCTACCAGATACTCACTTTGACCTGCGCATGCGCAAACCTAGTTACATGTCATTGATTAGGAATACTTATCTTGCTATTTCCAAGCATTTGACCTTCAAGGCTCTCTCCCTACTGTTTCCACGAACTGATCCTATTTTTAAATTTCTAATAATTGTAATATGATACCTTAGAGGTTCGTGAATAGCAAGGCGGGTAGATAGAGATTCATAATAAAATACTTCATAATGTTGATCATAGGTTATATCTTCTTCAATCAATTTTATTTTTCAATGGGATCGGAAAGATTGTAATTCTACATATGAATACCATCTTAGAAGTTCATTCCTTCATGCCTAACACAAAATTATTGCTTTTAATCGCAGTTGCCAGTTGTCGAAAACGTCGAAAACGCCCAAAACGTCAAAAACGTGAAACAAGCGTGGAAAAGCGTCGAAAACGCCAAAAACATGGAAAAACGGCGAAAAAGGTAGGAAACGTCGAAAAAGACAAAAACGTAAAATTTCGAAAAACCTCGAAAACGTCAAAAAAGTACCATCAAATGCGGTGTGTGTGTGTGTGTGTGTGTGTGTGTGTGTGTGTGTGTGTGCGCGCGCGCGTGCGTGTGTGGGTGCGTGCGTGCGGCTGCGCGCGCGTTCGGCTCTCCCGATTTGTCATTCTTCTTAATTCCACGAACCGATTCTATTCTTAGATACACAGATATACAAATACACAGAGCTAATACAATAACCATTTAAACTTGACGTACTTTTTAGCATAGACGATAACCTATCATTCTTCATGTTTCCACGAACTGATTTTGCTTATATTTATAAGAGTTGTAATACGATACTCCTGCAAGTTAATAAACTTTGACCATGAAAATTGAACTCTAAGAATTGTAATATGATACCCTTGCAGGGCACTACACTTTGACCTTGAAAATTGATTTGTAAGAATTGTAATACCCCTGGAGGTCAATGAACTTTGATTCTAAGAATTTCTTGAACAATGGGGCGTGATCTTGAAAGTTAAGTTTCCCGCCGGCCTTAAAATTTTAAAATTTCCAGCCAACACATGATCTTGGAAAGGTCAATGGACTTTGACCTTGAAAAGGCCAAAGGCAACACTGTAAAATGGTCCAGGAGTGGGGTAGCTATACTACTTATGTGACAGAAGGCGCCATTTTATAACTGTCTTTGCGATGGCGACAGTTCTGTTTTGTAAAGCGCGGCGGGAATACTGTCAACTGGATAATTAGAAAGAAAACCTTATGCAATGGATATATCAGATGCTTTATATGCAAACTGTCTATGAACGTAACTAAAAGACGTAACCATAATGGTAACGTCCATTGGATGGTATTAAAGTTTTATTAAATATTTAAAAGTCATTTAATAACACACACCTGCAAGTTCTGGAATCACTCTAAAAATTATGAATTAAATACGAATTAATGCCTCTTAACTTGTTACGAGTTATAGTAAGCGATGGTGCACTACATTATTATATTATATCATACTACCATAGCTTTTATTCTTATTTTTTTTTAGTTTATTGTATGGTTGTATACTGTTATTTTACACTTTTTATTCATCTTTTGCCTTTTGGGTATGTTTAAATGCATAATGAAGATGTACGGCATTTTTTCTCTTTGTTTAGAGCCTTCAGGGGAAAGAATAGTGAACAGACTGGTAAACTGACCCTTTGCCTATTTATTTGTAAGTTAATTCACTAAATAATTAATAAAATCATTTATTACTATTTTAAGGAAAAGCGCGAGAAGTTATAAAGCATTTATACTTTTTTTTTTCAAAAACCTCAGTGTGAAACCACCCCACTCTCGTTAGTATCTTCTTTTCCTTGCTGTTTCACAGTAACGGGAATTTCGCAAAAAAATGATCAGGATTTTTAGAATGTGAAAATACTGATGAAATACATATTATACGCCCATTTCCTAACCCACGGCCTAGTACAAATGGAAAAATCTCAAATATTCGAGAAAAAAGGGCGAACGCGCCAAATAGGACGTCAACAGAGTTTTTTAACTAAAATAAAAGATTATATTTTGACAGTCCCCCAAATAAAACAATATATAAATCATAACATAAACAAAGTTGATGTACAGGCTGTTTGTTATGCAGAAGATTGTATTTCAAAATATTCCGTTTAACACTGAACGGGGTTGCCAGGATTATAGACTTACTAGCCACAACAGCCGTTAAAAAGAAAAGAAAAGAGGGAATAGGGAAAGTATGTATTCGTCTACCGTGAAACTTTTCAGCTTCTATCTATATTTAGTAGGAGGGCGTCTGTTATTTGAGACCCTATACGCTAATAATTCTCTTCCATCTATTTCTATAATACATTAACATTAAACAATAACCGTGTCCTAATAAATCAGGAAATGAGATTTGACATTTTAAAGGATTACTAGAAAAAGGGGGTATCCTTGAAAAAGTTTGGAACAATTTATAGTACGTCCCAGAATTTCAGAGAGTAATAAATTGTCTTAACAGCGACAGGTCAGTGGCGTACTTATTAAAGGTATATACTGTAAGGTCTGTAAATTATAAAAATCTACAATTTTTAATACAATACAACCGCACGTCTATGAGTTGTCTGATCTTCAGGCTTAAGTCAAATTTTAAAGGGTCCTGTTTTGTTTGCCGTTTACCTTTACTACCTACCTTTACAAATAGCACCAACGTATTTCAAAATTAATAACATTGATGGAATAGCTATTTTTCTACAATCGATATCCAAAGTAGGCATTTGCGCTCGTATTTGACAACGCGAACGTCACCTTTTTCGAGGAATGTCACGTTGTCGCTTATAAGCGACTAAATTAAAAAAACGCTCGCTCTCTCAATTATTAACTATAAATCAAATATGCATTGCTCAGAGTATCCAATGACAACGAGTAAATGACATCTTTCATTTGAATGAAAAATTTTTTTCATTCATCAAATTAAATAAATTTTTGGAAATATGTGAACTGCTCGATTGTAGAAAAAAACCATGTGTGTAATTCGAGCGCAAATTCATTGTCGATTTCAAGAGATTTGCCGCGCTCCTTCGTCGCGCGGCAAATGTTTCTTTCAATCGACAATGTATTTTGCGCTCTTAATACACAAATAGCTATTGTGTATTAAGAGCGCAATGTGATATATTGCCGCTCTGAGCGAGAAGTTTGACGCATGACGTGTTATTGATAACCTCAAATTTGACAGTTCAGATTTCAAAACGTGAGCATCACTTTGCGCAACACATGTGTTTTTGTAAGAATGTTTATTAAAAACTGTTTTTGTTTTTACAATGTTGCTTATTTTCGTAATGAACTTTTATTATAAAAGAGGTAGCAAAATTATGTTAAAAAGAATATTATTCTTTCAATTTCCATTTTGTAGGTTGGAAGGCCGCGCTGGTCACAAAATTGTCGATACCTGTCAAATACCCCTCAACGCATACTTCTGTCAAAAGTCGCAGAAACACTAGACGTGTCTTTATTAAGGTTTCCATGGTAAATAAGCGAGCGTTTTAGTTACTCTGCCGCTCGGCGAGCGACAAAGTTAAAAAAACGTTGCTCCTCGGAAAAATGGAACCTTGCGCTTTCTTTTGGAATCGCAAATTTGCACTTTTCGCTCGGTTGTAGCATAGTATATTACATACCGAGGCGGAAGGTGTTCCAGTCCTGTCGAGAGAAGTATAGTTCTCGAGACAGGGGAATGGTACTTTTGCCGAGGTTTGTATACGATTTTATTCACAATTGAAGAACAAGCAACATTATACAATTCAAATCAAAAAATTTTGGAACACATCCATCACGGCTTCTCGTTTAATACTGAAGGTCGTGACAATGCGACTTTTAATTTAATGAGAAGCCATACATGTTATGCTTACTATTTTTCTATTGGTTTTGCCGTTACTGGTTATCAATAATTATTAAATATGCTTATTAAAGAAAACGTACAGTCCGCGCGGCCAAAGAATGCCTCGTGTTGTGCATGGATGTTCGTGCATTCGGCCGCACTCAACGCAATAGCGACTGAAAGTATTGTTTGTTTCCAACTATTTCTTGTGTTCACTCACCATCTAGGCAGGTGAGAAAAAATGATTGCATGCTCTTGACCCTTTATTAAAATTGGTAAGTTGTCAATATTGACATTGATAGTTCAAATCGATAGTAGCTCTCACACAGGTTAGAAAGTGGTCCATTACTGACCGCTTCATCTCATTACAGACTCCTTTTTTTGTTATTATTGACCGCTTAAAGTAAACCCGTAGAATCATTCACTTTTCAACCTTTAAAGGGTTAGAAAAGCGGTATGTTACAAACTAATTGTGAATAAAAACGTTTATTAACTATCAACATTTATTACCTGCCTATAATTTAAATTGCCATGATAAAATGAATGTTGATGCTGTAGATCACATATCCGAAACAAGGATACAAAATTTAGTTAAAAACACATGTTGTGGAAAGTAAAAGAACAGAAATAAATATATTTCAAGATTATTGGATATATTTTTGACAGTTTTTTTATGGAGAACTTAAATCCGGAATTTTTAAGGTATGCAAAGACTAATTGCTATTCACTAATAATAGCAATAATATACTACCTTTTATTTCGTTCTAACTCGTAGTGTTTCTTTAATCTTCGAGCGGGCGCGCTGTCGTAAAATTTACGGCAGACTTATTATTTTTCTAATAAAATGTTTGTACACGTGCAATTTTAAGAACAACCCCTATCTATTCCTGGAACTAAGTTTACCGGTTATGTGGGTTGGCATTTTTGCCTTTTGGGACACAACATTTAGTCTGCACCGGGTTGTAAGTAAATAAATGTGTTAAAAGTAAAGTTTACGGCGCGCGACTACTAGTGTAATTCTATTGATATTTGCCGTTTTTTTTTTAATATTTTCTCATCTTGTGAATCAAAAAGGTTAACGCATTAATTATTAATTAGATAATCAGTAAATTTATTTACCTATTTATCGATACATACCTATTATTTTGAAATTTTTTTGTAGATAAGACAAAATGTCAGATAATAAAAAGCCTCTTACGCAAGCAGAACTTGAAAACATTGTTCAGCATGTGTTTGAAGAAGAGGAAAGTGATGTCGAAACTGTGGAAAGTGATATTGAGTTTAGTGAAGAGAATATAGACACGAATGATTTTGACAGTTTGTCGGAACAAAGTATTTCGGATGAAATAAATGAGCAAGAGGAAAAAAATGAAGAAGACACTCTTTGTGAGAATGTTTATGTTGGAAAGGACAAGACAACCAAATGGTATAAATATGAAAATAAAAATCCTTCAAAAATAAAAAAAATTAACCTAGTAAAAGAATCTATTGGCCTACAGCAATGTGCTAAAAATATCAGTAATGAATTAGACGCATTTTTGAAAATTATTCAACTCAATATGATAGACGAAATTGTAACATTTACAAATATGTACATTGCTCAACTAAGAACTAACCGTGGACACTCTAGAGAACGAGACTGTAAAGAAACAACAAGAAGTAAATTTTTTGCTTATTTGGGCCTTCTGTACATGATCGGTATCAAGAGATCTCATCATGCAAATGTGAAGGAAATTTGGACCGCTGACGGAACTGGAATAGAAATTTGTAGAGGAGTAATGAGTTACAAGCGTTTTTTATTTTTGACACGCTGTCTGAGGTTTGATGACAAAACGACAAGAGCAGAAAGGCGAAAAGTAGATAAATTGGCAGCCATTCGTTCATTTCTTGGTGCATTTGTGCACAATAGCAAGACGTGCTTCAAATTAGGTGAATATACAACTATTGATGAAATGTTACATCCGTTTAGAGGTCGCTGCAGTTGGGTACAATATATTCCCAGCAAACCAGCTAAATATGGGATCAAAATGTATGCACTGTGTGATGCGAAAACTTTTTATACTTCCAATTTGGAAATTTACTGCGGAAAACAGCCAGATGGTCCGTACGCCATGTCAAACGCCCATTTTGACATTGTGAAACGATTAATTGAACCAATCGAAAATTCTAATAGAAATTTGACTACAGACAATTACTATACAAGTGTCCCTCTCGCTGACTACTTACTAAAGAAAAAAATTACGCTGATTGGAACCTTGAAGAAGAATAAACGAGAAATTCCACCAGAATTTCTTCCTCATAAGAGTAAAGGAGTTCAGACCAGTTTATTTGGATTCCAAAAAGACAAAATGATCACTTCTTACGTACCTCGAAAAAATGCTGCGGTTATATTATTGTCAACATTACATGACACAAATTATGTAGTTCCTACAAATAAAAAACCACTAGTTATTATGGACTATAATGCTACGAAAGGTGGTGTTGACACAGTTGACAAAATGTGCTCGACATATTCTATTTCACGAATAACTAGACGATGGCCTTGTTCAGTTTTTTATAGTCTAATGAATATAGCTGGAATAAATTCACAGATTTTATATTCATTTGCTAACCAGTCAGATAAAAAATTGCACAGAAGGCTATTTTTGAAAAACTTTCCCTTATGAAAGAGCATCTGACATTCCGAGCGAGTCTTCAGAACTTACCATCAGATGTGCAGGCATTTTTGAAAATAAATTATGGAATACCTAAAGAGAGAGTTCAAGAAGAACAACAGCCTCCAAAACGCGGTACATGTCGTTCGTGCGCACGAGACAGGAAAAAAACCTCAGCGTCAATGAAATGCCACAATTGTCAGACATTTACATGTAAGCGTCATTCTCAAACAAAAATTGTGTGTGTCGATTGTGCGAATACAAATAGTGAGTCCAATTCTGACTAAAAGAATACATACATAACTTTGCCTTGTGTTTTATATTGATATATATGTTTGTTTATTAATAGCTTTGCAAATAAAATATTTTATTATGCAATGAATGTTTTCATTGGAATATTGTTTTTCTTAAATTACCAATAATTATTCAAGTCTATATGAGCATAAAATAGTGAATATTTGCTTTAAACTGTATGACGTAAAATTTACGGCGCGCGCCTGCTCGTGTTAAAATGAAATGCGCGCCCGCTCGAAGGTTAAGATACTGTCCATATCCTTACTGACATTTGTTACTTAGCTAGGAAAGTGACTAATGCTCTCTTACTATCTAGGGCTGCTTTTATTAATTCTAGCTGGCGGCCTCTCTTAACTTTTAGCAACCACCATCGTCACTGTAAGGACCTACACCATATCTCTACTTTGACAGAGCTACCGGCGAACCCTAAAATTATCTTCTCTCTGTTACTGTAAGTTTGGGTACTGCGTAGAGATTTGCACGTAACAAAATATTTTTTTGTAATTTGCTTCCACTTTGATTCTTTAATAGACATAATAAGAAACGTGACGTCATCATCACCTATGTCATTATAACCATTAATTCAGCTTGGTTCGGAATTATGTCATGCATGCCACTCTTACAAAATGTGCCAAAAACAGGATGCGTCCAGTGGAAAACTTTGATGTGAACAAATTCGCGACCGTATTTTTAGCAATTTCACGTATTTTCTGGGGCGTACATGCAAGCTTATTTTGATTATCTTTCAGTTTCGTGTTTTGTGACAGAAGTTGGATAAAACAAAAGGCGACTAGATCAAATTTTCACTTTTAAAATTAAGATATTACCAACCGCCATAAAAATCCCTAAATCACCCAAAGTAAACATTTTTGTTCAAAAACGTATTTCATAAGACCTTGGAGCACCCATTCTTTAAACTTGAATTCCTGTTACATAGGTTTCATTATCTATCTAAAAAGACAGCGCAAAATTAAAATATGGGGACATTTTATTGAAATTACCATCTCCACCTCACCCTGCTATATATAGCAAGAGGAGACTTTTCTTTATGAAACTGTGTCTTTTGCATACTGTGTAATTAATTCATATAAAATTAAGATATAACTTCTTAAAAAAGTAGTAAATATATTAATATTAAAGTTACATTTGATTAAATAATTTTTTTTTAGTATTAACAAACGTAAACTGTATACATGTATAATTATAGATCCATCTACTGCATTCTTAGTTTTAAGAATTGTTTAAATACTAAGCACAACTTCACTATGGAAAAGTCAAATCTGTAATCTACAAGACAACAATGTCCAAAATCTATAATCAACAGATTTACTAATTAAATGCTTTAATAAGTACTTTTTCAGAACACTTTGTGTCTTTTAATGTTTGTACATTATTTTCAACGCTTGCAGACGATGCTGTAAAAAAATTAGCGTTCAATTTGAAAATTTTAAAAATTACTTATAGTTAACAAACATTGAATGATCCCACATTTTGATAACAGAATTTACCTTCATTTAACACTTACACATATGTAAATTAAATATTCCTTAGATCATGTTAGCACAGTGTTTAACCTAGAACGAATCACGACGTGATATTGTTAACACTCAAGCTGCGTTTTCTTCAAACGTATATTTATTGGAAAATCTATACACTTATATACCTGGGTGTTTATAATAATAGCCAAAACTTTTTGTTTTCGTTTAACAATTATATGTAATCATTATAACAGATATCGAAGTACGCAAGGTTATGACCATATGAAAGCAGGCTTCGAAGATATAAAAAGCATTTTTGGAGGTGTGTAAAGTTGAAAAACTATAAAACAAATTGTAATTGAAATTAATTTGTTCCGAAATGCTATAGGTACTTACATAATTTTATCATTAAATAAAACTATAGGAAAGGAAAAAAGGAAAGGGCCACGTATTTCATTCGCTGCTCGAGGTTTCCGAGCCACAATCATGGATTCCCAGCATACATACATACATTACGTATAGCATGGTGGGATTAAGGATGGGTCTGGTCAGGATAGGATCGGAAGGAACGGAGTTAGGGTTCTGAGGGGAAAAATACTACCCCCGAATTCGCCACAGTATGCATATGTAACAAACTGTTTTGAGTTGTATTCAAATACACAATAATTTAGGCAACTTCGTTCATTTTTGTGTTATGTGAATTGCATACCTTAGTGGCTGAAAAGTATTCGTTTAGATATTTTAAAGTGGGGTAGTACGCGCATTTCGTCTTGCACATTGAGTTCATGCGCAGACATCTATTTGGAACTGGTTGTTGTTACGCGAATGAAAGTGAAAAGCTTCCATTTTGCGCTTGAATATTTTTATTAAAAAGTGTCGTAAATTTTACAGTAAGAGCTAACTAAATCTATTTTTCTTTGTCTATTATATTTATCCTTTTTAGGCACTTTTATTTTACTTTGGTTTTACTTTTATTACGTTACATTTTCCTATTACGTAATTTCATTGTATTATTACGTTTCAATTTAACGAGGGTGGCGCAAAAGAATTTTGTTGCTATGCTGACAATTATAAATAAATGGTACATTAACCAAGTTAAATCTACCAAGTTTGGCTGTTTGTAAAGGAATTTACTTATTTGGGATCAACGAATATCAAAACTCTTATTATATTTCCATTTCAAGATTAATTGCACAACCAAAATTGAAAGCGTGGCTTCGTCAGCACATCTTATCACTAACAATACACCAGTGACAACGAAAATTTTAAAGTACAACAGGTATTTCATTTCTAATTATTAGTATGGTATTTTTTTAAGTTATTAATATTAGTATTAAGATTTTCTACTTTTATAACTTGACTTAAAGATTTTATAATAAACCTCGTTATTGTTTTCAATTTCACATTTATTACATTTACGGTTTACTTGTTTTCCATAAAATAAGTTGGCGTCCGAGGTATTTTAACATTTATATATAGGTTGAAGTTACATTTTTTTGTAACGCGAACATATCTAACCACACACACACATTTTCTAATTAAAGAAAATCAAAGTTTAAGAACATGGCCCATTTAATCACTTAGGAGTATAAGTAATATTAGGGGTTATTACGAACAACAACAGCTACACCCTATTAATTTTTTAATATACATATACGCAGTGACCATGCCGCTACATGTGTATCATGAAAACCCCCTGAAAAAACTTCATATAGGGTAGACGGTAACGGGAATCGAACCCCTTACCTCCCGAATGCTAAGCAGGTCGTGTCACCACTACGCTACCAGCTCGGTAAACCATAGGAAACGTGTCAATTCATTATGCATGCATCATAATTTTACCATAACTGATTTCATTCCATTTTATTCAATGCACTCTTCAAATGTAGACAAAAAAAACCTCAATATTTTAAAATAATTGTAAAAGTACTTTATTAAATTTAAGTGGCCAGGTGAGAGTTTTGATCTGATGACAATTGGCAATTCTGGAGTAAGTATCGGACATACGTTTTCTAAAGCATATTACGCTTTGACGATGAACTGAAGTAGCGGCACAATATAATCCTAATTGCAATTGTAAAAATATTTCATTAATGAATAATATAAAATTTTATATTTAATCAACGGAAATAGTTTTTTTTTTACACATGTCAAATTTAAATTGCTTTTCTAGTTTATTGTTTAAAGTTATTTGAACTGAATCCATAACAATACAGATCAATGTGTTCCGTCATAGAATAATAAAATTAAATTTAGCTATACAATATTATTTTTATTCAGGTTCATTAGCCCACTTATCAGTCGAAATTGTTTAAATTTTTATCTTAAGTAGCGTCAAATGTACAAACCCAAACAAACTTCAATTAATCAATCACGTATATTTCGCGTGCTATCTGACTATATTGTAAATCTTTATACATCCTTATTTAATATTAATTTATCTAAGAAAATATTCACACGTGCACAACAATACATAATAAAGTTTTTTGGATTAATTAGTCACAATCCCATTTATTAGATAATTTTAAATACAAAGTAAATCTAGCATTTACGTAGGTAGCTTCGAGGCGCAATAATTATAAATTTTAATTAATAAGTTATTTTCTCTGTCCATATTAAAAGCACCCTCCTACGTTATCTACACCAAAGAGGGGGGGGAGGCATATAATGGAAAAGTAGCTCCCCCCAAAACAGCACACGCCAATGTAGCCCCAAGTATAACTCAAAAAATGTTTTATTGGATTAAAACATGATCACAATAAAATATGAAATTTCCTTTATCGTAAATCAACTCTATGAGAAAATAAGTTCTGGGGATTTTCCTATTAATTTTCAAACACATAATAGGTGGCGTGAGCGCATACCCTACCTTTAGGTACAATTAAAAGTAATTATGAGATTTTTACTAAAAAAAACCTGGGGCCGCGCACCTCGCTTTAGAAGTTTTAAAATTCACCTGATGTTGGGAAGGTTAATTACATAGAAAAATTCCCAGTAACAAATACCCTGATTATCTTAGAAGGTTATGTTTGATGAAGGTAAATTACATGTTTAATGAAATTGGGTTGCAAGAAAATATTTTTAGTTATTTTACTTCGGAATATTTTGACGTTAGCTTTTTTGTCGAGACTTAATATGCCATGGAGCATTTTGTCGGGCATTTTTTGTCATGGGCTTTAACCCATCTATACCGGAAGGGAAAAGACCACATATTTCATTCCCTCCCCAAGGGAGAGGGCGGGCTGCTTAAGCTTTCCAAACTCCTTCAGCCACAATTCCAGCATACATACACACATTACGTATATATGCATGGTGGGATTAAGGATGAATGTGGCCAGGATAGGATCGAAAGCAACGGAGTAGAGCTCTGAAGGGGAAAATACTAGCCCAGCATTCGCCTAAGTGGCCGCAATTGTGTGCATACACGCAGTGACCATGCCGCTACATGTGTATGAGGAAACCCCCATAAAAAAGCTTATACAAGGTAAATGGTAACGGGAATCGAACGAATTACCTCCCGAATACTAAGCAGGTCGTGTCACCACTACTCTAGTAACTAGGTTCTAGACCAAAGAGTAATATGGCAATATATGTTCAATTGCCAATTCCTAATCAAAGATAAATAAATATAATTTGTTACCATCTTTCCCATGATCTGTGATCTAAAACATGTATAAATTGTTTTACGATTGCCAATTTTGACATTTTTTCTAAACAAGCTGCAATTGACTACTGCTCAACTATCAGAAGTGTAAAAATAGAAGCAAAACATTATTTGTGACATTGCAATTCCTCAAAACCCAATTCATAGACTACTACAGGAACAATTCGTGCTTTAGGAAAGCTGCAGTTGCCTTGAAGAGCAGTTCCATAAGCACAATTGTGGAGTGCAGCCGCTTCCAAGTATTATATTGCCTCCATAGTTATTGTACGCAGCTCCCTTTCAGCACACACTCAATTACGATATCCCTCTCTGTCCCCCAAAAAACAGTAGCCATCACTTTCCCGGCAGGATATTACATCTTCTTTCGTGGGAGGGTTCGTCTTGTGGTAAAGTAGTTAAATTCTCCTTGCAAATTTATGGTCTGCACAGTTTAATACCGAATAACGTGTTTCTAATATGCCAATTTTTCTAGTAACAACCGAAATATTTAATCCGCTGTAACTCAACGCCAAACCTTCAACCTCGTTGACAATTTCCCTGATTCGAACCTGACTTTGAGATGGCGCAATAAAATGTCACAGAAACTTGAGATAATAAAATTACCACGATAGTGTTCTGTAGAAAACGCACATCTTTCGCTAACAATTTTTTTTTATTATTTCGGGGTTCGGGATCAAGACATCAACGGAAATCTCAAACAACGCCATGCTTATTAGAATTGTTACCACAATACTAAAGAAATTCCATATTCAGTAAGAGATCTTGAACATATCAAATATCATATTGTTACGGGACCTATAGTTTCACCTTCGACACGAAGAGTGCTTTGGTTTTCCTTAGTTTTAGAAAAACGGCCACTTCGGTCAGGTTTGAACCTGAACCGCGCCAATGAAAAACAAGCAATATAACCGTTCATCCACTGAAACAGATAAAGCGAATTATTAAAATTATCTTGTTTTTGTTTTGTCTTGCTAATGTGGAAAAGAAATATGGTTGACTGTGGAAATGACCAATTGTCTAATTTCTTTATTTTCGGCAAAAAGTAAACTAGACTTAATGTAAAAAATGCTCGTATTATATCAATTTTCTACATATAATTTATTACGCAAAATTGAATATAATATAGTTGAATATTCGGTTCACTTATGACCCATGAAAGTATGATTCAACCACTTGAATCCAATCTGGCAAACAGTCATGTGAATAAATGTTTCTCAGCTCAGCTAATAGTTTACAAACGTATTTCCTGTAAACCTTTTGTTAATATGTAGTGGTTTCTAGAAATGATAAAAAACGCATATTAAATGTTACTTTATAAAACATTCTACGCCACCTCCATTATCCTTAACCATGGTCATTACCATTCATACCCAAAGTTACTATCAAAACATACATGTTTGTCGTTTATGAGCGACTTACGAGATACCTAATAGTATAAACGATTTTGAAACATTTCTCACTTAATAAAATTGTTTTTTTTTTGATATTATCAAATTGCTATAATTTTACCGTTTCGCCATTTACACAACTTAAGGAAATTGGTTACAATTGCTTCAGACAAGATTGAGCTACTTCAGTCCCAAATTTGAATAATTTTAGTTCAAACAAGATATTTATGGAGGGATACTGTTACGGGCCAAACACTCAACCCGTAAAGGTAATATGCGGGCGACGGACATAGCTCAGTGGTGTGGGCGGAGTTCTTAATACTGTAAAAAGGTACTCTTGACAACTCTATAACATCAAAAAGGGGAAAAACAGTCACAAAGGCGCCATCTGTTAGATACAATTATGGCGGTAAAATGCATTAAATAGGTCTTAATAACAGGAAACCACAATGTTCACTCTACCAAAACTCTACTCTAGAAATTCCACGCAAAGTTCAACTAAAGTTGAATAAAACCTTAAGCTTCTTATAAAAGCCGCAAAATTTCGATAATTAAACTAAAACTCATTAACCATTTCGATAAACTTCAACGTCAAACTTATTGGCTCAACTCACCTAAAATAACTAGTCAATACGGTAATTCTTTATTCAATTTACAACGGAAATACGACACAACAGAATAAACCATCACGATCAAATATCTATGAAGTCCTAAAATTTAATAAACGACAAAATCGGAGTTGAAGTACCTAATGCGCAAAATACACAATCACGTCGTAACAAACAAAACAAATTGGCTTACCTTCACGGTAAATCCATATATAACCCTTGCGAATAATCGCCAAAATAATAAACACTGGCGTGCAAATAAGCTAGTTGTTCGGTCAACGACCTACTTCATAATTATGTTACGTTATATCTATTAAAACTTATCTTCAAATGAAATTATATCAACCCAATGACGATTAACCAAGAATAGATTTTATAAGCAATTGATTTGCTCCGACATAACATAACTTTCTGGCAGCGATATAGGTTATTAATAACGTCAATGTAATGAATCAATAAACAATTAAAAACAACGCTTACATCATGAATTTTTTTATTAAAAAGTTGAAGTAAAATGTGAAACAGCATTTGCGCTTCAGGTTACTAAGCAGACAAAATATGAATTCTCTAATTTTTGCTTTTACTAGAGGTCTTTGCAAATAATTTATATTACGTCTATGGTTTGTTCACTTACCACTTAAATAGTCAATTTTTCTACATACTACGCACTGTCTCGCCATTATAAAACTTAAGCTATACTATTATCACTTTAAACAGCAAATAATCACGTAAAGTCGTAAACCTTTGAAAAAACTACAATAATAATCAGTAAACATTCGTCCGAATAAGATGTTGTCAACTATGGTGGAAGCCATCTTCTGGCAGTTTGCGATTATGTAGGGACACGCACACACACAATGGTAAACAAATACGTCTATTCTAGGTTAATCGTCATTGATATCAACCACATCAAAATGACTAATTAACTCTCATAATATTACCGTTAAGGTTTGAATTAAATAATAAAGCAACTAAAAGATTGTCATCATGAAGTTACGTAAATCCACAAATTTCTGAAAGATCAATTAATCAGTCAATAACTGGATACAATCTTTTAAATTTTGGAATAAACGTAGTAATGCGAACGTTGAGAGAAAATATTGAAATTACTAAATACTCAATTTACTAACACTTACATATATTGAAATGTTATAAAAATTAAAATAACAATCAGTATCTTGTCCGAAACACATTACACATAATTTTATATTTTAAAATCTCTAATAAAACGGATTTAGATGGAGTCTTGCAAGCTCAGATAACCCAAATTTACTTACTTTATAGATCTTAAATCTTTAAATTACCCCAAAAATAAAACGGCACAATCTTAATTGCGTTGAACACATAAATTTAACAAACGGAAATACATAATTTTAGCTAGCGGAATCAACATAAAATACCATATAAAATAATCAAATTATGAATGAATACGCTTTTTACACAAATTTGAAATCTAGGCATTACTTAAATAAACTTAAACAAAGGCATATACATCCGTCTCAATAAGCACAAACGAAAAATATGTAGTTACCTTCACAAAGCACCAACATAATCAATCGAACTTCCTTTTCTTTTCCACAACGGTACTGCAATGGGCATTTTGATATTTAATCGACGCAAACCAATGACTCCTTTAAGTTATCTTTACACAAACTTCATTAACGGAAAATCTTGAAACCACTTCGTAATTTTAAACATGTTACACGTATTAACTTCAAACTTTCAGGAAGTTGTATATGGTTAAATTCGTAATAAAAATAATACTATCGAATACAGGGTGTTTCGTTGGCTGTGGCGATATAAAAAATAAAGTTGATGATGGTTTCTCGGAGACGAAACGTCGAATAAAAATATTGAAAACGCCATCTAATAGAATTCAAAAAGTAACAATGAAGAAGTACCTTTGATGTTTAAAAATCTTTTAAAATAAATGAAGGAATTACGGAAAAAGAAAAACCCAAAAATCTCATTTTGTTTTAAATCTCGAAAACGATAAACAATAATGAACTTTTGCAAACTACATGTGAACATGCACTAAATTATACAACTTTTCTCGAATTTAACTGCCGTTTTCAAGATCTCCATGCTGTTCATACTTATTTTCGGCACGTTGTATTGGGAAAATTCTTCACCTTTTAGGGTTATGAATAAATTCCCTATTTAGGTTAGGGAGTGGGGGGGTTGCAATCAAGGATTTTAAATAGCAACCTCTATAGAGTGATACTTAATTTTAAAGCCCTCGTTGAAACGAGAAAATTACTATAAAGGAAACCGCTCTCCGATATCCCAATCCAAAATGGCGGAGCCAAAAAGTTCAAATATTTGCATCTTTCTACGTATTGTATTTTACACCGATTCGATGGTGTATTCATTATATGATGCAAAAGCAGTGCAAATTTTTTTTAATCTACACTAAGATTTAGGAAAAAATATGTTGCAAGATTTTTGTGTCAATTTAATGTAAATGGGGCCTACTCAATACCTAAAACCTAATTTGACCTAATTATGATTTAAATCGTCAAAAATTATAGAAATAAAAAAATTAATTAAATTAGTAAATCATTTTATTTATTAAAATGATACAATTTTAAGTTAAATTAGAATTCAATGTTTTTAGACTGTGTCCTTTCAACTGCTTGATAGTGTGTCAGCCGATTACAAAATGAAGCATAATTCGTGCACTAAATGCACTTTGGCGGACGTTATTACCTTTCAAAGTTCTAAGATCAGAATGTTGACTGACACCATGCTCCTGTGCTACTTTTCTACTGGATAAATGGGAATGTTCAATAATTCCTGTAATATGTCTAAAGATTTATCATCACAGTAGTAATTTTGGATCTTCCAGTTCTTGCTTTATTCCTAATGCCGCCTGTTTCTTCAAAATTGAGTTTCATTTTTATAATTAGTGTAACAAATAAAAGAAAAATTAAAAATACAAAAAATTACTTATTTGAAAATTAGATTAACTTAATATTCTATTTCTTCCCTTCAGTGCAAACAAACGATTTAGCACAATTTAATCTCACGAGTTTGAAGAAGTAATCTCGACCACAAAGAAGAAATGTTTCATTTAAATTAAAAATTTCAGAGATGTTCATTGTCGATCAGCATATAACACATGATTTTACATCTGTTACACTGAACTCTGGTAAAATGACTAATTATTTAAAGCTGTAATTTAAAAAATTCTACAGTCTAAAAACATTGAATTCTAATTTAACTTTAAACGTATCATTTTAATAAATAAAATGATTTACTAATTTAATTAATTTTTTTATTTCTATAATTTTAGGGTAAATTAGGTTTTAGGCACTTTCATTAAATTGGCACAAAAAATCTTGTAATTTATTTTTTCTAAATTATAATTAATGTAGATTTAAAAAAATTGCAATGTTTCGCATCTTATAATGAATACATCATCGAATTGACGTCAAATACAATACGTCATTTTGGAATGGGGTGTCGGAGAGGGGGTTTACTTTACACCAATTTTCTTGTCTTAACGAGGGCTTTGATATGATGTATCACTCAATAGGGGTTGCTATTTAAAATGTTTGATTTGCAACCCCCCCCCCCCAAAGTAAAATTGTTTCATACCCCTAAAAGATGCGAATTTTCCCAATTAACTTCCTGAAAGTTTAGTTAATACGTGTAACATTTAAAATTACTCTGTATATATATATATATATATATATATATATATATATATATATGCATGGTGGAGTTAAGTATGGGTGCGGTCAGGATGGGATCGGAAGGAATGGAGTTAGGGTTCTGAGGGAGATGATACTATGCCAGGATTAGTACTGATCGTGCCGCTGTATGCCTATGAGGAAAAACCCCTGAAAAAACCTCATACAGGGTAGACGGTAACGGGGATCGAATCCATTTCCCTCCAAATGTTAAGCAGATTGTGTTGCCATAGATCCAACTAGCTTGGTCGCGTGGATGTAAACACAGCGTAGAGGGAACTAATTGTAACTGTAATTCTTTTGTGGAAAATTTTTCACTCGCTCCTCCTAATCAAAAAGCGAACTTTAGGTAGTCATAATTTTATTTTGTTAGATTTACAATATATGGGAAAAGTCAATGACTGTATTCGTAACACCGAGTTTGTGATAAGCTACAAGTAACCGTATCATACATCGTTGTTAAGAACATGTACTTCAAAAAACGAGGGCTTGTGGATGCGAAAATTTAACCAAAAAGTTCAATAATCAACCACCCGATATTTGTGTTGCATAAATTTTAAAAATTTGTACGTAAGTCTTTTTGTTTTTAAATATTGTTGTGTTAAGACGTTCATGATGTTTAAAGATGATTTGTAATATCTCAAAAACACGAAAAGTAATTTCATGTAAATTTGACAGGACCAAAATATTTAGACTCCAGTATTGACTTACTCCTTATTCGACCGTATTAATCGAAAGTGGGAAAGTTTTCGAATCAGACGACTGACATATTTTTGGGTGGGTGGGTGGGTGGGTGGGTGTGTGTGTGTGTGTGTGTGTGTGTGTGTGGTGCGTGCGTGCGTGCGTGCGTGCGTGCGTGCGTGTGTGGTGTGGTGTGTGTGTGTGTGTGTGTGCTGTGCGTGTCGTGTGCGTGTGCTGTGTGGTGCTGTGTGTGCGTGGTGTGCGTGTGTAGTAATGTCGAGAAGCCTTCAAAAGCTAAATTACAATATAAATAGACACACTTATTACTGAAACTGGCGTTTTTTCATGGATGTCAGGGACCCAGAAAAATTGGAACAGTACCTAATAAAGACACAATTAAAAGTGGTTGATTTTGTCGTTTGATGACTTTATACCAAAAGAATTGTAAACTTAATTGTCTTTAAAGTAAATTGGATTTGTCTGCAGTCACAAAATTAAATTAAACAAGATTAACCTATTCAAAAATACTTGTATTTCTTAAAATAATCAATAAATCTCAACATATCAACTTTAATGAATGCGAGTCAATATTCACGTAGATGAAATACAGAACGTTTAAAATGATTGTGCGTATATTTATATTAGTTTAAATTATTCACAGGACGAATATTTGAAGTATGATTGTGCAAATTAATTATAATATTGTTTTCTCGCCTATCAAAACATGATAAATGTATTTGTTTATAATTGTGTGAAGTCAGCATACATCAGATTCTTTTACAATAAACTACTGACGTAAGCGTACAAGTCAAAGTGCAAATATTTCTTATTTTATGATTCTTTATTAATGTAAAAGGCGATGAAAATAGGAAAACAATGAATTCCTCTTACCTACATATTATAATAAACTGACAAAGAAAACTTATGGAATGAAAGTGTGGTTAGAAACACAAATATAGGGTACAACCCTATACATACAACGTAATAGGTACAGTGAAAAACAATGTGTTAATTTAGTATGTAATTCGTAAATAGCTACTCACTTGGGTTACAATAAGCGTTAATTACAAAAGTTGTAGGCTAATTTTATGTAAATATTTTTAAAATATTTTTATCTGTACGAGGTGCTACAGAGCCACACCAAACATACATTTTTTCTGACCTGGTACCCTTTATACAGGGTGTATTTTAAAATCACCGACAAACGAAAACTGGAGATTCTATGATTCAATATAAGACAAAAATTATCATAAACGCTTTTCCGATAATGCTTCCTAACCGAGATACAACAGGTTGATTAAAAAATATTTTTTTAAGATTCCTCAAAAACTACAAAAGATATTACACTGAAATTTGATACACCTAAATGTCTAATTAAGTAGAATTAATCAGGTGAGTTTGAGTCAACTGGCTCCATCCAGTGGCGTAGAATATGTTAAGTTAATCACTTTAAGTAAAAAAAAACGCACGTCCCTGCTTTTTTTGAAGAAATATTTTTTTGTTAAATTCAACATTTAATTCTGCAAATAAAATCATACTTAGTATTTTTTCCATTCGGCACCCGTTTTTGAAATATTTTGCATTAACGTAAACGACTACATTATTCAGTAATAACCAAATTAAATAAATCAGAGATTGCTTTGCATTTGACAGTTACGTATCTTATGTTTGCTAAAATAGTTGCATTTACGCGTGTTTTGTAATTCATTGTTTGTGTATAATTACTCTAAAAAAATGAATTATACCAAACGAGAACTGGTTGATATGCATTTATGTTATGGTAATACTAATTGAAATACTTGTGCAGCTTTTATGAACAAAGATTTCCAAATAGAAGACATCCACATCATACTACGTTTAGAACCGTTCATCGTAACTTGTTAGAGTATGGAAGTTTAAAAGGAAAGAAAAATTCCAGATGAAATGCTCGTGTACCAGTTGTAATTGAGGAACAAATTTTAGACAGAGTGTATGAAAATTCATCAATAAGTACGCGAGTGTATTTTTTCCCGAAATGGAATAATAAACTTGCATAATTCCCACAAATGGTTAGATGAAAATCAGCATCCAACTGTAGTTACAGCTCACCAACATAGATTTAGCGAAAATATTTGGATAGGTATACTAGACAATCACCTAATCGGACCTATCCGTTTTCCTTAAAGACTTACTGGTGAATTCTATTTAAATTTTTTGAGAGAAGATTTGCCAGAATTGTTTGACGACGTACCCTTAGATGCTAGAATGAACATGTATTTCATGCATGATGGTGAACCACCACATTCTACACGAAACGTCAGAGAATTTTTAAATGCATGGTTCCCTGGACGCTGGATTGGACGAGGAAGTGATGTACGGTGACCGGCACGATCGCCAGATTTAAACCCATTGGATTTTTTCGTGTGGGGGTATCAGAAAACTCGTGTCTATCCTGTTCAAATTGATAATTGAAAGCAACTTTGGAATCGCATACAGATGGCATGCGATGAGATTAGGGCTATGCTACAAATTTTTCAGCGTGTTAGGTTTCATTTGCTAAGAAGAATACAAGCTTGTATTCAAAAGGAAGGAGGACATTTTGAACAATATGTATAAAAATAATTATTATTTTGTTTTTGATTCCTTCAATATCTCTTTAATAATGTACCTAATAGTTAACTGCGTTATTTTTTTGTAAAATAAAACAAATTTTGATTTTTATTGAATAATGTGGTCGTTTATGTTAACGCAAAATATTTCAAAAACGGGGTGCCGAATCGAAAAAATACTAAGTATGATTTTATTTGCAAAATTAAATGTTGAATCTATCAAAAAAATATTTCTTCAAAAAAACCAGGGGCGTGCGTTTTTTTACTTAAACTGATTAACTCAAAATATTCTACGCCACTGGATGGAGTCAGTTGACTCAAACTCACCTGATTAATTGTATTTAATTAGACATTTAGGTGTACCAAATCTCAGTGTAATATCTTTTGTAGTTTTTGAGGAATCTTAAAAAACCTTAAAAAAAGTATTTTTTAATCAACCTGTATTTCGGTTAGGAAGCATTTTCGGAAAAGCGTTTATGATCATTTTTATCTTATTTTGAATCATACAATCTCCAGTTTTCGTTTGTCGGTGATTTTAAAATACACCCTGTATATTTTCAAATTTGAATTCCACTTATTTTGCCCTTTTTTTTGGTAAGCCATATTAATAATTATGCTGAGTGTATAAATGAGGTGTGGCCATTTTTACCTTCAAATTGCTTTTGTTTCGAAAATTGAAACAAATGCTTTTGAGCGTATAATTCATGCCTGTTTGCACGAAAATAGACATCACTTTAAACCCTCACAAGCGCGCACAAGCACGCACAGACATTTTTACTATTTTTCAAACTATTTGGTACTCAGGGGTGCCGTATCAGATTAATTTCGATTGCAATGTCTTTCTTGAAAAATCTGGAACACTGGAACTGTCGATCGCTGATGATGATAGCGTAGCTATTGAAACGCGTTCGGTGTTCTTTAATTTTGTTTGGTACGTGGGTGCATTTTGTTTGTTACGACAACCTTCCTTTTACTTAATAAGTTTCATTCATAAAAATCTATTACTCGGCAATTTCTTACTTTGGAAGGTATACGAGACAATGACACATAGCATTCCATTTGAATTATGATGTATTTAATAAAAACACTGTCAGTCACTCTTTGAATTAAGGAAATCATCGCATTTACAATAGCGTAAGACAGCAACCCCGACTTGATCTCAACATTTGGGTGGGAAAATGTGGAACACTGAGCGCTACTTGAATATAATACGCAATGAAATCAAAGAAGCGTTAGTAATGTTATTACTATTTGAAATTAACCTAAATTGTTGTTTCAAGCAGGATAGTGCGACGGCATATAACTGAAGAACGGTTTAGGTATTAAAAAAAAGATTCAAAGTAGAGGATCGATACCCACACTCCGATTTCTTCACCAGCGTGGTCTCTCATTATATTACTTTTTTCTCGGTCCAACAAAAAAAAATAAGTAGCAGTGGTTGCTGAGAGATCAAACGTTTGAACACAAGTTCGTAGACGCCATCGAATGGAGTTTAAAAAGTGTCACTGAGAAAGTGTGTTTCTTTTTTAACCTTTCCAATGTTGCACGTTACCGTTTTTTATTGGACACCCTGTAAAGCCTTGATCGAATTTGACTCCGTTTATAAATTCATTGCACACTCACATAACAAATCATTTCATAATATGTTTTTTCAAAGTGCAAAAATAGTGACCAGAAATTTATCAACAAGTTAATAAATTAAAATTCGACTTAATAGAAATCAACAGGAAATACTTCGTTACGTTTTGCGAAATATTTTAAAAAATAAAGTCATGGGATTTGCAAGGCCACAGACTTGTAAAGTACCATTTATGGGAAATATTTTATAAAGCATTAAATTAAATTGGTTGTTATTTCAATTTCTTGAATAAAATGTTGCAAATCAGTTTGGAATGATGTCACTGACGATCAAAATGAAATCATACTTGTAGATGAAACTGGGATGGAAAACCCATTACCTGAAATTAACAGCAGTGATGCGGTAAGAGGAATTAACATTGACATAATAAGACATGCACATATTTGTAATCACGAGTATTTGTGCTCGAATATCTGTGCTTGTTATAGTAGTAAAATGGTGTTCTTGTACCAACTGCCAAAACCGATTTTGCCAATTGGGCCGAGAAACTTATATTTTTTAACAGCAACCATAGAATACAATCTCGAGTGAGCTGAGGTGGAAAAAATTTCAAGAAAATTCCCACATCTACTTTTGGGTAAAACCATTCACTTGTTTTTCAAAAACATATTTCTTATTCCGAGAAACCATTTTTGTTACTATTAATATTGATAGGACCAATCTCCCAATTAAATGCTTTACTACAACTAATAAATAGATTATACACCGTGTCCAAGATAAGGATGACCACTATGGGGATCTCGGAAAAGGTAAGAGATGGAAGGTCGGTTAAACGGTACAAAAGTTACGCATTTGAGAGGATGTATTTATGGTCTTTGTAGAACTCGAATATCTCTTTTAGTTTTTGAGACATTTGAAAAAAATTGAATTTTCTGATTTTCGTTTTTATTTTTTTCTGACCTTATTTGAAGAGCACATTTTCATTGCCACTTTTCTAGCTCTACTTAATGCTGTTATTCAATTTTTAATACAACGTTTCGTTTGTTAGCAACCATCATCAACTTTATTTTTTTAAATACACGAAAAAATTATTTTTGCCACATTTAAATTCTCTCCTTGATTCTGAATTCAACGATATATCATACTTTATATTTTTGATACGTTTCGGATGAGAAAATTCATATTCAATGTAAAACATCGAAAACGTACAGTTGATGATGGTTGCTAACAAACGAAACGTTGTATCAAAAAATTAAATAACAGCATTAAGTAGAGCTAGAAAAGTGGCAATGAAAATGTGCTCTTCTTTTCTTGATAACTCTTCAAATAAGGTCAGAAACAATTAAAAACGAAAATCAGAAAATTGAATTTTTTTCAAATATCTCAAAAACTAAAAGAGATATTCGAGTTCTACATAGACCATAAATACATCCTCTCAAATGCGTAACTTTTGTTCCATTTAACCGACCTTCCATCTCTTACCGTTTCCGAGATCCCCATAGTGGGCATCCTTATCTTGGACACGGTGTATATACTAAATACTTCTAAATCACATTAATAAAGTGTATCCATTTTTACAAAATACGCCATAGAAATGTAATAATTTTTTGACATTGAACTTCATAATAAACAAAACATTGAGGTTAAGTCAGTCAGAGAAACAAAACTTCGGTGTTACCTAACTAAGAATTTTTCATTTTCTTCAAATGTTATAATATATATATATATATATATATATATATATATATATATATATATATATATATATATATATATATATATTTACAGTGAGTCCCAGAAGTTATGCCTAAATTCATTTAAAGTTCAAGGGTCTAGTTATTGTAGAAACGGTCTGATACGTCGATTTTTTTTTGACTGCGGTTTTTTTAGTGGTAAAATTTTGTATATAGGGTGGCCCAAAAATTAGTTACGACCACCAACTTGATTTTGTCAAATGGAAACACCTGTTTTTTATTTCATTTTCTGAATCTGCTTCGAGTTCTGAGTAAATCTCATGTACCATGTCCCATACCTATAGTCATCAGATCTCGAGATATTTATGAAAAAAAAATATTCTCTTTATAAAACCATCAAGAACACTTGCAAAATAATCGTATCCAAGGTGATCCATAAACAATAGGTACATGTTTTCATTTCGTTGTATATGTCAATTTATTTCTGACGTCCAATTTCAACATTTGTCCTTTCCGAAATGGTGAAGTTAAGGTGCAAGCTCTTACTCCCGAAGACTCTTTGGCAATCAAAATTTTACTTCATGTATTCTTTTCACCGATGAAGCTGGATTTGGGCATAACCGATTAATTAATATTCGTAATGGGCATTGCTGGTCTGAAGAAAATGCTCATTTAGTGATTGAACGCGGTTTCCAAAATAAATTCTCTGTGAATGAGTTTACTTAGATTTTTAAAAAAACCAGTTGCCCATTCTATTAGAAGATGTACCTCCACATTTTAGTGTAGAAGTTAAAGAATTTTTAAATGAAGCTTTTCCTGCGAGGTGGATAGGACGCGGTGAATTTGTGCAGTAACTGCGGTGCAGAACATTTAAGAATTGCGGAGCGAAATTATAACTACTTATGATGAAGTTAGACAAAAGGAAGAATTTTTTTAAAGGGTTCGTCAAAGAAGGACTAATTTATGTTTTGAAATGGAAGGACACCACTTTGAAAGCTTATTATAAAAGTATATGCAGTTTAACAACAAAAGTTGTAAATTTCCGAAACAACTCGTGCGTTTTATCCATAGCACGCTTTGTTAAATATATTTATCCATGGTACGCTTAACAATACATTTATTACACCTTGATGGAACTTTTAAGAAGTTTTATATTCGAAAACGGTTCATTTTATCGTCATGCAAAAAGGGAACCTTTTTTTTAAAGAATACTGTTCCAGTGACTCGGCACGTTATAAATACTTTCAATGATTGTTTGAGCACTCATTTGACCTTCTAGTGTTGTATACTGCAGTTCGTTTGTAATTTTCTACTCTTTAATACAATTGCGTAGTTTTATTATATTATTATGTGTTTATGTATGTTTTTAAATTTATACAAAAATCTTCGAATTCTGTATTACTAATATATAATAACTTTCCCGTTTTTCTAGATGATAATCATTACATACAAATATGCCGGCAAAGGAGCTCAGATTTACGTCCCGTACTCGTCACGCTACAAGTGCGTGATTGCAATTTCTACATTTTGGGATTGAATTTTCGTAAAAAAACACAAAAAACACCTAGTTGAAATGAGTGAGATACAGTCGAAAAAATGTCAACGCAGGGGGGAAAATCTTTTTATCCTTAGCCGCTCGCTTCTATAAGATATCAATTTTCGTTCATATTAGTTAATTTTTAGACTTGCCTTGCGTTTATATTAAGAAACTTTATTAAGAAAAGTTATGCAAAATTAAATTTTCTTTAAAAAAATATGTCTACACTTTTTCTTATAAAATTAATCGTTATTCAGACATTCAAAAAAATGTAATACTTAAATTCTACCTATTTTTTGACCAGTCGTATTAAAAAATTGCATAACACATAATTAATCGATATGTTTAAACAGTCTATATCTAGGTATATATCTGAAATATCCAGCTATTTTAGACATATTTGATGAAAGCCAAAAACTGCCCTTAATAAACCACCCCTCTACGCCGCTGGATTTCTCCCAAAATCTAATCAGCTCCAAGTTTCTTAAATACAAAATTTGAAGTACGTGTTTTCGTTCTGGAGTTATCGTGGATACTAACATACATGACATGCACACACAGAAAGGTTGCATAACCTACATATGTATATGTAGGTTGGAAGGTAAAAATTATACAATAAAAATAACTATAATATGCCTATATTTCAATTGTAAGTTCCATATTGCAAATGTGTTCAACATCACTTTAGTGCAGTTTCAACTTTAGAAAAATTCTCACACATGCTTTAAAAAAATATTTACCCACGTGGTGCTAAAATGCACGGCGGGGTGGAAATGTGTGTGGGTTATTTTGGACGCAGCCCATCGCTAGATGTTTTTTATTTTCTATTTATGTATTTAGATTTTCTATTACTTTAAGCATTGTGTAATTTCATTCAACGCTGTAAGTAAACATCGAACCTGATGTATAATGTGTTATGACAGCTTCGTGTAACCTTGAGAACCAATCATTCCTTGGTACTTCACTTATGCGGTCGTGGATTATTGTTTTATATACGGCCTTTCAAATTTAATCACTCTTTTAACACTAAAGTAAATATATAATTACTTAAAATAGTTAAAAATTTCACTTCAAATTCGTTTCTTGCAATCTTGAGTTTGAAGAAATTTTATTCTAAAACGGCAGTAAATGATAAAAATCGCTTAATATTGATTAAAGTATTACTTAACACACAAACATTATTTACGATTACGCAATGTTACAAAATACACCTTAAATATGCAATCCATAATAACTTTGGTGCTTGACCTCGATGTCTCTTGTTCTAGTCCTCAACCACTGCGGTGGTTAACTAACTGTTGTTTGGTCTAACGTTAAAATTGTCAATACTTACTGTCATTCAAAAAACAGTGTAAAAAAAAGTGTATAAAAACTTGGCGGTCAAAACAAGCTTTACCGTTTACGTGGATGCTTCAAAATATATTTATTAACATAACCAAACCACAAATACCACTTTGTAAAACACCTTAGGTATATACTTAAAAAAAATGTTACATTTAAAGGATCAAATCTAAACACCATGTCTAATTAGTATTTTTAAAATTCATTAGGGCCTTGTGCCTAACCCAAAAAAATGATCGATTATGCACTACCGATTAAACAAGATTATTTTGAGATTGCGGTTACCGGCGATAATTATGTTAAAATTCCGCAATGGAAATTTTTTAACTATATTACATTTATATTGAAAAAAAAGTAATTTAATTTCGATTAAATAAATATTTAATTATTTTATTGTTAAATAAAAATATTGATTTTTCAAAACTAGGGCAAGTTGCATGCGCAAAATGCTGTTCGGAACGTTGCGATGGTTGTGTTTTTCTTGTCTTATATGATATTTATAGAAAATGCGTTCTTGCATTTAAGTTACAATTATAAAATGGCGTAGAACAATTGTAGCATGCAAATTTGTTTTTTTATACATATAATTAAACTTACCAAAATGATTATACGGCAGGTTTGATTGAGCAAATATCTTTTTATTTTTGAAAACTTTGGATGTATAATTTTTTCTTTTAAAATGTTTTTTTTAACTATATTGACTGCAGTTATTGCTTAACAAAAACAATTATTTTGTGTACACACTAGAACACGAATGCGTCTCACACAAAACACAACTGATCTCTCAATGCTATCAGTTGAGTTCTAAACGGTTCTTACCGGTCTCTCGTTCTCGTGTATTGCTCGACTTTGCGTTGCTGTCAAGAACAAGGACTCCCTCCCGCCGTTCGTAGGAATTGCACGTATAAATCACTCTTATTATATTAAGTTATAAATTACAAATGCACATAAATTGCATTTCCACGTTTAGCGACCTTACAATGTTCGGAATTAGTCTATTAGTATTTAACAATAGAATCATGATCTAACAATCAAATAAAAATAAATATGTATACGGGTGTTACCATTAAAAAAATCTCTAAACATACAAGTTATTCCATTTTTGTGAATTTTGCATTGGTTGATCGCAAATAGACAAAAATTCCCATTTTTTCTAATAAACTCATTAATCAATGTTTGCCATGGAGCAATGTACCTATGTATATTTAATCATTTAGATGAGTCCGTTTTATTAATCATGCAAAATGACTATTTTTTAATTTCGTATCGTTAACATTTGTAAAATATTCGGATTATATGTATCAACATGGAGAAATTAATTAAACTATGAGATTCGCTAGTGATTTTTTCACAATATATGTATTGCAAATTTTGTACTGTAAAAAAGTATAATTCACATTTACCTAAACGTAGTTTTTAGAATGAATGAAAACATACTGATTATTTTTAGTAATTAAATCGAATATTGAATAACGAATTGGCGTACATTACCTTTATCATATTTTTATAAAAAAAAGGACTTAAACTGACATCTGGGCAGGCCCGGCGTTAGAGGTGGGCAATATAGACAATTGCCCCAGGCGCCAAAATTTTAAGGCGCCATTCGCCAACGCCAACTAATCACAAAAAAATTATTTTTTTATTTTTATGATTCGTAATGCAAAAGTAAACTGGCGAAGAAAAGTAGTAATAGTAAAAACGTGGTTTGCAAGTTTTTTCGTTATTTACATTTATATAATCTTACTTGGTAGAAAAAAGACCTTTTTTTAGGTTTTATTACGTTTGCCAAAACCAACTCATACGTTTACAAAGCAATGACAGTTTTATGCCGACAAGTGTTCATTGAAAAATACTCAAATACAAATTTAACAATAAAGAATTAAAATAGTTAACCCAGATATGCCCATACGCTTACGCGAGGTATTTATATATAGTTTTTTAAAACCGTAGTTGTTTATAGTACAAATAAACACAATTTATCTGAAAAAATAAATTTTATTGAAAAATAATACAAAATTGAAGCCGTACTACACCTAGTACGGTGGGCAAATGTATGGCAACTAATCAACTATTCTTTGTTATTAAAGAATTTAACATTTTGTGTGGTAGGACAAAAAACACTTTACATGCAGTCCTTTGTTACACTTCGTACACCTAGTTGTGGTTCTCTCATGACAATGGGCGCAACGGGTTTGCTTATCTTGAAGTATTACTAAATGATCTAAACGATCAAAGCGAATATCGATGCCTTCATTACGTGACATGTGACCTTTTGAAGAGTTTTGTTTTTTGTTTTGCACTAATAGCGTAGTCGCAATTCGTCTTCTAAATTTTAATTGATCTAATTCTCCCCCCTTTTGCCTATGTAACTGCCAAGAGTTGTGTACTGCCATATCGATGCAGTGTGATATGAGTGGAAAATACCACTTTTTACCTCTGATCGATATTCTATAAAGACTTATGTTTTGGTCACTCCTGTCAACACCTCCCATATTGGCATTATATAAGTTAATCAAATGCGACTGGGATACCTAAAACATTTTCAAAATTACAAGATCTATGGGCAGAATGGTAATCGATTGGACTTACCTGTATGGATTTCTTTCCTTTTTGAGAAAATCTCTTGACAGCTTGGATTGGATTAATTCCTGCGGCATTTGAACATAAAGTAACAATACTATTATCGTGCCATTTCACGGCAATTATGTTACTATATTCAATTTTCTTATAGTCGAAACATCCTCTCGCATCATTTTTCATTTTCTTGGAAGCCTTTGGAGGGCTGCTAGGTATGCTATTTTCCCGAATAGTACCTGTAGCTTTGAAGTTTTTCTTGGAAAGCAGTTCCAGCAATGGTAAAGTAGAAAAAAAGTTATCAAAAATAAATGCATATACTGCTTATTTGGCCACCTTTTTCTCAAAACATCTGCGTATTCCAGAACTACAGATGGTCCAACTCCATAACTAGCATATTGAACGCTAATATTTGTAGCTGCACCTTGGTAGGGCTCGAACCAATTAACATAGCCCAATCGTGTTGCCCCTACCCACAATTTATAGCCATATCGAATAGGCTTCCCATAAATAAATTGTTTGCAACCATGGCGACCAAAGTATGGAACCATGGCTTCATCAACGCAATGCATTTCCTCGCATTTGCTATATTCTAAGAATTTTTTATTTAGGTGTATAAATAAAGACCTAACTTTAGCATATTTGTCAGTCGCATCTATTGTATTATTATCTGCTATATGAAGATGAGACAGAATAAATTCGAATTTGTTTCTCGATATTGCCTCGGATACCAATACATTATGAGAGTCTCTCGTATTCCCAAAACATTCGTCGCCTAGGTATTTGTATATACCCACTCAGTAATAATACGCCTATGAACGCTTTCAATTCCGACTTTTCTATCAACACATTCTGGTTTCTTTGTTGTGTATACCGATTCGTCTCTGTTACAATTGTCTCTAATATTTCTTCGTCAAAAAATTTAAAAAATAAATCCGCAGGGTTTTCGAGATTCGCTTGTGCTATATCTGTATCATCAAAAATATTGTTGTCAAGTGGCAAGTCATTGCCTTCCCATTTATAAATTCTTTTTATTTTTTTGGGTTTAGTTACTTTAGTTCGTAATCGACATTTCAAAACTGAAAGAGGCATTTCATCTTCAGATGAGAAGCTAGAGTCACTCAAATTGTTTTCAGTTTCTGATATATTCCGTAAATTAATTTCTACCGGTGCTCGAAGTTGCGACCCAGGTAAATTATTTAGATTGACAAAATCTTCCGCGCCAGAATCTTCGTCGGTTTCATTTCCACAAACATTTTCTAGCGGAAAAAGGGTTATGCAATCCACATTCTCTACTACACCTTCATCGTCTTCCAACATTACTAATGCCTCATTCAGAGAAAATCCCCTAAAACAATAATGAAGTGACTGTATAAGTGCCCACCGTACTACCTATAGTACGTTAAAATATAAAGGTTATAAAAGTTACTCTAAAATAATTTTGTGAAATTTTTTTTTCATTACGCGAATCTTACATGTTTTGTATATATTATATGATATATAACTAAAATTTTAATTAATTTAAAATTAGCAAAAAAACCTTACCTTGAAAAACGTATTCCATAATCTGCCATTGTCACAGCTTAACAAATTTCAGCCGCTAATAATAATCACTATGCAGTTACAAACAATAACTTTTACATTCACTCACATGTACTGCAGCTTACTAAATAACCTCAAGCAGTATAGAACGTATTGGGTTGCAGGTTTAAACGGGATTGAACAAGTTGTAAGTGTACTACATGTAGTACGGTGGGCATTTAAAACAGTTTGCCGATGCCGCAGGTAAAATTTGTCCAGTCACCATGTTTAGGATTATAGAATACTTTAAAATCTTTTATATTGTTTATGTATGACGTTCCTTTAGCGGTCAGCAATAAAAGAAAAGTTGCATTCTTGCATTATTCGTAATGTTTGTAAATTTAATCTCACAGTCTCACTTAAAAACCGTAGGTCATTTGAAGCGTTTGCTATTTCTTACAACTTTTAAACAGTTCCTAAAGTGTTTCTGTAACTTGCTGAAAATAGTTATTGAAAGCGCTACATTGATATTGTATTTGAATATTTAAGGTAAGTCGTTGTAATTTTTTTTGCTTTTAATTAGACTCTGCAAAAACATTTTATTGCATAGACTTTTTGAGAATGTCAGCTGGACTTAGAAGAAAACTAAGTTGATGGGAGAATAAAAAGAAAAAAATCGCTAAGCAAGCGGTAAGAGAAAAGCAAGAGGGCGCATTAAAGCGTTATCTACAACACGGAGAAGACAATGCGGATCAATCATTGCATTCTCAAACTCTAAAGGATCCGATTATCGTAAACCAAGGAATATCAAATTTTGACGAGGTTTCAAAAACTACCGAACCCGAAAATGTATGTGAAACTATAAAAGTAGACATTAGTGATAGTATAAATAGTACAAACGTGTTAGATGATCCTGCGTTTTGGCCCGACCTTTGACTAATATAAATAGAGAAGTAATAGTAAAAAATAGACTCGTACAGGTGCACGATAAACGTTTATTTGCTCAAACATTTGGGCGTCGATTTTTAGTGAAATTTTACAAGAGTTGTGACAAACGGTGAAACAATTAATTGATCGTGGCTTATTTATTCATTGAAACAAAATGCTGTATTTTGTTTTTTTTTTGCAAATTATTTTCGTCAGATAATTCTAGTTGGGCTTGTACTGGAAACTGATTGAAACATTTAGGTCGTACTTTAGACATGCACGAAAAAAGTGTAAAACATTCAAAAAACTTCCGAACTTGGAAAGAATTAAGCATAAGATTAAATGTTAACCAACTATTAACACAGAAAATTTAAAGATCATAGATACAGAGAGGCTACACTGGACTAATGTTTTAGAAAGATTAATATCAGTAGTTCAATATTTGGCATCTCAAAATGTAACTCTTAGAGGGAATTCTGATAAGATTTTTACTGATAATAATGGAAACTTCTTAAAACTTATTGAACTATTTGGCAAATTTGACCCTTTTATTAAGGAACATTTACGTAGCATTAAAAATGAAGAAACACATGTTCATTATCTAAGCAAAGATATTCAAAACGAATTAATCGACGACCTAGCACATTCAGTTCAGATTCAAATTCTAAAACTTTTTTTTTTTTATGATTGTGAACCTGAACAGGCTAAATTTGGCCTATCGTGCTAAAGCACTCAGGAACACTTAGTAGGATGGATACAGGGATAATGGATTGCCAATAGATGCCTATGAACAGCTACCTTAAATTTTCTCATATCATAAGTGAGAGGAAAGCAGGAACTAGGGAGATCATTCCAGAGTTTAGAAAAATGTGGATTGCGCCCGTTTGGTACGACAAGTGGAGATTTGTACTGCATACTTATGATGTGAATGAGCGAACCGAGTGTTTCTCGCAAAGATAGCCCGAGATGGTATCAAAGAATATAATTCAGCAGCACAATAGCCGTTGTAATAACGATAATACAAAGAAAGAACTGAAACCATCCTTCAATGCTCAAAGGACTGTATGTGAGAAGTTAAGGACGGATCATTGCAAGAAGAGAAAAATACTATAGTATAATTTTAGATTGTACTCCCGATAAAAGTCATATAGAACAGCAATTGGATACTTTAAATCTACCTCTGTGAGATCTTAGAGGCCAAGGCTACGATAACGGCGCTAATATGCGTGGAAAAAATTCCGGAGTTCAAGCACGTATTCTTCAATTAAATCCGCGAGCATTTTTTGTTCCTTGTGCGAATCAGTCTTTAAATTTAATAATTAATGATGCAGTTTGCTTTTCCATTGATCATGTTTCAGTACGATACAGGAAATTTATGTATTTTTTTCTTCTTCAATAGTCAGATGGATTATATTAACAAGACACGTAAATAATTTAACTTTAAAACCTGTGTGCATCTCATTGGTCTTCTCGTATCAATACGCTTAAACCATTACGTTTTCAACTGAAAAATATCGACACTGCTTTAAATGAGTTGTCCGATGATTCTACTAAAGATCACTTACGCTGACACACACATCATTTCTAAATTTAAATTTCTTTGTAGCATGATAATATGGTATGACATAGTTAAAAAAACTGCAAATTTAACTAAGATTTTGCAAACTCCTGAGCTTGATCTAGTCGAATGTCTTAGATTATTACAAAACCTCAAAGATGATTTGTCAAAGTAGCGTACCGATGAAAAATTTTCTGAATTCCTTGAGGTAGGTCCTCAAATTGCTAATGACCTTGGAATGGAAGCAACATTTCCTACTTCTTTGCGCAGTAGAAAGAAAAGGAAATTATTTGGATATGAATCATCAGATACAACAGTAACGATCCTATAGAAAAATTTAAAATTGAATTTTATTTTGTTACTATCGATGCAGTTCTGTCTTCCATAGACGATCGTTTTCTGTTATTAAAAAACCATTCTGATATTTTCTGCTTTCTATACGACTTTCAGTATTTAAAAAAAATTACAAAACTCCAAATTTTAAACTATTGTTTGGACATAGAGAAGCATCTTACGGATGGCCAAAATAAAGACATAGACGGGGTTGAGCTCTCAGAAGAAATTGCTGTTCTGTCAGTTCCAGAAAATGTTAAAACGCAATTCAAGTATTAGACTATTTATTGGTTCAAGATTTACTAACGTTAGTGCCAAATTTAGTAATAAGTTTAAAAATTTTAGTAACTTTACCGGTATCCGTCGCTTCAGGAAAACGTAGTTTTTCTAAATTGAAGCTGATCAAAAATTATTTACGCAGTACCATGACTCAAGATCGTCTATCTAGTTTAGTAATTATATCGATAGAAAAAGAAACTGTAAAGATATCACCAAAAAGTTTTCAGAAAAGAAAGCTAGAAAAATGTTTTAGGTAAGATTTTTTTTAATTATTGGTGTAATATTGTTTTGTAACTCTAACTCTTTACTTTTGTTATTAGATTTTTATGTACGTATGTGTTAATGAATTTAAATTCAATGTATCGTGTATTTATTTTGCAATCCAGACAAAAAACTCTAATTTCATTTTATAATGTAGATAGTGTGGGCGCCACTTCATAACATTGCCCCAGGAGCCAAAATTATTCGAGCCGGGCTTGCATCTGGGTCATGTTTTTACTATCAATAAATGATGCTATTTTACTTTACTGATGATGCTCTACTGATCTCTTAATTACTGTATTTTATCATATTTTTGAATCAATTATGTAAAATAAGATAGACCTTCGTTAAGGTTTCTTATACCTAAATACAGAGCGTTTTGATTTATTTTGATTTTTCTTAAATTGCAAGGTTCTGGAAAAAAATTAATTGTTACCAAACAAAACTAATTTTGTTAAAACTGCTTCAGGGTCTCGAAAATATACTGTTTCCTTGATTTATTTGGCAATTTAATTGCTAAAAATAGTATACTGGGTGTTCAGATTTTTCGGTTGTATTATTAATACATTCAAACTATAATATCTTACTTATCTCAAATGGAACACTGTATATTTTAGATCTGTCATGTGACCAATTCAATAATCTTCCAAAAAGTACTAAGGTATCCTATACCTAAACCTTCACATTTCAAAGTTATACAACAATATCCACGAATATGATAAATAGTATTATTATTGTTAACTATAACAAATGCTCGAAATGACTGCCATCCATTTCAATACAGAGTTCTCTTTTCAAGCAGACATCTTACATTTTGCAACATAACCGGAGTGACGGTTCCAAATGCATTTTTAATTCGGTTTATCATGTCTTCTGCAGTGCTAGGAGGAGGAATAGCATACGTTAGATTTTTAATATATCCCCATAAAAAGAAATCCATCGGAGTGAGGTTTAGAGATCTAGGACGCCAGTTAATTGAGCCACCTCTTCCGATCCATTTGTTATGAAATTTTCGGTCTAAATATTCCGTTACAAGCCGTGGAAAATGTGCAGGGGCACCATCTAATTGTAAGCATATTTTTTGTCTGATGTGTAATGGAATATTTTCTAAAAGCAGTCAAAAGTCGTTTCTTAAAAAGTTTAAGAATTTGCGACCATTTAAAGTGCCGACGAAGAAATATGGACCAATAACATTATCGCCAATTGTTCCACCATACACATTAATACTCCATCGATTCTGGTGATCTGACGTATGCAATAAATGCTTATTTTCGGTATCATAATAATGGTACTTATGACGATTAACATCGCGATTATTATGAAACGTTGACTCATCGGTAAACAACACGTATTGATCAAATTATCTGCTTCACCGATTTTTTCGGGCTTTGTTAAACAAAAAGCAATTCGCCTTTCAAAATCTGTTCCATATAAATTTTGATGAAGTCGAATATGATATGGCTGGTATTTGTGTTTCCTTAAAATTCGGGAGACACTTCATTGACTAATGCCTATTTGGATTATCAACTACGGAACCTAATACCAAAAACTCGTTATTTGTAACCATTTTTGTTTTTTCCTGTTTTGGGTAAGCGACACTTTCTGCCCCACAAAACGTTTGCAACAATCTCTCTAGTACTTTTTTATTTGGATGAATGCGGTTGGGATACCTTGCTGCGTAGACTCTCGAAGCCAATAAACAATTTCAATAACATTCACCAATAGTTAAAATCATATCATTTATTTCCTGCTTCGAATAAATCATTTTAACTGAAAATAATTATTTGATATTCACCACACAGTGCAAATAACTAATACCCAATTATATTGACATACTGTTAATATTTGTCATTTTGACAATAGCACATCGGGTTAAAATTCAACTTGGTTTCTTGTCATTACAATATAATCAGAATTACATATAAAGTTAATATTTGTTTAATACGGACCAGTACACTTAAAATAATAAATCATATTAAGTACTAATTTCCACTACTAGATTCAATAGTGTGAGTACCACTATTTGTGAACTGACTAACTAGAATTTGATAAAACCCAGATATTTCAGTAGTAACTCTAAACAGTCACTATGAATACATTTTATAAGTTTGTGATTGGATCACAGCATAATAAACAATCAGCAGCGTAACTCTTTTACGCGGCAAGCGTCCGCGTATATCTTGGCGCACGACTCCATTTCAGGACAGAACCTGTCAGATGCGGCATATGCGTAGTAATTTCTACTTGGACGTTTTCATATAATTCATCGACGTGCGTTAAGAGTTATAATTATTTTAGAGTGTTGTGTTGTAAATATTTTATTTTTTAAATTTATGCTTGTAAAGTTTCCTTCTGTTGTAAGCGGTAAAATTATTTTTAGTGTTAAGTTAAGTGTAAGCACGTGTAAGTGTTAAGTTAACATTCACGATATGAATGACCAGAAATCGAGACACGTGTGTGCAGCGAAAAACTGTAATAATAAACGTTACAATAGTAATAAAAGCTTTTTTAGCTTTCGTAGAGATCCTATTTGGTAAGCATAATAATTCACAACTGAAAAAGTTACGCTTACTAGCCTTAATACATAAATAACATTTTTATAGAGCAAGAAAATAGGCGATGGATAGCAGCAGGAAAGATCTATTGGAGAAATTACATTTCACATATAAAAGCCATAGACTATGTGGAGATCACTTCGAGAGGAAAATGTTTACAAATGCACTTTGTAAACGTCTCAAATACAATGCGGTACCCACTATATTTTCTTCTTCGATAAATGCGCTCTTAGAGCATTCCTGTTGCCGTACCAATCTTGTAAATTTAGAAGAGCATCCTTCGAAGAAAATACGCATTTTACAAGATGCCCCTCCAGTCCCAGGTAATCTTTTTTAGAATACATAAAAAATAACTTTAAAGTATGTACTTATAATTCTGTTGTATATACCCATGTTCTAATTTTGCAGATTTTCTTATAGGATTTGAAATAAGGGATCACACAGAAAACTCTTTGTCAAAAACTCAGGAACTAGAACCATTAAATGTGCTAGGTAGGTATGTTTCAAATAAAGTAAAATGAATAATATTTTTTTTCAGATGTGGATTTGGACAATGAAACTGAAAGCAACAGCACTTTAATTATCACCACTAACATGTTCCACTCAAACATCGGCCAAATTGTCTTTCAACACACCAAGAAAGAGAAAATATCGACAAAACAACAAATCATTGGCGACCGAGAATAAAATCTTGCAAGGAATAATTGAAAAGTTGAAGCAGAAAGTAAAAAATATTTCTGAAAACATCCTTGGAAGAGTATCAAGGCCTTACATATAAATTTTACAACTCTGTAGAAACTGCTAATTTAATAATGTCGTAGTTTCCCAGGCCCAAAAACAAGCAAAAGGTCGACGATACTCTAAAGAATTTAAAAATGAATGTTTGGCAATCTATTTTACGGGTCCCAAAGTATATAAACAATTTTTAATACAAAAATTCTATCTTCCTGAACCCTAAACGCTATTAAAAGAAATACGAGGGATTTCAATGGATGCAGGGCTAGACAATCCTCAATTGTTTTAAGATGCTGAAAATGAAAGTAGATTGCTTCCAAGAGCAAAACAAGCATTTTGTTTTGTGTATAGACGAGATGAGCATCAAAGGTCATTTAATTTATAACCGTGCCAGTGATAGTGTGGTTGGATTGGCAGAAAATGAAAAGCACCAAAAAGCGTTTAAGCCTGCTTTAACAGCCTGTCTCTTAATGTTGAGAGGGATATATTCAAAGTGGAAACAGCCTTTGGCATACTATTTTTGTCATACATCCTGTTCAGCTGAATCATTAATGGTAATTCTTTCGGAGACAGTGCAGAAGTTATGGCTTAAAAATTTGTGCCTTAAAGTCGGGTATGGGATCTAATAACTTAAAATTGGCTGGTTTATTGAATGTTACTGAATATCGTCCTTATTTTAGTATAAATAATAAAAAAATAATGTACATTTTTGATGTTCCTCATATTATAAAAGCTTTGAGAAATATGCTAATGAAATCAGCTGATATCCTGAAAATTTATCAAAATGTTTTATGAGCATGCTAAAAAATACCCAGTAAGAGCAGCACCAAAATTATGCGATTCTCATATTCTACCTACAAATTTCGAAAAAATGAATGTGAAATTTGAGGCCCAAATTTTTAGTGGCAGTGTATCTTCCAGCATGAACTTATATATTAGATTTGGGTACCTTCTGTCAGAAGCTATCAATACTACGGAATTTGTAGAAAGAGTCGGTAAGTTATTCGATATTTTAAATTCGTCGCAAACATCAGCATCTAAAAAATATAATGCAGCATTTAAAGAGTGAATTTTTTAAAAGATTGTCTAGATTATTTCAAAAATTAGAGGTAAAAGGCAGAAATGGTATAAATATAAAAAACAAAATCAAATGTTTAAAGTCATTGCAGATTTCCATTAACAGCATATTGTGTCTATGGAATCACTTAAAAAGTGCTAATTATGATTACCTTTTTACAAGAAGGTTAAATCAAGACGTTTTAGAAAAACAGTTCGGTGAAATACTCCAACAAAATGGAAATTGCATCAATCTAACGCCAATTCAATTCAGACAATCTTTTAGAAAATTGCAATGTGTACATTTATTACATTCGGGGACAGAAAATTGTGAGCGAGAGGAAGCAGTAATTATCAATGAACCGCAAGATACAAACCAACAAAATAATTTTGATTACCACAAGCATGACACTTTGGAGAAAAACTTTATTAGGCACATATGTGGTTATTTACTGAAAAAATATCGTCAAATTCATAGCTGTGACATATGCACTCAATATTCAAATGCTCATGTTGAGCTATATGACTCTTCCCTTTTTTGCTTTTTTAAGGCGTACAAGAATGCACAAGGCTATATTTTTGGAAATTTAAAAATGTCCCACAATGAGTTCATTAAGTTAATTACAAAATGTGAAATTATATTTCAAAAACATTTTGAATCGTTCAGTGTTAAGACAAATATTTGCAGCAGTTTTTTTAGATCATTGCAGTTTATTACCGAATAGCCATCCTTGTCCAAAATTCCCAAAAACATTTGTTATGACTTTATATCTAAGAGTTAGAATTTATTACCCATTGAAAACAATAAATAAACATTTTAAATATATTAATAAGAATAAATTAATTGTATGGCGTAATCAGTAATCAATAATATTCTTTTTGTACAAAAACAAAAGTATTTGTATTGTAACTTTTTATTCTTAAAATTTATTAAATACGTATATATTTTTACGATAAATACAACTTTTTTTGTAGTTCGTCTTTTATTTGTATAAAAATTATAGAAAAAATGAGTTCTAGAAAACTTTTAAGATACGGCCCTGCTAAAGCTAAGCTTAAGCAATATGATTATTTGAAATTAGGACCTGTCTTCTATCCTCTAATGGCAATGCCAAAGTTAACTGTCACAACTAGAAAAGACAAGCGCCGCCGCAGAGTTACCCTGCTGATTGTTTATTATGCTGTGATTGGATGCTATATTGGTCACCTGATCACTGTCATAAGTTTCGACTTGCAACCGTTTGTAATTTTACCGTTTGTTTTATCATTTATTAAGTTGTAGTGTTTAAATATGCAGTACATATTTGATGTAAAATTCACAATTGGCGAGGATGATTCGTCCATTGTGAATTACTTGCTAAAATGTAATAATTTCATTTTGATTTATGAAAGTATTTGTAAAAAGGATAGAATTAAACACTGCAGCATGGTGTGTTGTCTACGTTTCAGTTATTTTTCTTTAGTAATGGCAAAGAGTACATTATGTGCTCTTTGGTAGTGGCATTGCTAAGTATCAATTCGTACAATTAGTAATGAAAGCATTACTATTGTTTGAAGTTTAATCAATTTGAAGGAATGAGAAAAAGATGCTTTCATTCATGTCATTCCTACATGTAATTTATTCGTATACCCATTATGACCTTATGACACAAATGCTTAAGAATTCTTACCTGCACTTGGTAAATTTTCTTTCATATTATAAGTGTAAAACTATCTCTACTACAACACACACACGCTAAAGATCAAAGGGCCCTATATCAAAAATTGCCAAGTGGGTCTCCCACCCATTAGGGTATTATCAAATAAACGCAGTTATATAGGAACAAAATTTTAATTTTTTAACAAAACGAATAATTATAAATAAGAGAATTTAATTACATATTTTATAAAGGTACGTTTTACGTAAAAGGAAGTTTAAACCATAGTTTATAAATAACAGACATCTATATAAATTAGAAACAAGGTTAAAGTAAAATTAATGATTTATAGAGCTACTCTTCGAACATTTTTCTTGGTGAAAATGTGTGTAAGGTTCCATACTCGAAAATTTTTAAGTTCTTCCCTTTCATAACCGTTCTTGTTTCATTATAATTCTTAAATACTTTCTGATAAGTTTTAATATTAAACACTTATTTCTGTTGTTGTTACCGTAACAGGAATTCTCAAAAGCAGCATACAAGCAGTTATAACATTGGGAAGGTTTGAAGCCATACTATTAATATTAATTCTGTTACTGCTTTAATTGTTCAATTTTTGATTTTAGGCATACAGTTAGCGAAATTAATCTATAGGTATTAATAAAAGGCTTTGTCCTCACTCACTCGTCCATCAATGCCCAGGTCAGACCGGTAGGACTAGGAAGTTCAAATTTGGGAACATGCACCCCAAGGGGTATAAATTAAGGGTTGAAAAAGTAAACCTTTTCAAAAAACCCGGGCAGTTGGAGATCTGAAAATCAGGGAATCAATTCTCATTAATAATCGAAGGACTCATGTTTCACCGTTTTTGAAAATTTACCTCAGGGTTATGAATTTGGGTTCGAAAGAGGGATGAATTGTTTAAACAAAATCTTAAAAGTCATTAAGTGCAAGAAATATGAAAATTGATATTTAGATGTTCCTTAAGAAATAAACACGTGTTTGACATGTCCCCGAAATCATCCCCTAACGGGTAGACATGGGAGGGATGAACAAGGTAGCAAATTAGGTTTTTTGAACCAAATATGCCGTATCACGAGGGGATCGTATTTGTAACTCCTATGGCTTCTTTTCGCAGGCATCTTTCAACCCTTGATGGAATTTTCACCCTAATTAGAACCCTTTTGGTTGTATTAAGAGCCTTTTTGGCAGTTCAGCCCCTGGAAGGTAGGCAAATGCGTGCGCATGCAGTGTTCTGAGTGAAGAAATATTTAATCTGTTATTAATTAGGGTTGTTTTTATCAAAGCAAATTGCATAATTATTATTACATTTCTTTGAATCCCATCTACAGATTAAGACCTAATTTATTTATGCATTGTGAGTTGAATTCTAATAAGGGGTCCTAGTCTTGTAAGCCTGTTCGCGGGGTTCTTAACCTGTGTTTATTATTATTAATATTTATTAGGGGTTGTTTTGATTTTTATCACGTTTTAAAATCCATTGCATTACTTTTAGCAGTCAGATTAAATTACGAAAAATTGATTACCGATATGGAATGTCGCACCTTCCTTAAAAGCAGTAAAATATATTAATAGCCCTGATACTGCTTGGTAATAATTATTATTATACTTTACAAAATACATGCAGCGGTTAATATACAATCTTGCCGCTATTATTATTACACAGATATAGGATTCTTAAAATTAGCTAATTTCCCCACACCATCGAGAAATACTACATAGGTCTTCAATTTCTCTTCGCCCCTGAAGCTGTACCGCATACTTCTTTTCTAATACACAATACATCATTTTCAATATAACGGTGTATACGCCGAAAAAATGTCTTCTTCTTCTTTAAGCTAGATTATGCCTCTATACCGCATACAAACTCTATCTTAGCTGGATTACCTCCGTCAAAAAGGGGTTATATTAAAATTAAGTATACCAGCCTCTTATTAGAATAATATCTTGTTAATCCTCGAATTTTTACTGATAAGGGCCTGCCATGCTATCACATAAGACGGCTTTACATACAGGTTCTGTCTCGGCTGAACTGTCCAAAAAGGATTTTCGATTTATAAAATGTACGCCCAGGAGAGATATTAGTGTTGCTACAGAAAAAAAAAAAATACACCACGCAGCGAGAAATTTACTCGAGGCTGGTACATTGCGAGTAAAATTTTTTCAAGTCATGGTGATCTTTATGACTGATCTTTGTGATATGTGATCTTTAAGTAATCACAGTAATAGATACAGCTACATACTAGCGGTTATCGGGATGTTTAGCAAGAGGGCCTGGACATGATTTTAAGCAGATTAACTTATATAAATAAATAAATGATTTTTTTCTTTATATGCTTTTTATTTATTCCTTATATCCAAACGGTAAAATGTCAAAGTTTTCTATCCTTTGTCGTTTAGAGTAACGTATTCTATACTGTTTAGATTCAGGTCTAGTTAATACATAGTAATATCTGTCTCTAACTATTTTCCTATCATTATATGCATAAAGAGAGTCTACTATTACTAAGCACCATATCTTTCATCGATTCAAAGTTTATAACACGTGCGTTTTTATAGTTTAAGGTAATACCCTTCACTTTACATACTGATTTGTCTGATCACTGGTTGAAAACACATTATAGCTGTAATTTTTCGGTCCCGCACTAACAAATTCGGCTATATAACTTCCTTCACCGTACGTCTCCAGCTCGTCGGCCATCTGGCCAAGGAAATCCCCGCAAGCTGGATTCCAGTCGTCGGGTTTCGCGACAAATATGACACTGTCTGTATCATAATACAGAACGCGACGGTCCGTAAACAATTTGAAAAAGTCCTTTGGCTCAGATAAAATACTACTCTGGGTAGAATTTTCACGTTGACCAAACTTACCCCAAAAAGATTTAACATTAGTTTGGCCAAGTATCTTAAGACAGGATTTTTTTAAATGTTCTTCTCGTCTAGTTGACCCCCTCTTTATCGTAATATTCCGTTATGTAGCTCGTCTTCTCGGTTTCTGACATACAATGGCTAGGTCATCCTGAACATTTCTGCAATTCTTGCAATCTAAACCTACATGAATTTTCGGATGACCTACAGGGTATTTACAGTATTTATTTACATAAGGGTATAATGAGCACACATCATAGTAGTACATTATTTTCTCACTAATACCGTCACACTCATGGTAGAGTTTGCTGGCATTAGTGCGACCACCGTAAAACGCGTCTCGTGGATTTAAAGGTTGGTCATCTTGGTCACCTAGATTCTGTATAAACGCTCTTAACTCGTCGTTTGCAAGTATTAGTTTTTTTAAATCGCATTCACGCATTTCCACTAGATTATACCCGCGCTCGCGTAGAAATTGAGACCGCGCCGCCGTGTTCTCGTTTTGGACAAACATGGATGTATTTACATTCAGCTTTGGGCCAATATTGGCCTGGTTGGGGAAACACTCAATGCAACCGTGCTAATGGCATCCAAGAAACTCGTAAACGGTATTTGATTCAGCGCAATAACCGTCGACCTTAACACCTCCAGGTGTTCTAAACTCACAAATTCTTTTTTCACTCAGAACACTGCAAGCGCATGCATTTACCTACCCTCCAGGGGCTGAACTACCAAAAAGGCTGAAAATGACCCCGAAAAGAAGCTGTATGGTTACTTGTTGTGAATGTTCCACCAACGTAACCACTGTATTGCGACTTTTGACTGGTTGTCGGCACGCCTGTAACCGCCTTTTGGAATGAGCCCGATTGTATTCTCTTTGGGGAAAAGTCTACGAAACACTTTATTGCAGGCGTTAGTGATTGTGATTGACTCCTAAAACGGGTCGACTTTATTTTGGGTCGTGAACGTCGTCCAGAAACTAATGCAACCTTTAACGAGAATCTTAACATCCATCAGACAATACTTTACAATCGCTTCACTCATTTTAAAAACATAATTACTTTGGGCCGCGTGCCAATCTAAAAGCTTCTGCCGATCTTTCGCTGACATCTGATCTGTACAATAATGTTCAAGTACAGGCAGAGGACCCTCATAATTCTGATTCTCTGATGTGTCGAAGAGAAATGGGAAATATCCCTTGGACTCGGGAAAATTGAAGGTTTTCGGAAGCGTCGAGAGTGGTGATGGAATGAAATCAAGGGAGTCGATAAACCTGATCTCGTCGCACTGAATGGAGATAAGTTTTAAGCCGTTGGAGATGACTTTGGGTCTCCATCCTTTATTATTAGCTAACATACATCTAAGCACAAAACACCCATCGTACCCCTTCATGTTATGTGTAATGCATGTAACTTTAAAGTTTCGTGTTTTCGCGGCAACGTACGACAGAAACGATTCAACAAGATCTTCCCTGAAAATGTGCACTCTTACACTACACATCGGTCATCCAAATTGTCGGTATATTGGATACAGGCAGAACAAACATTCGCGGGCATGCATAAATTGGGCTCATGCAGAAATCTATCATTCGCCCCCTCACACATCTTCTCCTGTATGCATTCCAAATCATAAAAGATAAACATAGATGGTTTACCATCACTGGTGTCACAGTCTTGTTAACGGGCATATAACAAAGATGTCCAATAGGTTTCTGATCCCTGCATGTGGAACAACGACTGTAATCGAATCTATGTTTACCTTTTCCTTCAATGGTTTTGAGACACTTTAAACATCTACGTAATTTTATACATAGGTCAGTGTTCTTGTGGTTTTTAAAGCATTCCTGTCCATAAAAATCTCTTACAATCATTGCAAGCAATTTTCGGATTTTGAATGGAGCATGGCGGTTTATGATGGCAACAAGGACACTGATAAATACATTTCACGTGCCATTTTTTGTCATTACAACGTTTTTTGCACTGTTCGCAGTAATAGCCGCAGGTAAATGCTGAAGTAAGACTGGTAATTACGTTATAGGGCTCGTCTTCTAGTATTAAATTTAAAACAACTCTACCCGATTCCCTAGGACCCTCAAAATAAACCGAATCACCTATTCGCGAATTATAAACTACAATGGTATATGAAGTTAAATGGATTTGAAATGCTTGAATATGCTCGAACTACCACCCTGATTAAGGTCTACACCGCTGTTTTGGCAGAGTTGCATGGATCGCTCTTGAAGTAAATGATAACCCAGTGATTAGTAGATGAGGTATCATTAATCAAACATGTTAGTAATAAGCACGAACTTGATTGCTATGAAAGTTTAGAGATCTTCAAAACCAAATAAATTGTAATGAATAGTGATGATCAAGGACCTTTAGGCTACTCAAAACTCATTAAACTTTCACTTTCACCAGATTAGCAACGAAGCGTTACTCGCTGATGGTATATGTTAGAAATATTCTTTAATTCGCCCTAGTCGACCGCTGATGATAGCGTAGCTATCGAAACGCGTTCGGTGTTTTTTAATTTTGTGTGGTACGTGGATGTATTTTGTTTGTAACAGATTAAATCTTTTTTCACCCAGAACACTGCTAGCGCATGGATTTACCTACCCTTCAGGGGCTGAACTGCCAAAAAGGCTGAAAATGGCCCCCGAAAGGAAGCTATAAATAAAAAGGAGTGAACTTACAAAAAGGTTCTTAATACAACCAAAAGGGTCCTAATTAGGGTGAACATTCCATCAAGAGGTTGAAAATGACTCCCGAAAAGAAGCCATAAAAAAGGAGCAAACTCATAAAAAGGTTCTTAATACAACCAAAAGGGTTCTAATTAGGGAGAAAATTCCATCAAGGGTTGAAAATGGTATCCGAAAAGAAGCCGTAGGGGTGAAAAATAAGATCCCCACGTGGGCATATAAAAAAAGTGAAAGTTAAAGTGTCTATGTCTCAAAAATCCAAGATGGCGGCAAATGTCCCCCTTCTACTGGCATTGATATTAACTTATTTGGTTGCAAAATTTCAAAGGCAGTGTTGACGAGATGTGAACTATTAAACCTTCTCATACTCTGTAAAATTAATATGGCTAAGCAGTAGTAGTATATATTTACTTTGAAGTAAGACTTTCATCCAAAAATCGTTCAGTTCCAAAACTTCAAATTCCCTTTGCAAAGAAGCAAATCTCTCCTCAGTCCTTAAATTGCTAGTAAGATTTTTAACAATATATTAGCCTGCTGTAAATCAGTATTAATGCTTTGCAATGTTTTAGATATAGGATTAATTATTTTAAACACATCAGTAAACGCATTGATTAGGGAACGAAATTCGTAACGTTCTAGTATTTTTATTATATTTTGACAACCGTCTTCTTCATCTTTGTTCTTAAAAATCCAAATAAGATCATTTAAAGCCTTCCTTATTGTTTTAAAGTTTGTTTTAATTATCAACAAAGCGTCATTTCTTGATGACCATTTAAAAGGACAGACCTTTTTGAGAGCCACTTTGCATTTTTCAAATGCAACATTGTCCAGCATAGCCCAACGTTGTATACTGTTGGCAATATTTTTTCTAAATCATCAAAAAATTGCCAAACTTCAGAAAATTGTTTAGCTGCATCGTTTAAGAGCAAGTTCAGCGAGTGTGTTGCAAAATGCATACAGTCCGGGTTTTGAGAATAATAGTTTATCAGTGTCTGCAGACATCTGTATGTACCCAACCGTAACTTCTTGCAAGGCAATGACCGATTTTCAATATGTTACACCAGCTTGTTGCGAACCTTAATCTACATTTAAATACCTTCTTACGGGTTGAATATAATCCTTTAATTAATCACTTACCACCAACACTCAACGAGTCGAGGTACGCGACGTAAACTTAAGACTGTGGCGATTATTTAAAGATGTTATTTACACGCCCGCTTCGCTGATTAAAACCAGAACGATGTGATTATTTAAAAACGTGTTCGTTCACACATCCACTTCGCAGATTAAAATGAATACTGAGAGATTCTTTCTCTGTACAAGTTTGTTTACATAACCACTTTATCATTGTGAAAAACTTACATTAAAACCAACACAAAAAGAAAAGCACACATTTACGTTTTTAGTTTTCTTTACTACAACAGAAACGAGAATACATTTATGGATACAACGGATTACAATTATGGTTTGTAACAAAGCAATGGAACGTCTCCTATCTGGTACGACTCAATCGAACATCTAACTCCAACTAACTGTTTATTCCTAAATCCATTCTCACTTTTAAAAGTTATAAACAAAAACAAGAAATATTACATGCGAACATTTGCATATTATCAAAAGTATTAATTTTTTAAATATTCAGTCATCTGCAATAAACCCTATTTATCTCGAATTTCTAAGTAACAAACAAAACGGTCTGTTGATTTGCCGTATGTTGCAGTGTAATTAATTACCGACCGGTGACAGTTTGCGCAATTGTGTGACATATCAATTCTCAATGATTCGTCACGGTCTTTTCGCATAAGGCAGTTTCGAATCATATGGAAAAACACCTGTTTTTCTACTCCAACATGTTTTCTTTTCCTTTTCAATCCTTAATTACATACATTTAAGTGTAAACCGAAAACAGCCTAAAATACAATATTACATTGCGACATATTGACAATATATTAAAACCCATTAATTATTTTTTCTCTCACGGTAACAATTGCAATTTTCTATTTTTATTATAATCATAAAATTTTTATGGTCCACTACCGACAATATTGGTACTATTTCTACATAAACAAAATATTACACATGAAAATAATTCGACTGTCATGCATATGAAGTACAATCAGAACATACAAAAGCTATAGTAAAATTAATGATTAAAACAATAGATTCCCAGGAATATGTTGTACATAGTGGCAAGTAATTTAACACACCTAAACCGAGAGAAATTTAGAAAATTACAAATAATTAGACAATGTAAAATCAAAACATATAAAGTGACATGATAAATATTCATATTTACAAGACACAAATATAAATAATAAAAAATATTACCTACGGTACCAAACAAATAAAATGAGTTTGAAAACTGAGTAGTAATTAAATACACCAGTAATGTTGCAACTTGTCACAAATCTTGATGTGTCCTTTTATGCATTGCAAGATTTCGTATTCTTCCATCACATTTTGATTGCGTTACTGATGACCGTGCAACAAACAGTGCTGCTGCACCTTGTTTCATTGACTGTGATATTCTGCATATTTTTACATATTGTCCTCCAAATCTTTCAATTTTTTCTTTTCTTGTTCTTCTAAATGAAGTAGTCATTCTTTCTACTATACTTACTTTTATGAGGTATTTCATACGCAAACACTACACATTCTTATTAGTGAGACACAATATGAATTGAATTTCAAGTTTTAGCAAGCAAATAGTTTCTTTAAAAATTCTCTTTGTATTTCATTTTTTAAATAAATAATAAATAAAATTAAGATTTGCACTTACCTTACAATTTATTATTAGTGTATAATTTGATATATTTTTAATACTATCCACAATAATTAAAACTGCCAGATTCTTTAATATTTAGTGGGTTCATTCACCACACTTCTTTAATCTATACTCATTTGCAAACAGTATGTTTTAAAAGGTATGAATCAACTGCTGAGTAATATTTGGTTATGTAATTATTGAGCAAACATAAAACTTCATTCTAAGAGGTTCTGTGTTCTGTCTACATTCAGTTTATCTGTAACAGAAACATAAAATATTGCTATAGTTTTAAAAAATAATAGACGGACAACAAAAGAATTAAAAGATGAATATGGTACTTTTAGCATCCCAACGAAAAATACAAAGCTTTTAGGTACCTTCGTTACTTGTTTCATTACATACCATAGTGACCACACCTGGGCGGTTAATATATTTCAATTCACGATTTTATAGTAAGTTCTCTTGATCAAGCAGTGAACAGAATTTGATTTCCTTTTTAAGATAGGTATGTTTTGTATGCTATTAGATGATGTAATTTTATATCTATAAGTTCATTTCAAGCAGGTTGAATATGACGTCTATTCTGACAAGTGCGAAGAGACCAGGACATTTTAACTCATTAGCACGTGCGTTGTGCTAAAGCACAACGCACTGATTTTCTTAAGATATAAGTAAATAATTGAAAAACAATCAGTAATTTTTGATAGCGGAATTTTTCCGTTCGGTGCTTATTGCCATATTTCCAACGACCCTAAACCCTGTTGTAAACTTGTGCTTCACCATAGAAGTGTTTTAAATATATAATGGGTTAAGTTGGTAGAGCAGCCTTCACTGAAGAACATAAAAAATTTTACAACCTTTCTTTACATTTTATTTATTGAATATTGAAAATCATCAAAAGATTCTTCTAGGCATAACCCTGGCTGGCCAGGACATGCTTCAAAATGATAAATTGACATTTTTCTAATTACCAAGCTAGTAGATTTGTGGTAACATGATCTGCCGAGCATTCAGGAGGTAAAAGGTTCGATTTCCGTCACCGTTTACCCTGAGTGAGGTTTTTTGTGGAAGTTTTCCATATATAGCAGTATGGTCACTGCATATACGCACACCATGTGCGGCTATTTAGGAGAATGCTGGATCCTCTTCAGAACCCTAACTCCATTACTTGTGATCGCACCTACCCTTCATCTCACCATGCATAATACTTAATGTATGTAAGTTGGGAATCCACGATTGTGGCTGAAGGTGCTTGGAAAACTCAAGTTCACATCGCTTTGAGACAGTATGAATTGCGATGTCAATATGAATATTAGAGACGGAATTAACACACTGTATAAAATTTTGTCTTAGCTCGTTTATATTATTATTATTTTTATATAAATTGACTGTAATGTGTCCCCAAAATAAAAAATCTAGGAGCGTTAAATTGGGTGAACATGGTGGCCACCTCACAGGTCCATTTTATCTTGAAATTGAATGCTGAACAATTTTTAGACGTTTCAACAACTGTGAGGGGGTGTCCCATCTTGTTGAAAATATAAGTTTTGTCTAATGTTCAGCGGTAAGTCATCTAAAAAATCATCAACTGTGTTCGTTTAAATTTTCAGAATATCGTTGACCATCCAGTTTTCTTTCTTAAATGTGATAGACTAAAAACAAAGCGTCCCTTATTTTGAATGTCAACGGTTTGGTGGGGATTAATATCAGACCACCAGCGCTCGTTGTGTCAATTGAAAATCCGGGCACTACATCGGTTCAAACAGTATTTGTTGAGAATAATGTATTTTACTCTATTTGCTGAAGATATAAATTACAAAATTCTAGGATTGATTGAAGGATTTGCAGCTACCATTTTGATAACATTGACCACAACTTCCTCAGCATGTTCAATATTATAATTTTTTGTTCTTGGTTTGTTAAAAGTCCCAATGTATGAGATTTTCTTTTAATCTTTTGAAAATAGAATTATTAGGCTGTCTTCTTTCTGGATAACGATTAAAATATAATTCACTTGCAGCTTCAGAATTATTACTTTGAATAAAACATTCTAACATATCAAACTTTTCATTATTTTCAAAACCCACATTTGGCACTTTTGAGGTGGCAATAAACAATCAAATGTTATCAAATGGCCAGTTTTCTAACAACACAATGACAGATACGATGTAAGTGATGCAGGCCTGCTTGTATTAAAAACGAATTTTTTCTCCAAACGTGAAATTTGTATGTCCCAAAAAACCTATTTTTGTTGACAAGCAGTAAAAATTAATGATTAATGACCCCACAATATATATCGTTGGAATAAAAAAAATTAGTACCTTTTTGATGCCATAGCCAACTATGTGTTCCATATAAAAAAATACAACTTTATGCTATACCACCATTTCAAGAATATTTTTAAAGAATTGACTACACCATTGCAGAAATATTTTTTTCTACTGAAACTCAAAAATCTGAATTTTTGCTCATAACTAAAAATCAAAGCCATTAGCCAAATTTGAAATGCATCATTGAGTTTACCTAAAAAGATAAGATCGAGGATGCGAGGTTCATTTTTTCATACAATGTGCCAGTTTATTTGCCGAAATTGTGTAGACAGACAGAATGTGCAATGTTTAAATAATTTTGGAGAAGATCTAGAACAACATTTGTCACATGGCCTTTCCCTACGGGACTTTCTGGTGCTCCAGTGTACACCATTGACTTTAAAATCATACCACTTGGTTCTGTCATCATATATAGCTTCGTGCCATATTTATGCAGCTAGTTTTTAATGTATTGGCAGAACACTAAACGCCCTCGATGTAGAACGTAGATTCATCTAACAATAACTGTTATTCAGGATAGTAAAGTGTAGCCATCTTGTTATTAAAAAGATCTATAATTGCTTTACTTTATACAAACAGTCTGTAGATGGCTCTGCAAAATGTAGACATCTCAGGAATAACAAGAAACCGCTCACTATTCATATATCTTGAAAAACATTTCCACCCAAATAATGGAGTCTTGAAGGGGATTAAGTATTATTGTGCCTGTATGGAGAACTAATGCAAGAAATACTAACATTTTCATCCATGATGACAGATTTCCATCTAGTAATTCTTGATTGTTCCGTTACACCTTCAGAGAGAAATACCTCTTCGCCATATTGATTTGTTGCATTTAGGATTAAAAATATTTCATCAAAAATTGCACGGAAACAATCAACAGGCCCTTTTCTTTAGGAATATCTTAGAGAAGTTACCTCGTTTTTATAAAATTAAAAACATTCATCTCATTGCAATTCAACCAGTTTGGAGTGTCATCCTTAGTCACAAGTGGTTGTACATCTGCTTGAGTATCTCTTTGTGAAACATCCATAGGTGCAATACCACCCAACTCGTCGTCATCTGTACTGTTCTCCGTATGATTCATCTGGTTCAAAACTGTCACCATAACTACAAAGTTCATCATCAGATGCGTTGAATGCAAATAATTCATCATACTGTTCATGTTAAACTGCGTAACAAAAATTAACAAAAACATGCAATTTTTAATACTTTAGCTAGACGTTCATAATCGCATGTATTACTAACTGCAATGCACGCTTTATACTGCAGTTTTAAATACAAGGTTGCAAGTGGCAAGTATCCATGCTTTTGCAAATTGACTAGCAAAGAGCAGTGCCATGGATCCATGACATCAGCAGTGAATGGATTAAACACTTGTCGATTCTAATCATTAAAATACAAATGGCTGTGATCGAACAGCTGATTTTTAGTGTGCGTTTATAGAACAACATTCTTACCTCTTAGTCTAGCCATCAAAATAAATTTGTGAAACATAAGAATACAGTGACATTTGTGATGTTTACACAATGCATTTTTTCAGCTAGTGTGTTTGTTGTGAATAAAAAAATAATAGCAAGATATTTGGGGAATAGCGAAGAAGCGCTTACAACTAAAGATAGATCCATTTTATTACAGTATTAATGAGTTTTATTCCATTATATAATTAATGAGTTTACAATATGGTATGACATCATATTCAACCCCCATGAAAGAAAGCAAAGGTAAAACAAGGGTAAAAAATTATTCAGTTTAGAAAAGTCAATTCTATATTGCAACTATTGGAATAAATAAATAGTATTTACAATCTCTACCAACCCCCACAATAGCAGTCGTAACATTAATTACATCACTTGGCACTTGAGCCATTGCCCATTTTATACATTCTCTCACAAACTTAGAAAAGATAGTAACTTATTTCAGTTTTACTTTGACATATAATAAATTATCACTGGCTACAATTTCTATTTGAGAATCATCAATGCAAGCTATAGGCAAAAAAAAATTACTTTGGACCTATATTGACTTAGAAGCAATTGTTTATGATTAAGTATATCTAATCAAGGTAACATAACTTTAATAATTAACAATATTAAGTTTTGGACATAAAATTTATGCTAAAAAACAATATACAACATTCATAAATATATAAACATCTTTATAAACGACATGAGTGACTTAAGTACAGAGTGGTTGATATGAAATCTACCGATCAAATGAATTTGAAGAGCTATATAAAACGTGTATCTAAAAATGATAATCAGATAATTAAATGATAAATGAAAAAATATAATAAAATTAATTTTTATATCTACATTATATACATAATTGATCAATAGATTCCAACAGACAGGATATGCTATGTTGGCTTTAAAAAGTAGTTCTCAGTCTGTTATAGATATTTGGGCAAATCCTATAAGAGCTTTATCATCAGGTGTTTCATTATTACTAAATCCAGAACTCTGTAAATAATACAAACAGTAGAGTAACAATATTCAACGATTTCATCATTACCAAAGGAAAGGTCACTACTTTAATTGTTTCTTTGGAATCAATCAGTTTTTGCAAATTATTAGTTATCACTGAAGTATCACGACTATCTACAAGACCTGCTCCGACAAGTTCACTTGCAATTCCATCAGCAGAATCTTTACCTACTGCGAACTCAAACCGTATATCATTAAGTTCTCTTTTGGCATTTCTAAAAATATAAAACTGCCTTAACCATATCATAATTCATTGCCAGCAAATTATACGAATGAAAAGGATGCAAGGAGCAAACTAGTAACGCACCTGGTGGTGTGAAACTGTCGAAAAGGTTCTCTGGGATTTAAGGATTGTAAGCATTTTAGTAACGTAAAATTTAATTATTACCTCATTCTGAGTACTAAGTTTACAGGAGCAAGATCACCACCTTCGCTACTTTCCTCATGATCTGAACCTGAAGAACCCATTGATGCTAATGTATTCATTGGTCTCGAATCAGTATCACTATCACTCGACCCTCCATCTTCTCCCTCATCTTCACTAGACCATACCCATTCACCAGTTTCCTTTCTGTGTAATCGACCTGAAGCACCAGGCTGCCTCTTAGACGCCTAAATAAAATCTGTTTCAAAAATGATGTTTATGATTTTGTAAAACTGTACCTTTTGTATTCTAGTTTCTAAACTTGGTCCAATAGCAACTAGAGTTTGTTGTAAATACTTCTTATCTTTAGCTTTTTTAAAAAAGGGGTGTTTTAATAATTCAGAGGCACTTGGGCGTTTAGAAGGCTCTTTTTGCAAACAATCCACAATCATTTTTCTAAAAGTTTTGCCATAAGCCTGAAGATGAACTTAATGTTTGTAAAAAAGAAGTATTACTATAAATTATTACTTTATATTGATCTTTTTCTTCAGCTCCTGTATCTAAATTTGGAGGATCATTTTGAAGAGTCAACATGAGCACTTTCATTGGTGGATATTTATGATAAGGAGCAGTACCCGATGCCATTTCAATAGCTGTTATACCAAATGACCATATATCTGCTTTGAAATCGTATCCGTGGTCCTGACAAATAAATTTAATTTAAACAAATACTTTTAAACAATAAAACAATACCTGTTCCATTACTTCTGGAGCCATCCAACATGGTGTACCTACAAAAGTATGCCTAACTTTTTGTCTAGACAAATCTCGGCCCGTTGCGAGCCAAGCAGATACACCAAAATCCGCTATTTGAACTGTTCCATCTTCCCCTAGCAGGATATTACCCGCTTTAATATCCCTGAGGACAAAAAACACAAATTGCACCATGTCTTAAACAATAAAATTAGTCTACCAATACTACAAAAAAACATTCTCACACAACACTGCAATGAAATGACCCATTTTTTGCGACTAACGAAAACAGGGAAAAAATAGGGTACATTTGATAAAACGATATTATACTTTATTCTGACAGTTTTTCAGTTATTAAAAAAACGAATAAAAATCTTGAAATCCATTGGGTTTGTCATTTTGAATGAGGCGGGAAGATATTCCGAAAATTATTTCATCAGTTATTTGAGTAACTCAACAACTTTTATCATCGGTTTTCAATTGTAAAAAATTATCTAACAAAACTAGAAACACTAATACAAAAATAACAAACTGTAACTATTCAAAAATAAGAAGTTATTATCTAATAATATGTATTCAAACGAAGTAATTTTCGATCTATTTTGTCTGTATGGCATGTGCAATAGGATAGTTGAAAGAACTTGTCGGCAATTTAACTTGAATTATCCTCAGTTGCCCAAAATGACCCGTAATAAGTTTAATAACACAAGAAGAAAATTTTAAGGACAGGATTGTGGAAGACGACAGACGGTTGTTGTTGCAGAAATGGGCCTTTCTAAAGGATCCGTAGAAAAAATTTTAAATTTGAATAAAATGTACCCTTACAAGTTCACTCCAGTGCAACATCTCTGTTCCATCGACTTTCAAGACGAATAAACTATTGTGAATTTGTATTAGTGTAGATGCAACAAAATCAGGACTTACCCTCATATTACTCAAGAATGTGGGTTTGAAAACAAGTTTAGTGTAAATGTTTTTTGTCTGCTTAAAAACAATTTATAGAGAAGCCTTAAACAGTGATCGCTATGTTAATATCCCAAACAATGTTGTGGTTGAATACTTCAGACAGTTTGCCATTAACAAAGTTAAGACACTTGTGGTATCAGCTTGATGGTGCATCGGCTCATAGTACGCATGATGTTGCCGAAGTTTTAACTAATATTTTCGAAGATCGTTGGATTCGGTGATTGAGGCCATGGGCCCCTACTTTTCGAAAACATCACCCTCTTGCTCCAAGCATTTCTGGGCCCGCTTGTAGACACTTTTAGTAGCCTTACCATCTACCATCAATATTATTGATGGCGTGAACGATGCTTTGCTGGAGATCCTCAAAGTTATCATATCGCCTGTTGTACACCACACTCTTCACATATCCCCAAAAGAGAAAATCCATTGGAGTAATGTCAGGTGATCGAGGAGGCATACGGATAGGCCCATTAGTTGATAAATATCTGTCATCAAAAAAATTGTTTAATATTGTATCTATCTGACGAACGTTATGGGGAGGAGCTCCGTCTTGTTGGAAATAAATGCTCTACCTATTCATTAAATTTACATCATCCAAGAAGTCTTGGAGTGTGGCAGTCAACATTTCGGCGTACCGCTCACCAGTTAACGCACCCTGATAAAATACTGGACCAACAATTATCGAGCCAAACATTAACACTGAAGCGTCTCTGCGGGTTACAAGATCGGTAGAGCATCGGATTTTCTCGACTCCAAAAATGGCTGTTTTTCCTGTTGAACATGGCCCTATTAGAAAAAGTTGATTCGTCACTCCATAGAATTGAGTTCCAAAAATCATTACTGGTTCTCATTTGATTAATAAACCAGTGACAAAACTGAACGCGTCTTTCTTGATCTCCTGGTACTACTGTCTGTGTAGGTCGGAACTTATACGGCACAAACTTATACTTTTTTAGAATATTGTGGATGGAACCCAAACATAGTCCATTTTCTTGCACTAAATCATTAATTGAGTTGTTGGGATGTGCTTCAAAATAAGCTAACACATTAATTTCAGTTTCTTCACTAATTATACATTGTTTATTAGATTTGGATTTCTTAAACACGCTCGAATTGGATCAAAATTTACGATACAAAACCAAAAAGTATCTTCTATCCGGCACATGACGCGTAGGAAACAAATCACTGTAACGCTCACGTGCTCGATAACTGTTTTTTTGACAAACGATGTAACATTCTAACATATCACACTTTTCTGGGTGAAAGGCATTTTTCTATTCAAAAAACACAAACTCTTAACTCTTTATTAGCAAACTTCAATTTGACATATCAATTCTGATGACATTTGTGAAAATGACAAATATTGTTCACGTAATACCAGCCACCTTGACGAATTCAATAAATGATCAATAACTTTGTCATTTTTAACATTAGGGTAAAATGTCATAGGAACTTTTTTGTTCAGAATTTAATTTTCTATCGATTATGGATATTGCATACTGGGTGTGCCATTTAAAAAAATGGAAATTTTTGACATAACTCGCGAACACGAAGTTCAATTTTTATTTTGATTTCACCATCGTAACGAGCGGAAAAAATGCTACTTCTTTGCCCATTTAACCGACTTCGTATCACCAATAATAACGAAGGTAGCAATAGTGCCGACTTAACTTTGAAAACCCTGTATATATACAGGGTGGCGCACCACATACGCGTCGATCGTTTAAAGCGGAACTGTAATAATTTGTGAAAATATTTCAATACAGTCATATATAGGGTCTTTATGTGCACATTTTAAAATTACTTTGATATATACAGGGTGAGTCAACAATAAGATACATATCAAACATATGACTTTTTAAATTGAACATCCTGTATTTTTTCTCATTTTTGAATTCTAGAGACTAACAAAAGTTTAGTCACTGTTATGGTTCCTATACCGAAAACTTACCGTTTTCGAAATATTTCAATTTTTTTTTAAATACAGGCTCAAAATCCAATGTCCCGTACGCCCAGTAGATTACAAATTTTCATTCGCAGCTGACATGATCGTTTTACCATAGCAATAACGTTTAAATGACATGAAAATACTGCAAAAATATTATACAGGGCGTTATAAAATTTACTTTCAACTTGATAAATTTTTATGTCAAATAACTTTTTTATTTTAAATAGAACACCCTGTATTTGATAGCACAGTTCGATGGGGATATAAGTTGGCTTTCAATCTGTATTAGAGTTCCCTATACCTATCTATCATAGTTCCTCTGTAAAAGATTATTTTCTCTTTCTGATAACATTACGTCCATTCCTGTATTAAAATTAAGCAAAAAAAAAGGTGACTGGGAAAACAAAATGTTAACATTTATTGCCCGTTACAAAATAAATTACAAATGTCAGCCACGAATACAAACACTCGAAGCAAAAAATTAACCTTAAGTTATTGAAGTTTTAGTAAGTACTCAAAATGACGCCGGCGTGTTCAACACATAAACGAACCCTTTTTTCAAAAGAATGTGACTTTTATTAACATGTGTGGAGTAACTGTGTGGAAATCTGCTCTTATTCTTTCTCTCATTTCTTCAGATATCGTTGGCAAAGTCTCATAAACAATATCCTTAACATATCCTTATAGAAAAAAGTCTACACATGTTAAATCCGGGGACCTTAGCGGCCAATTTTCTGCGCCCCCTCTTCCTATCCATATGTTAGAAAAACGTCTCTTTAGTTCCCGTCGCACATTCACGTGAAAATGTGCAGGACACCATCCAACTGCATCCACATCCTGTGTCTGATATCGAGAGGAACGTTTTCCAATAATTCTGGAAGTATTTGGCGAATAAATCTTCGAAACATTTCACGATTCAGATTGCCGTCGAAAAAATAAGGTCCTATTATACGAGACTCCAATATTCCTCTCCATACATTGACAGACCATCTATTTTGGCGATCAAGCGTACGAAAAAGATATGGGTTATTGTCACTATAATAATGAAAGTTATGCCTGTTCACTAAACCATTATTAAGTGGATTCATCGGAGAAAAGTACGAAGTCGAAAAAGGTATTGTCTTCACCCATTTTGGCCAAAACCCACAGACAGAAGTTAAACCGGGTGATGAAGTCTTTTTCATAAAGCTCTTGATGTAGTTGGATATGATACGGGTGAAATTTGTATTTTTTTATAATTCGGCCGATGCTTCGTTCTACTCATTCCCGTCTCATTGGCGTTGACGTTGACTTACGTGAGGTTTTTCTATTATATTTCCAATAACTGCAAATTCATTATCTTCATCACCAAGAATAGGTTTCCCCTGTTAATTTTGGGATAAGCCACACTTCCTGTTGTTCGAAACACTTGGAGTAATTTTTATTGACAAGTACTAATATCATATCAACACGCTCTTGTTGTGAATAAATTTTCATTTTTAAATTTCAAATTTGTTTACAACGTGCGCCTAATCAACTAACGCAAGTCAAACTGACATTTGTAATGGGCAATAAATGTTAACATTTTGTTTTCCTAGCCATCTTTTTTTTGCTTAATTTTAATACAGGAATTGTCGTAATGTTATGTGAAAGAGAAAATGATCTTTTACAGAGGAACTATGATAGATAGGTATAGGGAACCCTAATACAGATTGAAAGCCAACTTATATCCCCATCGAACTGTGCTATCAAATACAGGGTGTTCTATTTAAAATAAAAAAGTTATGATATAAAAGTTTATCAAGTTGAAAGTAAATTTTATAACGCCCTGTATAATATTTTTTCAATATTTTCATATGTCATTTAAACCTTATTCTTATGGTATAATAGTCATGTCAGCTGCGAATGAAAATTTGTAATCAACTGGGCGTACGGGACATTTGATTTTGAGTCTGTATTTAAAAAAAAAATTAAATATTTCGAGAACGGTAAGTTTTAGGTATAGGAACCATAACAGTAACTAAACTTTTTTTAGTCTCTAAAATTCAAAAATGGGAAAAAATACAGGATGTTCAATTTAAACAGTCATATTGTTGACACACCCTGTATATACCAAAGTAATTTTAAAATGTGCACATAAAGACCCTATACATGACTGTATTGAAATATTTTCACAAATTATTATAGCTCCGCTTTAAACGATCGACGCGTATATGGTGCGCCACCCTATATATATACGGGGTGTCCAGAAACTCTACGGACAAACTTTGCGTAGTGATTCTAGACCCAAAAATAAGAAAAAAAGTTTATATAAACCTAGGTCCGGAAACGCTTCGTTTAGGACCTACAGGGTGTGAAAAATTTTGTTTTCCTCGGTTGATCTGAGAGGCATCGACCAAGTATACCTTTCTTGCATAGAACTGAAAAGGGAACAAACTAATTCAAACGGAACGTCAATATGCCGGGTGGTAAAAAAGTTAAGGCCAATTAACTTTTAGAATATCACTGTAGATGCCTGCGATACCTTCAGAAATAATGTGGGAATATGTTCAGGGATTCGCCGCTCATCATCGAAACAAATGGTCATCATGTGGAACACCTTTTGTAACATTTATTTTTTTAGTTTTATTATTTATTTCTTCATTTTCGTTCTTAAATTCAAAGTTAAAATAAAAATGCAAACATACGTTACTTTGATTTTTAATTCCAATTAGCTAAGGATTATAGGGAATTAAATTGAACTGTTCATCAACCAATATCTCGAGAACGGTTGATCTGAGAGGCATCAAACAAGTATACCTTTTTGCTTAGAACTGAAAAGGGAACAAACTAATTCAAACGGAACGTTAATATACCGGGTGGTAAAAAAGTTAAGGCCAATTAACTTTTAGCATACCACTGTAGATGGCGCCCTCTGCAGGCAGCATCAAAATCAATAAAATATTTAAGTTTCTCGACCACAAAAACCCCCGTGCTCCAAATTTCAGGACCATATTCAAATTTTTTCGCAAAATATCGCCATAAAACCGAGGAAAATAAAATTTTTTCACACCCTGTAGGTCCTAAACGAAGCGTTTCCGGACCTAGGTTTATATGAACTTGTTTTCTTATTTTTGGGTCTAGAATCACTACGCAAAGTTTGTCCGTAGAGTTTCTGGACACCCCGTATATATATATATATATATATATATATATATATATATATATATATATATATATATATATATATATATATATATATATATAAGTTTGTCAAAATGTTGGAGGAAGGTAATAAATATGGTAGAATGAAATTTAAGCGTATCATTAGTTCACCGGGTTGCCGCTCGTGGTGGTGGCGCTGCCATGGCGTGTACATTATTTTATGAGTATATTACACCATCATACTTTCACGATACGGTGGATGCGATCTCCGTAAGTTGTGTACTTTCATTTATCTCATTGTAATTCAATATAAGTTTAGTATTATCAAGCTTGTTTACAGATGAAATTTTTAATTCTCAAATTCATTTCAATTAGATTTTATTAAACATTAAAATTTTAATTTGTGGATGTCTATTGATTCTTTGAAGTACCTATATTGAAAACATTTATTTAATGTATAACATGAATTTGTCTATCGTTTTTTTGCCATTCTGTAAAACATACGAATACTGAATAAATAAGAATTTAAAAAGAACGTGAGAAGACTCCTTCGCACTCTGAGCAGACCGTTTTAATCTTGAATTAGATTTACCGTTAGTAACTGAGTGCCATTGTTTACTTGTATGTTTTTTAACAGTGCTTGAGATTCGTTTCAAAATGATGTTGTGAGGACCCTTATTCGTTGTGTTAGTGCAGTCTTGAGTTCGTAATCTTCTACGTAGTCTTTTTGGTCTTGAGTTCGCCACGATTTATGAACTAGTCTGTTTTGAAATGTCATTTACAAGACTAAATCTTCACTAAAATAAATAGACTGCATAGTCGGTTTTCAAATATGTTTATGTAACTGTTATAGAGGGCTTACCCTTGCGTTTTCGTGTTTCATAAATTGCTTGGACAACTTAAATAATCTTTTTAAATTGTTATCATTTACCGAGGACGATAACTGTATTTGTTATCAAAATGTTTAGATTTGTAAAAAACAGATAAAAATACAAGATTATAACCCAAAAGATAAATATCTAACTATAAGTGGTAGTCGTGAAAGTTTGCATTTTCATATACAGCCAATTTGGTTTCGCCATGGTATAATCAAAGTGGATTTTCTTGAGCATAGTGGTGTTTATTATGGCGATTAAATAAACCGCAGTTAGTGAAATGTGATTCGTCAGTCCAAAGAATGCTGTTAATAAAACCATCGTTTTCTGCCATTTTATTAATAAAATAACCCACCTGCAACGCAGATGATCATTTGGGTGTGAGCAACATGTAGCTTATAAGGGATAATGTGATGTTTATTTAAAATTCTACATGTTGTCGATTTTTCACATCAACTAGATCTTCTATTTGTCAAGTTGACACTTTTCGATCAACATTAACGCAAGCCAGCGAATATCAATTCTTCAACGTTCCCATGGTCACATACATTTCTTTCACGAGGAGGTTTCCTTAAACATCCATATTGCTGCATATTTATGTCTAATCTATTAAATATTCTAATATATGATTGTCGTCTTTCTGAGAGGTTATCTTGATATTGCTGAGCAGCAAGGCAAGTGTTTTTGTTACATTTGATGTAAGTGCAAAAGATTTAACAGAAAAGTCGTCATTTCTTAGAAAATGTTCATTTTTGACCTTCACTAAAAGTTGATAAGAATACTTATTCAAAATACAACAATTGATTTAATAATTAAAAATGACAGATGAGATTCTTCTTAAAATTCAGTTTTCATGGGTTCCTTACTTTAAAGCAAATAATATAAAATATGTCCGAATCTATTATTTTAAGTGTAGATTGTTATACATCATCGAAAGCAGAAAAAAATGCAATTTTTTCATTTCGAAATCCAATATGGCAACTATATACATGGTTCACACTTTTATTTTGAAATTGATTTCCCTGACATTGATAACTTAATGACAAAATTTCCCTGATTATCAACTCCTAATACACAGGAAAGAAATCAGTAATTTTTATTATTTTTTAATCGTCCTCCCTCCTTTTTACTATTACGTACTTAAGGGCTAGTTAATTATCATATTCTTAAATGAAATAGTTAAAAAATGTGTAAGTTGAATACAACGAATAACATCTTCCACACCAAAGAAAAAGGAAATATAAAAAAGAAGAAAGAATTAAGTCTTCTACTACAAATAATACACTTAACGTAGTAATTTTTTCTTCTTCTCTTAAGGCTGTTCAATACCTTTTTAGTTCCCCATTAAAACTAATGGAAAACTATTTCCGCATCAGAGCAAAAACGAATCGTTGCATTTTATTTAAATTTTCCAAATACATCCATCACAATAATATTTTTGATCATGTGTTGAGAAATCATTGAAAAAAATAGTAACATATGAGCAAATTGACGTTAAAATTTGGAAAAATGCAAAATGCATATATTGTTCAATTTACTCTTTAAGAATTTAAAAAGCCGCACTTAAAGGCATTATATTTAGGGTTAATGTAATATTAGTTTATTGCTTATTTGAACCAGCCCCCTTTTGATCCAATAGATAAGAATTTGATTTTGAGAAATTGTTTGGTTATAATTTTTGTTTATAGACATTTAAATTAAAATAAAAGCAACTAGTCATTTTAACTACTCTTATAAATAAAATATGAATATAACGAATTATAAAAAGTAATATGTAAACAATTGTAAACAAAATGAAAACATTTCTAACTATTCCTGATTTGCATTTCTTAATGAGCTTTTGATGACATATTGATTTGATTCCTAGAATTTTAATTTGAGTTTGCAAATGACTATTGTTTAATTATATGCAATGATGATGGGATTAACTTACCCTTCAATCGTACATCTTACAACTGTTTAGTTGTATTTTATAACTAACTTGCGAAAGTGATATTTTCTATCCCAAATATTTTATGACGTTTAAATATTGTGTTGTGTTGATTTGTGGTAGTTGGAACTTTTGTGAAAATGGTTAAAAGAAGAAAGTGTCCGTCGCGTGTAATGAAAAGAAATGGAAGATCTACGCTAAGGAAGTCTTTGAATGAAAAAGGTGTGTATGATTATTTTAAAAATATTTTGGTTATTTACATATACTCGTTTTTACCATTACTTCTATTCAATCCAAAACTCTAAAGTAAGTTAAAAATTTTATATATTTTATAGAACAACAACAATTGACATTTTCATTTTTAGATATATGAGTTTAGTTGCTAAATATACTGGAGGTAAGCGTGTCAACTATTAAAAAAGAAGTTCGTATATGGCACGAGCATACGCAGCTGGAATTTCCCATATTCATGGACGTGGTTGGCATTTGCATTTGTGGAAGGGAACAATTGGACTGCATACAAAATTATTTTGCAATAGAAGAAGAAAAATTTCGGAACGATGAATTGAACGAAATATTAGTAACCCCAAACCTACAAACTCCAAAAAAGGTGCAGCAGGTCGGGACATTCATTAAGGGCCCAACGCTTCTGTGCCAGACATTTCAGATACTGAATTTGCTCCCAGAAAACACATTTTTGGAAAAATTATCAACTAGAGCCCAAATGGCCTGTGAAATTGAAGAAAAAAACCAGAGGACAGCATGACAACGCTTATTGGTTTGAGACAAGGTTGGATTACCTTACTGCCTCAAATTTTGGACGAGTGGCGAAAAGAAAACAAGCAACTCATTGCCACAATTTAATTAAAGACCTGTTGTATAGGCGAAGAGATATACGTTCTCCAGGTTTGTAATTAACAATTGTTCATGTAAATACATTAGTAATGATTTTTTTCATGCATTCTTTAGGAATTTTATATGGCAGGACAAATGAATCTGTGGCAATTACCAAATATGAAACTTTAACAGGTCACAGCGTAAAAAAGTGTGGTTGTTTCATGTTTGGAATCGATTCCTAAATTTGAGGGCAAAATTAAAAACGCATGCTACGAAATCGTTAATGGGAGTCCAAGGCAAAAATACTCTTACATATGTGTTTCAAAAGATATTGATCAGTTATTTGTTTGTTACAGATTAAAACGAAATCACAATTATTTCTATCAAATACAGGGCAAAATTCACATAACAGGACGCAACTATTGTGATTTGGTCATGTATTGTAAAGAAGACTTCCATATAGAAAGAATTCACAAAGATGACGACATATGGCAGTCGATGTTACCAAAATAAAAAAAAATTCTACATGGAATGTATTCTTCCGGAGATAATCGCCGGACGTATTCCCAGGGGGATGAAAGTGAGAGATTATGAGCAATAATAAAATATTTAAAGTGAAAATGTGTTTTTTTTGTTTACATATTTAACTGTTTTCATTGAAAATTGGTATTTAGGTTAATAAATTGTTCCTATTTCTAATTTTTTTATAAAAAATATTTGTTATGGATTTATTTAAAAAAAACAAACATATAAATTAGCTAAGTAAGTAATTCATCCAATTCATGGAAGGTCCACCTGCCTAAGTGATTGTTTCTTCTAAGTGCATTAAAATAATGTATTAGGATTATAAGATTAGTGCACAATTTTAGTAAAAACTAATTAATAACAAATTACTAATGAATGTGCATGTATAGAAAGGATTCCAAATGTTGAAGCGTTATGGAATTCCAACATTAAAAACCTTTTATATGAATAATGTTTTACCAGTGATCATTGATTAAATATAAATACATATTTTTCAGAATGTTGTTAATTTCTTACACATATTTTCCAAATATTAGAAATGAATATTTAATAGATGATATTTGTCATTTTTTTTGTTGCCTATGCTTGTTTTTCAAATTATGGCATTTTTTATGTTAACAAAAATGAATAAAATAAAATTATATTGACCATGAATACGGTTATATTCATTGAAGACTTTTTTGAATAATTTTTTACTGGATATTATTATTATGTATAAATATAAAATTATATAATAATGAATATTGCCTAAAAAAATTAACTTATAAATATTTATATCGAAATGCTTAATACTACAAAAACATAATTCTATTTTGCCCTTCAAAGATAACATTTTTACCTGAACGGACCTTCGAAATCTCTAGAAGACAAAATTATGATCATTCTTTTACTGAAATCGCGAGCCAATAGCAGGTAGTCTGGGAGTGGTTAAATAACATTTTATTATTTTCGAAACTGGCGACATCTGCCGGAATTCAGTTTCGTGCAAAAGGGGATGATCAGCTTTAATGCTTTAAGCTTCTTTATTTCCAAAGATATTTTCCTTTTTTCAGCTCTTCTGTTCTCTTCCTCAACCAGGCTATGTTCATTTAGATTTTCAATTAATAAATTTTTATTTATTGAAAAACCACACTCAACAGTTACATTTCCATGAGAAAATGTTAAACGCAGTTTAATTACTTGCCACAGTTCCTGATAATTTTGGTTCCACATCAAAAATACTGAATAAAAGATGAACTTGCAGTTTCTAATAAGTTTTTAAATGTTGTTCAAAAGTGGTGTGTGCATCACCGCAAAGATTATTGTACTGGGTCGTAGCTTTTTCAGCAACAGTATCAGAGATTCTATTAGCAATGTGGAATGATTCGAATAATATGTCAACTTTGTTTTTCTCCTGCTTGGTTAAACATCATGTTAGGATCTATTGATGACAAACCTTGTACGGTTTTGTATTACATTGGACATTATTCTGTAGCTTTGAATAAAATAGTTTGACACTCTAATCAGAACTTTTCAATATCAGCATCACATGGTTTGATCTGTTTCAGAAGCCTTTTGGTTTGGAAACCGATATCAATATTTTCCAAGTCATCCAAGTTATTCTTAACTCGTATATTCAAATAAAATAGAGCAGATGTTGTGCTAGGTATTTTGTCATTCTTAATAAATCTCTCCAAGAAATTACGTATCAAGGAAAAATCACATCAAGTTTTATAACAGCAACAACTGCACACGAACAATATATTTTAAAATCCCCTGACTTTTCTATAAAAGTGGCTGTTTTCCCTGATTTACAGCATTTTTTCAAAGTGTTCGCTGGCTTTCCCTGCAACCGACTTTCCGGAAAGTGTGAACCATGTTTTAACATAAAAAAGTTGCTATCATTATCTCCAAGCACGCAGTTGTGGAATTTTTTTTTCAAAACACATTCAGTTCATTTCAAAGAAATAAGTAACGTCTAAAAAATTTTTTTTATAACTTTTATATTAAGGGAAATAATCGCCTTTTAAAAAAGAAACGCATTTTTCAGTATTTGTCTTTGAAAGTACTCGGAATTTTTGATATTTCTAAGCAGGATCTGAATTAGTATGAAAAACTGTACAACATTGCCCATTTAACCTTTATTAATAAAGTTACCCATGCAATACTAATTGATTTAGGAGACACTATATGAAAAAGATAACTTTGTAAGTTTAATATGAGTAAGGGTAAGCAGTTGGTAGGTAATAAAGTACTTGATAGAATTATAAACCATTTAACATAGTGTTATAAATTAATGTGTATGGTTTTAAAAATATACGTAGTAGTTTGAGTGTCACTGCTTAACCATTTTAAGTGGAATTATTTTCATAGTGCTCCAACATGACATACCTAGTCCTATCTCTTTTTGTTGCAAGTATATAACTTAATTACAATGCCCATAACGAAGAGTGCCTATTTTAATTCACCGCTCGCGGTGACAAAAACTGGATAATTACAAATTTCTAGCCTCAGTTCCATGCGTTAGAATGATGACATATACTTTGTTGTGCAATGTAAATATAAGTGCTAAATCCAAATTGAAAAAAATTCATTTTAAAGATTATAGTTGTGTGGGTACTTATTATTGTACTTAAATATCTAATTGTTCACATATTACCCGCCACATAGTAAAGGATTAGAAAGCTGGTTAAGCCACGCAAAAGCTAAGATCTATAACAATACAAACAGTATCATATTTGAAGCTAAAGACATTTTCAACGAGTATTTATTTTATAGATAGAGCTAATGTACAGTCGGTGCGGCCAAAGAATGCCTGAACGTTGGATGCACATTCGTCCAACTTCAAGTCTCTTAAGCGCGGCATATCAGTGGTGTCGCCACCAAAAGCGCGTTCCGTTTATTATCATGTATTACACTAATTAATTATTTATTTCTGTTATTAATTTACATACGTACTTGTTAATTTAACTTTATTACAATTATTGCAACAAAACGACAGTGAACCATTTTGTGTCCTATGTGAATTTTAAAGCTCATAATACTCAAATTTATTAGACAAATATGTATAAACAACAAATACTTTCACAAAGTGTATGGAAATATAAAAATTGATTACCTAAGAAATATCATAATTTTTTGAAATCCTGAATAATACTCTTAAAATACAGCCAATTCAATTTCTATAATTAAAAATCGAACTTATACTTTTTTGATTTTCATAAACGATTAAACTGTTGTGTTCATTTGTAATTCAAATATAAAATTTATTACTTGTTAACATAGTTATTTTTTTATTTTATAAATGTTTAAACTATTACTGTTCATATGTAATTAAAATAAATAAAATATTTTAAAATTTCTTGTGGTTTGGTGACGAATAATTGAAAACACGACACCGACGCCACTGGTAATGCTTTCAGTCGCTATTGTGTTAACGAGTGCGGCCAAATGCACGAACATCCATGCGCAACACAAGGCATTCTTTGGCCGCGCGAACCGTAAGTAGTTTCTTTTGAGTGATGTTAATGTGATCAAGCTTAACCCTTCTTACGATTCTAATTAATTGTCATAGTTTATGGTTAATGTTTCCAAAAAATACAATGCTATACTTGAAAACAGATTTTAGGATAACTATTTTATAAAATCCAATCATATGTGGCACTGTCCTTTTATAAAATGTATGCCAATAACATACCAATAGCATGCATACGTTTACATTGAAACTATCGAGAAAATCAATCTTCTTTAGTAGTTAAATTACAAAAGATCATGTCCAGATATTAATGTCATGCTGAAAATGACATTTTTTAAGATGTAGAACCTACAAATATTTTTTATCATTTAATTGGAACTTAATATGAATGATCTTTATGTGGCATATACAGCCATTTATTATTTTATACTCTTTTTACCTGATCAAAATGTAAATGACACGAAAGTTTTGAGTAAATTGCAGATAAATTTAATCCAATAAGAATTAGGTATTTTCTTAATGTATTCAATTTGTAAGTCGTTGTTGACTTTTGCAATCTAAAAATATCTCTAATTATTGTTCAAATAATAAACTCAAGTACATAAGAAAATAAATAACATTTTGTCAAAACACTTACTTTAATAATAAGTAATTAACTGTGTTTAAGAAGCTAAAGCATTATATTAAAAAATTCACATTTTTTTTTAATATTTGTGTAGACATGAATAACAATAATGCACACTGAATAAACTTTAAAAGATAAATTGGGCATTTACACATTTACATTAAAATAATTAATGTCTACATTTTGATAATGAAAATGTTCCATAATACACACAACTATAACTTCATATAACCAATCATTCAGAGTAGTCATATTAAACCAAAAATGTTGATAAAACTCTGTTTCATTTAAAAACAAATTTATTGCACTAATGTTTTCATTAAACAAAGTAATACAAACTTACCTATGAATTTGTCCATTGCTATGAAAATATTCTAATCCTTTAAGAACTTCCCTTAACACAGTAGCAATTGTAGCCTCATCAAAAACACCATGTTTACAGTTGCTAACTTTCATTTTATGTTTAATAATGTCCAATAAACTTCCACCTATAAATGAACTTATTTAAACATTCAAATAATAAAATGATTAACAAATTTAACCCTCAAGAAGACGTAACACAAGCCAAAGCTCCTCTCTAACCACAAAACTTGTATAATATGTGACAACATTTTCATGGTTACAACTTGACATTGCTTGAATTTCTTTTAATAATTCGTCCATAGAGGTATTCCATTTTTCTAAATTTATTCGTTTTATGGCACATTTTTCGTTACGAGGTTTACAAAATGCTGCATGGACTACTGCTGTTGCTCCAACCCCTTAAAAAATAAAATTTTAATTGTTTTAAAAACATTATTTAATTATGTATAAGAGAAAGTTTGTAAACTATTAATTAAACAAGATTTTATTAGTCTTGCATGTAAATTTGTTCACAGATTTAAGTGTTCTCCAATTAACCTTATTAAAGGCAGGTCACTTTAATAAATTTGTTGCCCTACAAACTGATCAACAAGAAATTACTCTTATGAACACATGACACACCCCTTAAGTTAAAATGTTAAGAAGCAAAAATTTTAAATTTGCTTAATTAAACTTTAGTTATATCGTATTTTACTTCTACAAATAATTATATAAAAAGTATTTCAAGGAAAACGGCCTAAAGCCGGATTACATCTCCAAATATGATCATAACCTATAAAATAATTTTACGTCAAATTTAAATAAAAAGAATGTATTGATTTCTTATATATTTTATGTAAAAATGTACAAAAAACCTTAAAAATAAACTATTCTGTGAAGTACATACCAATTACTTGTCGTAATTCATAATCATCTTTGGAATTTGGCCAGGGGAGATTCGGTTGCGAAGTTGAGGCTGCCATTTTCTTAGATAAAATGCTACCGATATTACCGATAGATTGACATGCTGCTCTCGCACAATTACTTAGTGATATTGGCTTATCGCACGAGTTTAGTGACTTTTGACGAAAGATACCATGGCATCCTGGTGGTACAATTTCATTTGAAATTTTTCTGAAAATAACAGAATTAGAGATTTTGTTGCACGTTTCATTACTGCAAATTTTATTATAAAACTGTAACATATAGGTAAGTAGGACACTGTCACTGTGTAGTAGAAGTATTGTTTATTTTATATATGTGTAACACTTAAACAATAGATAATGGAAGAAACATTGAATTTATAATTCTGTAGTAAATGGCAAGGGCGCACGTAAAATAGTAACAGCACTTGTTCCAGATTGAGGAAGCAAAGGCGCCAAAGATTACAGGAAAAGAAAAAATAAAAAAATACATATGAGGGTACTTCCAAAAAATTTTTTTTAGGTTAAATTATATTTATTATAAAATCAATTGCATTTTATAAAATACTAAGCGCACATTTAAGAATCAATTCAGATTTGTACATTAATTCGTTTCACTAAAAATACAAAGAAAAACGTTCCGGAATCACGAATTAATGTTTATTAACCACAAATGCACAAATGACGGTTAAGCCAGGATTAATTTTTTATTACCGGTATTAAAAAAATCGATTGATGTAAACCAATAATATACGAATAATATGCACCTACTTATAAATACGCCCTCACCTACGCTTTTGTTATAGGTATCCAAGTAAAGTGGACACTGGAGACTAAGATCGCCAGTTCAACTTTAAAGTGGGGTATGAAAATATAAACTTCCACCATTATCACACATAATTTAAATTCTTATCTTTTAGGTATTAAATCATGTATTTTTACATTCCCGTATACGAACTATAGTAAAGAGAAGGTATCGCGATCTTGAAAAAAAATCGACCTCGAAATTTTGACGAATATTCACGTTTTGAGGGTTCCTGAATCGATTTTGATTATTTTTGGCATGTCGCCTCTGCCTGTGCCGGTGTTGGCATCTCTTTCTCTTCCTCTCCCTCACGTCCTCCTCTCCCTCCCCCACTCCCTTCGTTCTCTCTCCGCCCCCTCTCCATTTCCTTTCACTCTCTCTCTCGCTTCCCCTCTATCGCTCCCCTCTCTTCCTCTTCATTTTCCTCTTTCCCTCCGTTTCCCTATCCATTTCCACCTTATCTCCTTCTCCATCTGGTTCGCCCTCTCTCCCTATCCCTCTTGCTTTCCTTCTTTCTCTCTCCCTCTCCCCAACCCTTATTTTCTGAAATTCGCCAACATTTGTCCTTGTATAAGCCATACTAATTTTCAAATACATGCCTTGAAAACTTTATATTGTAGGGTCATTTCTACGGGGTGGCCAACTAAGAATGCGAGGTACTGTATCTGGGAAAATATACACCGTAGAAGCTCGCGCAAAACAAAGTTATTACTAAAACGGCCAATAAAAAAACCTGGAAGATATTTTCAAGTTTCTGAAATGGCCGCTAGGGGGCGTAACTGCTATCTTGAATCTAAAAAGGTGATGTTTCTGTGAATTCTGCTATATTAACCTAATAAAAAAATAACTGATCTTTGAAGTCGAGGATAATCTGAACTTTTTTTGTTTGGCACTTTTTGACGTATCTATAAAAATAAAGTGGTGGGGGGTATTCAAAGGTTTGCTTAAATCACCCCCCGTAACTTCTAAACGGCTAATCCGATTTTAACAAACTTTGGCGCGTTGAAAAGAACTTTTCTTGGGCTAGAAATGTTAAAATAATTGAAGTTTTGTTAGTTTCACATGTCGTCGCTGGAGGGCTTTGTTCGACATTCCGGCAGAACGGTTAATTTTCGCAAAAAAATTAAAGGCATTGGTATGACTTTTTTTCATGAACAAGTAGCTAAATGATGCCTAAATAAGCTCGTGAAAACCGCATCTCAATATCTTGTTCCTAACCTAAAATATCGGCGAAAGAAAACTATACGAAAATCTTACTTTTTTTTAACTATATTTTTCTGGAATTGTTTCTATTATGTAAGTTGTGGCCCTAAAAAGGACCGATTTAAAGGAGGAAGGCTTTTAATTCCCCCGTAAATGCTCGAAATGCTGACCATCACGCTCTATGCATTGCTGAAGCCTCTCATGACTAGACAAAACTGCAGCTTCAATTTCGGCTCTCGGTATGTTATGTATTGCGTTACGAATTCGGTTTTTCATATCTTCTCTAGTAGTAGGTTGAGTCTGAAACACGATGTCCTTTAAGCGCCCCCATAAATAAAAATCGAGGCAAGTTAAGCCTGGCGATTGCGGAGGCATGGAAACAGACTTCCTCTTCCAATTTTTTTGAAATACTGCATTAATATGCTCTCGTACATTAATAGCAAAATGTGCTGTGCAAACATCCAACTGCAAAAACAATTTTTGCCTTGTTTCCAGAGGCACATCTTCCAACAACAACGGTAATTGATTGGCCAAAAAGTCAAGAAATACATTGCCATTTAGGGGTTGCTCGAAAAAATATGGCCCAATAATTCTGCCTCAGTATGCCACACCATACATTTAAACTCCAACGTCCTTGGCGCTGAACTTCACGCAACCAATGGGGATGTTCTGCAGACGAATAACGTATATTGTGCAGATTGACTCTCCCGTCACTACTGAAGGTGGCTTCATCGGTCCAAAGAATTTGAAATAAAAATTCTCTATTTTCGCGTATCATGCCTAACATCCCATAGCAATAGTCTAACCTTCGATCAAAATCTTCCTCTTTCAAGGCCTGATGCAAAACGACATGATATGGGTGCATTCTTATAGTAATTAAAAAAAGTTTAAACGAATACCTATATATTTTGATGGCCATTAGAACTTACCTATGGTCCTTCAAAATATTTTGAACCGTTGTCAGTGATATGCCCAACTCAGTGGATAATGCTCTTGTGCTAACATGAGGATTCCCTTCAATATAGACCTGTACACGGTTAGTATTAGCTTTTACGATGGATAGTTTCCCACGCATTCTTACTTGGCCACGCTGTACTTTGGCGTAGCATGAAAGATACCAATTATCATAAAACGCATTTTAAAATACGTGTTAAAACGTTTCATTGTTAATCAGCTTCATTAATACACTTGATGATTAATTAATTAACTATTAAAAAACAGACAAATTTGAATTGTAATACAGAAATACGATTCTTCTATTATTTGTAAAATTAAGATTTTTTAATCTACTAAATCGGTTATGTGTAATTCGTCAGGTGATTATTTATAACAACCGTGGTTTGTTTAGAAAATGTATTGTTCCCATGAGCTTCACAATGTTATTCAAGTACTAACTACTTAAATTTACACTTCGCTGTAACTAATCATCATGCCTAATATATCATTCCGCATTGTATCCAATGAGCCTTGCAGATGATCGTGCAAAAATTTAGCAGTGTTCATATTATAGTTTATTTAAATAAAAATAAAACAAGTTTCGTCTCGTAGAAAGGAAATAATAAGGAGCTTTCTTTGTAAAAATTGTAAATTCAAGATTAAACTGTTTTATTAGTTATCACACACATAATAATAAACAACGTACCGAAACTATTCCTACAACAGGTGTTGAAAATGCCTTCTGTTCATTTCAATGCATACCCTTTTTGAAAAATACCAGGTCTGTTTATTATAACTTCACAACCAGCAAATACTCTCTACTCCAATTCTTCAACGTTTTTTAGGTATGCGTCCGAACACATCTCTAACTACATCCCCACATACGACTTAACTTCCCGAGATGTTGAGAGAGCCATCAACAACATAAGTTTCGTTGTAACGAAAACCGTCGAAAGTACAGTTTCACTCAACACAAAAGACATTCCGTAAACATCTTCCACTACATACTGTGAACTGGATCAAACAAAAAAAGCAAACGTCCGTCAATTCTTGTGATTCAGACATTTAAGATAGAATATAAACGCCTTAACGCCTTAATTAGGCGAGTAACCAATATGACACCAAAGAATGTTGGACACAAGCCACATTCCAACTTGGTTACCGAAATGGTAAGCACTTCTGGCAACAGTTCTACAGACCGACCAGAAGTAAAGTACCCTAAATCCTATTTCACTGACAATCCAACGCATCCTTATTTTTGCCGACCGAGAGAAGGGCGACATGCTCGTCCTTTACTTGCAACCATCTTTAGATTACGCAATGATCCACAGTTTGTCAACGTCTTTAAAGAACTCCTAAAATACTGCCTTGAAGCTTTCAACAATTTAAACCTTTCTGAAGTCTAATTGTACAACGGGAATCCTGTCTACGTTTCCATCACGCCTAACCAAATTAGCTTGTATTTATAAAAGGCGTAGCCCCAAGAAATCATACGACACCTACCAGACCAAGCCATAAACTTTCTAACGAGAATCTAACCAATGTGTCACACTTTCCTATTTTCGAGGACCTATAAAATCTATTTCACCGCCATGTTCACCAATCTCATTCGTACTTAAAGACTCCATCTGGCCATAAACCTATTTCTCTCCTAAGCTGACTAAAAAAATAATTGGAGCAAATTCTAGCCAGACGACAAATAAAAACCAACAATATTCCTCCTATCAGCCAATTTAGCTTTAGACCTAACCGAATGTGCCCCAACCCCTTGTTAAAGCTGCTTGCAGAGGCCAACATGGGGATTCAGTTTGGTATTTTTTATAGACATTAAAAAGTGTTTGACAAGGTCTGGTACGCAGGTTGTAGCGATTACCCTCAACAACGAACGGCTAAGACTCCAACAAAAGGTGACATACTTGGGAAACTTTTTTTATTAAAACGCGAAACTAGATTCTCGATGTACAAAAACCCCTAGGCAGAATACGGTACTGTGTAAACCCAATGCGCGCCCCTCCGAGGAAAAATTAGAGGTTACTTCCCCAAAACTTCATAACACACATACAAGACCTACATCCACCCCATTATAGATTATCGAGGTCCCTTGTACACAAAGTCATTTTTTATATATTGCTTCGTATGAATGCTGAATCCTAAAATGAATACACAGATTTCGTTCAGATACCCTAGTACCACCCATATATACCACCAATAACAGATAGAATACAAACACTACAAAATAATTTTGCACACCGAAGAATCTTAAGTGAGTTTATTCTCATGCAAAAAACCTAAACGCAAATTTAAACATATCCATCCATTTTAGCACGATCCTTGTTGACCGCCCCGAAGATATGCACTCTGAATCCCCGTGTCTATCTGATGATGACCACAATGAGATCCAGATAACAAATAAGGAACAAATGCACACTGTCTTTAAAACTATCCTTACATACACCCCTTACACTAGAATTCAATTAAAAAATCAATATTTCTTTTTCTTAAACCGAAAAATAATTAAAAATTGGTTGTAATCAATATAATACCATAAACACAATGCTAGACCAACAAGGCTGAAGAGGAAGAAAATTCTTGAGCAGCCTACCCCCAAATCAACATCAACATTAGCATTAAAACTAACATAAACATGAGTATACTAACAAAAAAAGGCGATATCGCAGTCAATCTACCTCCCCGCACTTTCGGAGTCAGATCAACATGTTCTGGGTTTACGTTTGTATTTTTCTGGTTATAATTACCAGACCAGTTTAGTCCAGTATCGTTGTCTTTAGCCAATGCGTGTATGCCCTTTTAATTAATTAACCTTTCTATCCACCGCGCGTATAATAAATACACGCGAGCTGGAGAGTGCACGAAACTGTGTGCAGATAATCGTACAATAATTTCCAGTCCTGCTTTCGTAAGGAAAGATTCTCCTGCAAATACTAAATCCAGATTTCGTATACTGAATAATGTTTCCACGGATGAAAAACCCGGTTTCCGTCCCGTATAAATACGAAGATACTGCTTAGTATCTGTAATCCCGTTTTTGAGAGAGAAAAGTTACATATTTCCTCGCAAATACTGTTAAATACAAAGATACCGCTTTGTATCCTGTTATTCTCGTTGCTGTAAATATCAGATTTGTTAACTCATTAAATCCGAAAATAATATTTTTGTATCCAGATAGATAATGAAATCCCAATTTATATCCTGTTATATACGAATATACAGCTTTGTATCCAGAATACTTAATAAAGTGTTAAAAATCAGGTTCCTGTCAATATCCAGAGCCAATTAGGCTTGACCGTAAAGTTTGAATATTTGAAACCAAAATTCAATAAGCGCCAAAACATCGCATTTCGTTACCCAGTCTAAATATAGTCGCCACCAAAACCTAACGCATTCGATTGTTTTACTAAATAACGGCCCGTCATTATTTTACGCTAGCTACCGGTCTCACTAGTTAACTGCTACTGAAATTACACAATGTCTTATACCAGAAGCGGGTGATCATATGTATTTAATGATTAAGGTAATTGTTTAGTTTTGGTTTAATAGAAAGTATACTTCTTATAAACTTAATAGGTGGCTGTCATTTTTGGTAGGTATGGAAACTGTCGCAGAATGAACTATATAATTTATCGAAGATAATGGCAATGTGTTAGTTGTTACAATATTATATACAAACACAAACAAATGTCGAGTTTTCATAATTTACTTATTTTTTTAATTTTCCCCCTAGATTTGGGGTATTTTATTTTATTTAATAGTGTCACATTTAATTGAAATGAATAGTAACCACGGATATAATATTTGACGTATTTGATTCCTGGAGAGAGTGTTCCGGTTTTTTTAGTTTCTTATTCGTTGTTCTCACTAAATGAATCTCTATTAATAGGTGAATATATCTTGGATGTAGAAGGAAAATCAAGGCAAATGTTGTCTTCAGTAACAACGGGTATATCTCCGATACTGTACGAGATAAGCCTGTCTGAGGTGGATGGAGTTAAAGTAACATGATACGGTTTATCGTTAAATACTTTCCACACATTATAAAGTATTTTAGAATCTTCATGAATAAAATCCTTGAACAATCAGAATTTTTGAACATCGTAATCTTTTCTTGGACGACTATCTTAACAAAAGCATTATATGATATCGACTCATCAAAATAAAAATCAAATAAAATTGTTGTTAATTACACTTTCTTGGTTGTTGGTCTTTCCCACACATTTAGAATAATCAATCGGATGCTTTTAACCCATTTTTTATAGAGTCCCTTTTTAATTCTGCAACTGCTGCATTTAACACTGAAGCAAAATTTTCTTTTGTTATGGCGGCATTTAAATTCTTTCTTCAAAATTCACTGCTTTATTCCAATTATTCTTCAACGGTCTAAATGCAGCCACATCGGCAGGTTGCATAATCCTTGTTGCATTAGGGTAAAGCGCATTCAAGATAATTTTTAATCTGTAAGATCAAATGTGTTTTATGACCATCGATGAACAATATAACTGGTAACTTAATATTATTGCTTACCAAATATTTGTAAACCACATAGGCAGTATTAAAAAAAGGTTTCATTTTTTATCCACCCTGAATCACTGCACCCTATACTCCATCCTTTGGGTACAGATCTTAAAACAACTGAAGGTAGTCTCTTGTATGGATATATAATCATAGGGGTTTTATATCACCTGATGTGGCAAACGTAAACATTACCTTTGCGTGATGTTCTATTTCGTAGATATTTTTGCTTCCCTTAACAGCTAGAACAATTTTGTTTTTCCGACATAAAAGAAAGCAAGTCTTTTCGCCATTATATACACGTTTTGGGCCTTGAAGGATATCGTCGTATCCTTTTTGAAATAAATATTCTTGGGCGCCAAGGAACCAATTTCGAATATCATTTTCCGAAATGTTTGACCTTTCCGCAGTAATGGATTCTGGGTCCTAATGATTACATCTGGATGCCGCTTTAAAAAGGCTCTATACCACCTTCTTCCTGGTCTATTATCCGTAAACGGATTTTCTCTGGGGTTCTCTCAAAAAATCCTTTGACCTTTCTTCTGACAAGCATAAATCCAGTTCTTAAGGCGTTGCTCTTCTTCTGATGTAAGGATAGGGTTTGGGCCACGAGTGGTTTCGTCTTAGAAATGGTCGCTCGTACTAAATTGAAGAGTAGCTCTTGGAAAATGGAACTGCTCTGCTGCTTTTCTTTGACTCTTTCTACTTTTTATTGCTTTAAGGGCATTGTTGACATCTGCTTCTGAATATTTTTTTGCAGGTTTTTCATTTCTTACGTTTGGCATTTTATCTGGAAAAAAAGATTCTTATTTTCGTGTCTATTATTCAGACTGTACCACTAACGATAACGTTTTTGCGATAAATACAATGTGTTTTAATACGTGGGCCCTATTTTTAGTTGGCGAAAATAGCACGATAATAGTGATAAAAACATTGAAAAAAAACCATAAACTGTGTGAAGTCTGACGAGCCCAAAATATTGAGTGAAATATTGGTCAAAGCAATTTGTTAGTTCGAAAAAAAAACTCTAACAGTGCGTATTATTGGTCAAATCGCCAAATATGTTAAAAAACAATTTACATAAAATTGCACCAGTTATTGGCCAGATGGCCAAGCTACTGTAACAGACATTAGTTTTAAACACAGTTATAGGTCAACAAAAAATACCGCCAAAAATTTTAACCTCACTTGTACAATTTTACGAAACACTAATAATAACATTTGAATAAGTAACTGAACATAAACGCATTCACATAATAAACTCTTTGCAACAAAACACTTACCTTGCTAATGCAGTCACTAAAGAAATCTTTAGTTTCTTTACACTTTAAATCGATTTTATGGAAGAGACTGGAACATAGTGTCACAATTTAACTGAACCGTATACTAAAGAGACGTTTGTTATAAAAAGGAAAAGCAATGTTGCCAGAGCGTACTAAAGCATCTATTATTCCATAACAAGCATTCTTAATAATTGATAAATTTGGCAGTATGGCCAATAACTAGTACCTGGCCAACAACTGTACCCATTACCGTATATCAATCATGTGAAAATGAATTAATTAAATTTGTCGTTAGTGAAAAATATTATACCAACTTTGTAAAAATAACTCCCAACTCTAGGGGGCAAATAAAAAAAAATAGATATTATGTTATAATTCTGGAAGCTGGTCTCCCAAAAAGTTGGCATAAATAACATGTTATCATAAAGTACGGGATACAGGCCAGCTTATAATCTATTTTTAACATATTAAGTTAACACAGGATGTGAAAGAAATTCCAATGCAGTGATTTGCTTCCTAATACAGTTTTAATTCTTTCAACGTTGTTAGTGTGTTCTAAATCCCATTTTTTTTTACTTTTTTAATAACCCCACAGTCAGTAATCCGCTGAGTAAAGATAGGGGAGCCCATGAATTTACCAAATGTCCGCTTATAGCACGAACAATTCGCGATGATTATGTTTGACACTTGTATCAGCAGTTTTCCATAGATGCAGTGAAATATAAGTGAAGTAACTCGACTCCATTTACTTTTTGTTACCAGCTTGATTTCTTAAAATTATACAAGATTCTAAAGTATACCCCTTACCTTATGTAATTAGCCGAATTGTTAAAACTTTCAAATGTGGAACGCTACACTGGTCATTGTTTTCGCTGGTCTTCCGCAACTTTATTAGCAAATCCTGGTGCTTTCATTACTATACTTAAACGGAACGAAAGTTGGTCGTCAACGTGTCTATCCGAAGGTTACATCGAGGAACGTATTGAAAATGAAACAAAAATAGCATGTTATCTTTATCAGAACCGTTATCACCCGCTACAGAATACGAACAAAGAATAGCACACAAACCATATTATTACTATACTAGTCATCACCTGTAATATATAGGAGGCAAAGTGCAGCAGTTACAGAGCAAAAGGCTAACCAAGTTGCAGAATCTAAAGCAGCTTATTATGGACAAACCAATAGTACAATCAATGTAAATACAGTCACTAAATTACCCACACCTATATATTTCTTGTGATGTAAATAAAAATATAAATAAATGCAAAACAGGGAATAAAAGAAAACCTTAACTTTCATCACGATTTTTAGTGAGAAAAGAAGATATTTGCGATATGTTACCAAAAAACAAGTTTGCAACACTGAGTAGAAAAAAATTGAAATTAAAAGATCTGTCATGTACTACTCATGTGACACGCCATTAAATAAACTAGACTGTAGTGCAATGTCATTTTGGCAATCGTTAATTATATTGTGTTATAAAATCGCAACACCATCTCTGACACAAAAATAGAAATAAACAACGTTAGTCTTCATTCATATACTCTGTGACATAAAAAATGCAACACCAAGATGCCGTTGCAATTTTTGGACAAAACTTGGCAGAAATGTTTAACTAGTCAAATGTAGTAATTGATTAAAATTTCAAAGAAATTAAACCGAAGATAAAAGCATTTTTTATTAATAATGTGTTGGACCACCACTATTAGTTTCACACTCCCGCACCCTTCTTGGCATGGATTCCAACAGGTGGTCGATTTCTTACGGAGGTATTGCATCCCAGGCAATCTGTAATTCATGTCGGAAAGCTTTTAGTATCTGTGGAGGATTAGCTAATTGCTTGAGTCTTCTACCCATCATGTCCCACACATGTTCAATAGGCGAAAGGTCGGGAGATTTGGGTGGCCACGGCAAGATATTAACATTAGCCTCTTCGAAGCGCTCCATAGAATGCCTTGCAATGTTGGGACGGGCATTATCCTGTTGGAAAATCGGGTCCTCCAGCTCCTGGAGGAATGGAAGGATATGGAGTTGTACCACTTCATCAACACATCGGTGGGCAGTCATATTACCTCGGATGAATACCAACTGAGACCTGCTTCCAAAAACAATAGCACCTCATACCATAACCACTACAGTGTGGTGCACATGCCGCTCAACAGAAAACTGCATATTGCTACGTTCTCCACGTCTACCTCTGACTCTCATGCGACCATCGTGCATTCCCAAGCAGAATCGGAATTCGTCACTGAAGACCACTCTATGCCATTCCAAGTCCCACTCAAGTCGCAATGTACACCACTCCAAACGTTGCTATCGATGATGAGCCGTCAGCGGAAACACAAGATGTGGTCTATATGACTGCAAGCCAAATGCTCTAATTCGACGGTAAACTGTACGAGGGGTTACAGAACGTCCTTCGTTTCCAAACCATTGGTCGGATATTAATCTTGTACTCGAGAATCGGTCTCTTAATGCCATTAATCGGATATGGCGGTCCTGGACCACATTTATCTCTCTTGGCCGTCCACTACCTCTACTACGATGTTATCGACCTTCTCTAGACCATACTTGGTAACTCTGTTCTCTCAAGAAATACACTTGATAATTTCGATGGTTACAACAACTAAAACGTCAAATTTTCCATGGCTACTGGATTATTTTGAATGAAATTGTAATCAATTACTAAATTTGACTAGTTAAACGTTTCTGCCAAGTTTGGTCCAAAAATTCCAACGCCATCTTGGTATTGCATTTTTTATGTTACAGAGTATATAATTTTGTAGTTTTAATTCCATCTGAGCAAAAATTAACGGTTAAACCACAAGACTAAAATACCCCAATATAAGTCCAATATGGAAAAATTAAAATATTTCAAAAACAATCAAATTACTCACTTATTTCACAGAACTGATATCTGATTGATAGATTTGTTCAAAAAACGAATTTTCATGAGCTTATCCCAAAAATTTTTCTTATTATGTCATAATTAATAATAATAATATCATTAACATCGGTTTCGTCATGGAATACTGTGAGCAAGTAGGTATAGCAAGACGAATATTCTGACACTTTTTGGAAAGGTATGGCAATGTGAAAGTGACATTTATTAATTAACTCGTAACCATATTAACGTGATACGTGATACCGTATGCTGATCTTATTATTACGCGTATGAACACGAAATTAAAGTGCATGCTAATAACGTTATTTTTAACCTCTTCACAACCACCATATCCACGGGTAAATATGTTATACCATTGGCTGATATAACAGACTACCTATGTATGGATATCACCATTCTGAAGCCGATTTTAATAATATAAATCAAGTCTCCAAGATTTCTAGCTTCACACTTGATTTTCCTATTGTAAGTATCTATATATTCAATCCATATCCGCAGGTGGATATTCTGGTATAACCCTAATGTCCACCCGAGGATATGCTGGTGTATTAGCACATCTATAATTAACACCGCCATTTTATTATGATATTGGTCATGGAAATAACATGCAGCTCTCTATTCTCCAGGAAATACTTGGAACGTCAATATGAAAAAAAGCGTTTGGTATAAACATCCAAATCCAAATTTTACATAAAAAACCACTAACATCCTTTTTCATTCGTGGTCCTAATAAAAGGAGACTTTCACACTGGCTAAATAAATCGCTTCCGGTCATAAAAGATTCAGGTAAATAGCTTTTTCTGGAAGAAATGATCAAACTACCCCACACTGTATACAATAATTTTTAAGCAACCCCTATAGTAGAAGTTTATTGGTTTGCTCGTTCTTCCATCTATGATTTTCTTATTCGCGCTTTAACTTTGAATGGAATTGAAATACGAAGTTTTAGTAGATTTCCACTTTTCAAAGATATTGCATCAGCACAAACCTTATTGAACCAGGGTTGGGAACGTGAATGATCTAGACGATTCTGTTTTTTGGGAATGTTTAACTCCATCCGCATGAGAATGACTTCCGTTACTGAAAGAGCAATTTCCGAAGCAGAGGACAACTTAAAACAATATTTACGCCATGGAAAGGTTTCAAAGAAGTTTCGTAAATCACTCAGGGGAAAGAACGTAAGTTTTATAAACTTACGTGTGGGGTATGGATAGGGTTATCAGGGATTCTTGTGGGTTCAGAAATAGTTTGTGTGAGATCACAAACAATAGCAAATGTGTCTGCACTATGACCAGCTGGATTAGTAGCAGATGAAAATTGAAGCCAATTAGAGTTATGAACATTGAAATCTCCTACAATGGGGATATCACAAGATAGAAACTGACACATAAGATAGTCAACTTTTAAACTAAGGTAATCGAAGAAGTCTTGAAAGTTGCTGTCATTAGGAGAGCTATAAATGCAACAGCAAAATTTCACAAATGTAGGACCAGACTGTTTAAACCAAATTACGTCGAAATTTTTATTTTCCAAAGAAATTCTCTTGCAAGCAATACTGTCCTTGATATAGGCACACACGCCTCCTTCATATCGAAAGTTAGAAAGAAGGTTTTCTGGTGGGGATATTGCAAGTCGGGCGAATCGGAGCCTCCAGAGGAGACTTGTGCTCAGATAGAAACAAAATGTCAGGTTGTAATTATTCAAGATGTTGGTGAACAGAATTAAGATTAGACCTGATACCGCGGATGTTACAATAGTGGATCAGAACATTAGAACTTTCGATGACCGAGGTTGCTTGGGCCCTCCCCTAGAAACCACAGCCATCTCTTATGTAACTTTTAATTTTAGACTTTCAATCCGATAGGAAGACAGCGAGGGCGAGAAGGATGAAAATAAATTAAGGATGAAGAAAAGGTGACAGACAGCCTTTACCGAGCTCAGAAAATCGAAGACCCAATATTAAGGAGCCTATGGTAAGGGTAGTGGTACCTCCCTGGCTGGCATGGGGTTATAAACAATAGAAATAATATGCGTGTAAAACCCTTACAAGTATATTGCTCAGTGTAAACGAACCTGGTAATAGTGATCAACCCCAGTAACGACCCCTTTTTATATAATTAAAAACCGGTTGAGCTAGACCGAGAAAAATTAAAGTAAACTTCAATTAAAGTAAGCTAAAGCAGCTCACAAACTTATTCAAAATTTTAGTCTGTTAGTTTTTGAGATATTCTCAAAATGTGCTATAAGGCCCTATATACAATAACTATACTTGTAAATAAAATTTAGTCAAAACTAGATAGAGTCGAGATATTTTGGTAATAACACTAAATACGTACTGCTATTAAAATCGGACACATCTCGCTTGAGTTATTGTGATTACAGACAGAAACACATACACACATACGCACACACACACACACACACACACACACACACACACATAACATACAACACACACACACACACACACACACACACACACACACACACACACACACACACACACACACACACACACACTACACACACACACACACACAACACACACAACACAACACACACACACACACACACACACACACACACACACACACACACACACACACACACACACACACACACACACAAACACACACACACACACACACACACACACACACACACAACACACACACACACACAACACACACACACACACACACACACACACACAACACACACACACACACACACACACACACACACACACGTACACACACACACACACACACACACACACACACACACACACACACACACACACACACACACACACACACACACACACACACACACACACACACACACACACACACACACACACACACACACACACACACACACACACACACACACACACACACACACACACACACACACACACACACACACACACACACACACACACACACACACACACAACACACACTCACACACACACACACACACACACACACACACACACACGACACGACACACACGACACACACGACACCACCACACACACCACACAGCACACACACACGCACGCACGCACGCACACACCACACACCACACGCACGCACCACACACACACACACCACACACACACACACACACACACACACACACACACACACACACACACACACACACACACACACACACACACACACACACACACACACACACACACACACACACACACACACACACACACACACACACACACACACACACACACACACACACACACACACACACACACACACACACACACACACACACACACACACACACACACACACACACACACACACACACACACACACACACACACACACACACAACACACAGACACACGACACACAGACACACAGACACACAGACACACAGACACACAGACACACAGACACACAGACACACAGACACACAGACACACAGACATACAGACACACAGACACACAGGCACACAGACAGACACACAGACACACAGACAGACAGACACACAGACACACAGACACACAGACACACAGACACACAGACACACAGGCACACAGACAGACACACAGACACACAGACAGACAGACACACAGACACACAGACACACAGACACACAGACACAGACACACAGACACACAGACACACAGACACACAGACACACAGACACACAGACACACAGACACACAGACACTTAATGAATAATTTGGAAAAGAAGGATGAAGAAATTAAAATACTTACAAATGAGTTGGAAATTAAAAGAAATAATGAGGTTATGTCAGGTAATAACAACATAATGTCATATTCAGAAGCTGTATTAAAAAACACAAAATCTAAGGAACAGAAAATTAAATATAAAGTTATTGTAAAGTCAAAAACTGATAAACCAATAGAAACTGTAAGAGATGATATTAAAAAAGATGTTAATTTATATGAAATTGGAGTAGGTGTTCAATCATTTAAGACATTTAAAAATGGAAATATGGTAATAGAATCGGGTAGTCTCAAAGAAATTGAATTATTAAAAGATCATATAAATGAAAAATGTGGTAATAAGGTTGAAGCGGTTATTCCAAAATTAAGAAATCCAAGGCTAATTATATACAACATTCCTGAAGATTTAAATTTGGAGAATTTTACAGCAAAAATTATTATTCAAAATAAGGAATTAGGAATAGGAAGTGATGAAATAATACCAAAATTTATTTTTAATGATAGGAAAAAATTTCGAAATATTGTTGTTGAAGTTACTTCAAATGCAAGAAAAAAATTAATAGAAAATAAATTAAAAATTGGATGGAACATCTGTTCTTTAAAAGATTACATATATATAAATAGATGTTATAATTGTAGTAAACTCAATCATACTGCAAAGGATTGTTTAGGAAAATTAACATGTCCAAATTGTTGTGAAGAACATAAATTAAAAGACTGTAATTGTACAAAGGAAAACTTTAAGTGTATAAACTGTACAAATTGGAATTCTTATAATAAGGGAAGTATTAATGTTAACCATTCATCTCTAAACAAAGATTGCAATTGTTATATTAAAAATGTTAATAAGTATATGCTTAATATTAATTATTAATTATGGAAAGAAACAATTTTGATTTAAATTTTGAATACATTTTTTAAATTACAAAAAGTAATAAAGAGATTGAAAAGGTGAAACAACAATATCATTTTTCCAAATATAGAAAATAGGTTAAAACTAAAAATTCATTTTTCAAAATTTATATCAGCAATTAGTGGGCATAGTAAAATCAAAAGTTACTATAAACAATTTAAAATAATTAATGAAGCAAATTGTATTTGTTAAAAAAATGAACAAACAGTTGATCATTTGATATTTGATTGTAAATAATTATAAAATGAAAGATAAGATTTAAAGAATTATGTAATAAATAATGAGAATATTTAACCACTCCAAAAAGAAAAAAAATTAATAAAATAATATTTTAGAGAATTCATTAAATTCTTAAATAAAATTGAACTAGAACGGTTTGGCAATATTGCTTAGAGACAATGGTATTAAAATGTAATGCTTTATATATAAAATGTAAAAATTTTTGTTGTTAAAGCATGTAATGTTTCTAATTGTAAACGGGGCATGCTGAATAAACTATTAACAAAAAAAAAAAAAAAAGACACGCAGACACGCAGACACGCAGACACGCAGACACGCAGACACGCAGACACGCAGACACGCAGACACGCAGACACCAGACACAGCAGACACGCAGCACGCAGCACGCAGACACGCAGCACGAGACACGGAGACACGGAGACACGGAGACACGAGACACGCAGACACGCAGACACGCAGACACGCAGCACGCAGACACGCAGACACGCAGACACGCAGACACGCAGACACGCAGACACGCAGACACGCAGACACGCAGACACGCAGACACGCAGACACGCAGACACGCAGACACGCAGACACGCAGACACGCAGACACGCAGACACGCAGACACGCAGACACGCAGACACGCAGACACGCAGACACGCAGACACGCAGACACGCAGACACGCAGACACGCCGACACGCCGACACGCCGACACGCCGACACGCCGACACGCGGACACGCGGACACGCGCACACGCGCACACGCGCACACGCGCACACGCGCACACGCGCACACGCGCACACGCGCACACGCGCACACGCGCACACGCGCACACACGCACACACGAACACACACACACACACACACACACTCACACGCACTCACACGCACTCACACGCACTTACATACACCCACACGCATACCCACACACATGTCATTAATATTTCAAATTTTTAGAAAATGTGATAAATGTTTCAGTCTTTACGATTTGAGATAAATATAAATTTTGTTTTGTTTAAGGGTTATAAGTATGTATTTTTTTTCCGCGCTCTTTTGTAAACTATTTTTCGTTGGGTGGTACTATCCTTAAGCTTCTTATGCCATTCAAGCACGTTATTATTTAATTAATGTATTGTCTTCAAAAATATTACTTGGAAACCGGAATTGTTTAATTTAACAAATAGTAAATAAAAATAATTGCTTTGACTCTCATATTACACAACCTTTCTAGATACCCAATTTCATGTATTTTATGTGAATTAATTGTCCACGAAGACATGGGGTCTAAAAATGAAATTCCATGTCATATTTGAACAATCTTCCTATGTTTTTAAAGCTATACGCGTTGAAATTATATTTTAACGTTTAATAAAAATACTATGTTTGTTTGCTTTTTAATTTTGGTTTTTTGGTTGTTTTCAAATTGGACATCTGTTTCGTCTAATGCTAAATTTCCGTCTTCCCAGTCGTAAAGATCTAGATTCAAGCGCCGCTTTTTTATCTTTCGCTGGCTTTTAGTGAGGTTTGGAGTAATTGCTTTCACAAGTGTTTGTAGAAGTATTTCATCTTCTTAGGAAAAAACATCGTCATTGACAGTGGACAAGCGTAAATTTATTTCTGCTGGAGCACGAAGTTGAGCTCCAGGCAAATTATTTATATTTACTGGGTTTTTATCTCCTGAATCCTCGTCAGTGTTGTTACCTGGAGGAAAAATTATTGTTGATTTAACATTTCTAGTTAATTCATCTTCATTTTCTACCATTTTAGGTGCTTCATGCAAAGAAAAATTTCTGAAAAAAATTTAACTATTAGTAGTGTATATACGTCCTACATATTGTTCAACCTATTCCCAAAAAAAGGCTATAAGACCGATCCATCGAACTATCGACTAATTACCATCACTTCCATTTTGTCTAAAATCATGGAAAAGTCATCAATCAGCAAATGAAAAATTCAATCAACATTAAATGTATTCTCGAATGAGGAAGTTATAATCTGGTTAAACTTAATGCTACAAAACTCAGTGTTACCTTGTGTCTGGCAAAAAAGATCGATCATTTCCTGTTGTAAGTATGAATGGGTCAGATCTTGAGTTTTCAGACTCTATTAGTCTGTTGGGAATGACTGTATGCTCAAATCTATCATGGGTTGACCATCTTCTGTCAGCTACCAAAACAGCTGCTCGTAAAATATGCTTTTACTTTACCTCCAGGCAACTCTTTCTGCTGTATAAGGCCCAAATTCGACCCCATCTAGAATATAATTCTCACCTCTGGGTTATTGCTCCCCAATACGCTCTTGATATCGTTGAGTATTCAAAAGAGAGCGATTAGGCTTATACATGACCCGTCCTTAACTTCTGACATACAGTTCCTTGAGCATAGAAGAATCGATTTAGTTCTTTCTTTGTATTATCGGTGCTACTATTGGCTATTGCGCTTGAATTACATTCTTTGATACTATCTCGGGCCACCTTTGCCAGGAACACTCGGTTCGCTCATTCATATCATCAGTATGCACTACAAATCTCCACTTGTCGTACCAAACGGGCGCAATCTACATTATTCTACACGGCTTCTAAACTCTGGAATGATCACCCTATTTCATGTTTTCCCCTCACTTATGATATGAAAGAATTTAAGGCAGCTGTTCATAGGCAATTCAATGTCCCTCTATCCATACCCCTAAGTGTTCCTGAGATTTCGCCTGTTCAGGTCCATAAATCAATATATATATATATATATATATATATATATATATATATTATATATATATATATTTAAAGACATTTTTCTTTGAAACTTGTGTAATTAAACGCACAAATTAATTCAACGTTTCGGGAACGTGCTTTGTTCCCTTTGTCAAGAATTTATTTTGACAATTACAGAAATTGAAGTAAGGTAACTATTTTGAACAAGTACAAAATATGAAACAAGGTAACTAATTTAAATTTAATCTGGACGGGTGTGTTTGACTTCGGGTAGTGGGTCTAGTACATGATGTAGAAGGTGCAGAAGTGGGGACGGCAGGAACAGTTGCAGCGTAAGTGTTTGAAAGTTCTGAAAGATTTGGAGTTGGTTGAAATTTCGAATCAACTTGTTTACTGTAGAATCGTCCTTGATGATAAAAACTAACCGACAAAAACAAAAACAAAAAAAAAGGACAGTACACAATTTCAGTGACAAAGAATTTAATAATAATATTCTAAATGTTTTAGGTAAAGGGTTTAATTTTGCCATCACTCCTAAACGGATTCCCGTAGAAAACATCATTACCAACGTAGAATACGCCTTAAAGGATACAGACTTTACGGTCGCTGACGAAATTAGGCTCAACGTAGCACACATTCTTCAGAACTGCAAACTTCCCAAACAAAACATCACCAAACAAGACCTCCAAATGTTACACCAAATCAAAAATGACGACCAAATATTAATACTACCCGCTGACAAAGGAAACGCTACTGTCATTGTCAACTCTAAAGACTATCACCACAAGATGTCTGAACTGTTAACTTCTTCAGAATATAAGAAAAATCAGTGCAATCCTACCACCTACATAGAAAAAACAAACAAAATCTCTCTTTAATTCTACAAAATTAGACAAAGAAACAAAACAGAAACTAATTCCAAGAGAGAAGAGTTCAAGAATCCCCAAAATATACGGACTCCCAAAAATACATAAGGAAAACTGGCCATTACGCCCTATCGTCAGTGCATTCAATTCTCCGACTCATGACCTTGCTCGTTATCTAGCAAAAATTATTCAACCGATTTGTGAAAATGCTGTATCCTACATCAAAAACTCTTATGATTTTCTACACAAACTTAAAATTGTACCCTTGGCTCCAAATGACATTTTTGTTAGCTTCGACATAACGTCACTTTTCACCAAAATACCTATTGAAGACACGATGAAAATTCTGAAAGAAAAACACTCAATAAATCAAGATATACTCAAATTGATAAACCACTGCATGCACTCAACCTATTTTACATACAAAGGACAATTCTACAAGCAGATTCAAGCAGCACCTATGAGCTCGCCACTCTCTCCAGCTTTTGCGAATGTATATATGGAAGATTTTGAAACCACTGCTTTAAATTCTGCAGATTTAAAACCTAAATGTTGGTTTCGTTATGTTGACGACACATTTGTAGTTTGGCCCCATGGAAAAGGAAATTTGAACCGTTTTCTAGGACATATTAACAACATTCACGACAACATCAAATTTACTATGGAAGTTGAAGAAAATAATTCACTCCCTTTTTTGGACACCCTAATAACAAGACTTCCTAATGGTAAATTTACACACAAAGTTTATCGAAAACCAACTCATACGAATAGATACTTGAACTCTCTCTCGCATCACCATCCTGGTCAATTACGTAGCGTTATGAAATCCTTGATATACCGCTCTTACCACTTATCTGACCAAAATTCTAAAACGGAAGAGATGAAGACTATTAATAAAATACTAGTTCAAAATGGATACAAAGATCAAGAAATATTGAAAATTACCAACGAAGTAAGAAGACCAAGAAATAATAACTTGTCAAACATGAACACAAGATTCCTGTTATTCTACCTTATATAAAGGAATTACAGACAGAATCGCAAAGAAATTTCCCAAAACGACTTCAGACCGGTATTCAAAACAAATTTAACTTTGTCCCAACTTTTAAGAAACCCCAAAGACAAAATTTCTAATGAAAACCAAGGAGTGTATGAGATACCGTGCAACAACTGTAGAAGAACTTATATCGGACAAACTAACAGAATATTATATGCGAGAGCCGATGAACACCAACTAGCAATTAAGCAGCACAATCCACCATCGTCCTTAGCTGCACATCATTTAGATACAGGACACTAAATTAACACCAACAATATCCGTCTAATTGCACCTCTATATACCTTACAAGAAAGAATTATTAGAGAAGCAGTTGAAATTGAAAGAAGACCAAACGCCCTCAATAAACGAGATGACACTTCTAGAATGCCACAAATTTGGAAGAATATCATTAAACAAGTTGATTCGAAATTTCAACCAACTCCAAATCTTTCAGAACTTTCAAACACTTACGCTGCAACTGTTCCTGACGTCCCCACTTCTGCACCTTCTACATCATGTACTAGACCCACTACCCGAAGTCAAACACACCCGTCCAGATTAAATTTAAATTAGTTACCTTGTTTCATATTTTGTACTTGTTCAAAATAGTTACCTTACTTCAATTTCTGTAATTGTCAAAATAAATTCTTGACAAAGGGAACAAAGCACGTTCCCGAAACGTTGAATTAATTTGTGCGTTTAATTACACACGTTTCAAAGAAAAAATGTCTTGTTTAAACATTAGTACTTGTGAAATCTAAATAGAAACTTAATATATATATATATATATATATATATATATATATATATATATATACAGGTGAGTCAGTTTTTGTAGACAAACTTTAACAGGAGATAGAACACATGTTTCTAAAAAGAAAAGTTCCTATAAACATATGTCGTAGAAGGCTTCGTTTCCGAGATACAGGGTGTTGAATATAATTTTTTTTTCTCAAATTTTCATTATAACTCATAAACGAATGCTTAGATTTTTTCATGTGGCGGAGTGGAGGGGGTGCTCAACCCCTTTCATAAACAGAACTTCTACGCCAATGACTATTTTTTAAAAAAAACTGTTATTTTCATTATCTACATACAGTTTAACAAAAATAATGTACCTTCCTCTGTTTCGAAATTCCTGAGCGTTTCCGAGTTATTTTGATTTTTAGTGTTTGATGGGCTACTAAGTTAAGTAATGTGCTTTATGTGAATAATTGAATATAAAGTTTTTAATAAAAAAGATATAATAAAACATTTAGAGCCATTTTAGTACCCAACGATGGTTTCTTTAAAATTTCAAATACATTTTCATTTATAAATAGGTAGGTTATCGGTTTTTTTTAGTATCCATTGTTATTATCCTCTTATAAAAAGAAATGCATAATTATTATTGTTATGTGGTCATTACTTTCTGTATAATTATGTATGTATCAATTTCGCCATAAACATGTATGTAGTTTTTGAGTGAGATTCTAATAAGTTATAGATCGCTGCTCACTTGCTCTCATTAAAGAGCCGCCACTGTATCAAGCCATACTCAAATACAAGACTTTTGTAAATTGAAATCTGTTTAGTACACTAATTTTAACAATCCTTATTTATTATTGTAACAATACATAATTAATAATTGTGAAATTAATAAGAATTCTTAGCAATAACGATTTATAAATAAATAACAATAACACTAGTATAATAAAATTAGACACTTTGTTCAAAATGTAAACCGTTCTTTTCAATACACATTTCACAGCGACGTACAATAGAACGTCTTAAGTTAATTAAATGAAAAAAATTTTAATGTACAAATTGCTTCGCTGGTACCTGTCATTTATTACACTTTCAAACTACCAGCCTTCAACATTGGCAGACAAGATGAAAAGGTAAAATTTATCCAATTTGCGTTTGTAAAAGTTTGTTATTCTATGAATAGCATTGTAAATTATTTTAATACAAAATTATTTTATTTTGAATTTCATGATGCACTAAGTGGTGTTAGTTAAAAGTTAAATAATCTATAATATCCTAAACAATCTTTAAGTCTCCTTTATATACGTGTTATGCAATAACAAAGTAGAACGAATAATCTAATATCAAATACGTTAAATTATTGCCTCACAAATCCAAATAATTGAAAGTGTTATGGAAAAGAGGATATAGCTTCTTTTCTTTATTGTACATCTATACGAAGTTAAAAATGCCTTATAATATAAATACAGCTGTCAATAAAACATATAACGCTTAATCAACTGTTCTAAAAATAGAATGTGTGTATAAAAGTTGGACCACCAAGTGTATATGCAAGAGTCCTCACCACATGCTATAAAAACAGATGTGTGTATAAGAGTGTGTTAAAAAGCGTTCTCTGTACATACACACACGGAACTAAAATTCTGACAGTAAAGTGTCTTACGGGACTATGCACAAAACATGTATGGATATTATCGTTATGAGATGTAAAATTTATTTAAGGGCAATAAAACTTGTGAAGACTAGAGGTAGGTCCTCACAACAGAAAATGACCTCATAGCGCCGCTGGGTAGTGGACAAATGTCCTCATAAGACCCATCATCTCCACATACAAACACACAACCACACACGCAAGCACGCACGTACGCAGACACACACTCACACACGCACACACATCCACCCAACCACGCATGCACGCACGCACGCGCGCACGCACACGCACACGCACACGCACACGCACACGCACACGCACACGCACACGCACGCGCACACGCACACGCACGCGCACGCGACACGCACACGCACACGCACACGCACAGCCACGCACGTCACGACACGCACACGCACACGCACACGCACACGCACACGCACACGCACACGCACACGCACACGCACACCACACACACACACACACAAAATGTCGAAAATGGTTTTCAAAATGCTGAAAACGTGTAAATTCATTTTTAACTTGAATTGGATTTTTCATGAAAGCAATACTTTAACTTTATGGAAGTGTATGGTAATTTATCCTGGTTTCACTATAGTGTGTTTTTCCTGGAATGTATACCTACACACTTTTTAAGTATTCATAAATATTTGAATGCGTGGGAGATTAGGTACTTGATGTAATTGTTGAACATAATCATTTGTATAACGTATGATAAATCTAATTGATTTAACTAATATAAATTTGTGTGTATAATGTAAAGCGATTTAATAAGAATAAAATTAACAGTAAAAGTGTCTTACATAGTGGACATTATTAATCATCTATGGATAAATTATCGTTATGAGATGTAAAGTTTATTTCAAATGAGCAGATGTGAAGACTAATTCTTCTGCATGACGAATATATAAAGAAAACCATAAATTCCGACTTAGGTTGGTACAGAATGGTCTATCTGTCATAAGATCATGTAAATAACATACTAAACGCTAAGTACTTTTGCTACACTTTTCCCAACAACAATGGTGCAAAATCGATTGTTCAAACATTGCTGATTACGGCCATTTATAAACCCCAGTTTTACGAACGCATCACAAACGAAAATAATTGAAAATTAACAAATCAATATTCGGATAAACAGTAAACTATTGTAAAAAAATAATAGTATCAAAAGAATTTGTAGAATGCACCATTAGCGAAACATAAGCACACATAAAGCACATAACAACATATTCTTATAAGTATGGTTTCAAAATGCTGAAATGTAAATTATTTTAACTTGGTTGTCGCTTGTTTTTCATACTTAATACTTTAACTTGTAATGTCACAGTGTATGGTAATTTATCCTGGTTTCACTATAGTGTAGTTAAATCGCATGGAATGTATTACTACACATTTCTTTAAGTATTCATAAATATTTGAATGCGTAGATTAGAAAGTTAACTTGTTATGTAATTTAACATAATCATTTGTATAACGTATGAATAAATTCTAAATTGATTTTATATCATTAAATTTTGTTTACATTCTTTATCAGAAAGGAAATATTAATAATATAAAATTTATACATTCAAAAAGTATAAAAGAATATAAATCTAATAAATTACCTAGAATAAGTTTCACAAATGAGCAGATAGGAGGATAACCCTTCCCCTTCTGCATGACCGAATTATATAAAGCTAAAAAAAATAAATTCCGACATAGGTTTGGTAATAGAATTTGGTCTATCTGTCATAAAAATGGTAAATAAAGATATACTAAACGTAAGTACTTTTTCTTACCTTTTCCCAACAACAATGGTGCTTAAAAATCGATTGTTTTCAAACATTGCTTGATTACTTGGTTCCATTTTATAAACCCCAGTTTTACGATGACGATCAAAACTGAAAATAATTGAAAATTAACAAATCAATATTCGGATAAAAACAGTAATACTTAATTGTAAAAAATAATAATGAGTATCAAAAGAATTTGTAGTGGGAATGCCCATTAGCGAAACATAAGCACACATTAAAGCAATAAAACATATTCTTATCAAGTATTTTACAATTGCATTAAAAATTATTTAATTGGTTGTCGCTTGTGTTTTCGTACTTAATACTGTTATTGTGTAATGTTCACACTATGCTATTATTTGATGACCTGACATAGGTAGTAAATGCAAGACAAAATAAAGTGCAAATTAAATTCACTTGAGACACAGATTTCCTTTAAGATAAAAAGAACATGTCGCATTGCTTTAGAAGAAAAATGTTCAAATATAGTTTCAGTCAATAATTTAATCTTTCTCTGTTTCATTGAGACAGTGTTTGAATAACATTTATAAAGTGCTTCTTTCAGTGTAGTCATTAAACTTATTGTTTTATCCGTATTTCTTTGTTTATACAACGGTTATTATTAATAGATAAAAAAATTTGCTATTACTCTACTTTAAAAACCAAATAAACACAAAATATAAATATAAACCGTTTTATTTTCTGTATAAGTATGTAAAAAGTATATGGTAATATTGTTTTAATTTTATGTATAATTAGGTATTAACCTTTACACCCATGATCTAAAAATAAAATAATCGAATTAATATCGTTACGATAATTTATTTAAATAATATAAATAAGGAAATACTAAAATGCATTAAATTTGAAATTCCATTTTTTTATTCGTTCATGGCTGCAGCCACCTATACTAACGTATTTTTTGCATTAGAAGGAATTTGATAAACCGTGTTTTTTTCACCTTTCGGAGTTGATAACTTTAGTGAACAAAGAGCAATTTTTATTTTGAGATTCAAAAAAGGGTTTAAATATAGCATAAACTTTAAATGATTAGAGATGTTTCGAATCGATTTGTAACAATTTAATAAAGTGACCAGTGAGAGGCTATTGTATAATAAACATATTTTTCACTGCACGAAACGTATAAGTGTTTATAAGTATTGATTCGTACCGATAAAAATTATATTACTGGTCCGCGTCCGCGAATTTAAAATAGCGAATTTAGTGGTCTGCGTCCTGTGATATTTAAAAGGTTACAGCCTCCGCTGGTTTGAATGGCGGGCAAATTATCTACATAAATAGATGAATGTTGTCATCTATATACAGGGTGATCCGAACTCGATGGTAAAAACGGCCTATTCCTCTGACCAAATGAAACAAAAAATTGTTAATAAATGAAGGGTCTATTGTTATCGGTTTTCAAGATACAGAGTTTTCTAATTTTTTCCATTTCGCAATTACCATAAAAATGACCCTGTATGTTCCAAACTAAAATTAATTGAAATTAAATTAAAATTAAAGATGATTTATGACATAATTCTTGTGTTATAAACAATTCATTGCCATGGATTTAAATAAAACAATACAGGAACGTAATAACATTCGTTAGGTAGCCGAGTGGTTAGGTCTGCTGGTTGGCAGTTGTCATCCCTATGAAATTGTAAGTTTGAATCCCGGCAGCGCAAAGTATTTGTTTCGAAAAGTGGCTAACCTGTGGTTAAGAAACAAACAGGTGATGTCAAATATTAGATCCCTTTCCTTCATATCAATGATTTGAACATTTCGTGTGGATTTGATTATCATACCTTAACTAACTCTCAGTGTCATAATTCGAAAACTAGTGTGTTAACCTCCTACTTCAGTTAAAGCTTACATGAAACAGAAGTTTTTCCTTTGTTAGCCGTACATCAAGTAGGTCCCCATAAAAGACTATTTCTCTTGGAAATTCGTCATAAAGTCATTATTTTAAAACTAATTCAGGTCTTAAAATGGTGAATAATGAATTTGTTTCGAATCGATTCAAAATTCCGGAAGGAAATTTTGTGTTCTTGTAGAATGATTTTAAGATGGTCATGGCACTTTGGATGAGAAAATAAAATTCAATTTTAAAATTACATTTGGAAAAAATCGATTTAAATATTACGCAATCGGCCGTAAAATGACCTCCAGAATCCGAAAAAAAAAATATACAGGTGTCATTTAAAATCAAAGTTAAGGTCATTTGGTGAAACCGAAGTCAAATGCTTGTCAAAATTCCTAAAATGACGTTTGGTTAGAGTAACAACCCGGCCAAGTTTCATTTAAATCGATAGATAAATAAAAAATGGCAGCCGGAAAGTGATCTCGTATCCGGTATATATATATATATATATATATATATATATATATATATATATATATATATATATATATATATATATATATATATATATCATATACAGAGTTAGTATAAAGTATGGAACCCCTGAGCATCTCTTCAGCGGTTTTTAAATAAAATTGATCTAACACCTTTAGATTTTTTTCTGTGGGGTTATTTGAAAAATAAAGCGTACAGAAGTAGACCCACAAATTTAAATGAGTTAGAGTTACGCATAAGAAACTTATTGCTACAAATGCCGAACGAATTTTTGCAAAATTCTTTGCAAGAATTTGAAGATCGTTTAGGATATTGTCAGATAGCACAAGGGCGTAATTTTGAACATTTATTATAATTTTTGTAATTCATGTTATTTTTTATTCAAATTAAATAAATTGTTAAGTTGCCGAGTTTTCAAGATTAAGTAAAAATATACAGGGGTACAATTAGGGTAAAATAAAATGTTTACAGGGTTATTTTTTTAAAACCTAACATAGGCTATCTTTTTTATTACTGTAGATAGACTTTTACTTCCAAAAGTTTCCAAATGTTTTAGAGAGTAATCTAACTAAGAAATTTTCATGAAAAACATTACTCCAGCGTTGCCGGTTTTTGTAGTATGTTCAAACATAACATATTTTTAAATGACAACATTGCATTTTTTTGCAAAATCTAATAGAGCGTTTCACTGCAGTCAAAAGTACTAGAGAGAAACATTTTCGTTTTCGAAGCTGTTTACGAATTATTATAACTAATAGTTATTAAGCAGTAGTTTATTGTTGTAATGGTCTTCGTGTGAATTTACCTGTCACGTAAACTTGTAACCATGGCATCGTGGAACGGTCACAATATAAAGACTTCAATAGTTTATCAATTCATATTTTCCGAAGTACAGTTTTTTGTTCGGTTTTTTACTTTCTTTTTACTACAAGATGGATCGAATAACTCCACAAGAGCGGATGCCGAAACGGTTCCAGTCGATAGGTCAAATTTTTGTAAGATCCAATATTGGCAAATGGTTTTTATACGCATCGTATTTAACGTAACAACTTTGAGTAATAATGTAAATCTGTCTCGTTACTACAAATTTTTTTAAGGAATCATGACTTGTGCGTTTTTCACACTCAAAAAAATTTTGAACTGGAATTTATGTGAAAACTAATAATGTAATGTACAGATACGCCGTTATACTGTTTTAAAAAATAAAATTGCCGTTGTTAAGATTATTCTGAGAGTCCTGTTGTCAGGATTTCAATTATTGACAATAATAAACACCATGGTAACCGAGCTATTGGAGCACGGATTGCAATATAGCTAAATCGAATTCAACATATTAAGTGCAGCCTTCAAACACATTGCACGCTTTAAATATTGCCGTTTGAACAAATATGGAAAATTGAAGGTTTTTTATAACCTTAATTAAACGGATATTCATATTTGGGCATATATTGTTAAATTTTGTTTCCAAATCTACTGGAGGTGCTGATTAAATGGTTCTCAATTTGATGCAAACCGTTTTTCTGGTTGACTTTATATTGTAAGATATTACTTTAACAGTAAATTATAATTGTAATATACATAGTATGTGAGGTATCATCAAAATATCTAGTGTGGAAAACACACGACCTTCCAACCTACAACGTGGTAATTAAGATAAATCAAATAGTTCTAATAAGAATAATTTTATTAAATAATTATGAAAACCCTTTTTTTAATATGTTCTTAACGAAAATAAGCAACATTGTAAAAACAAAAACAATGATCTATGACAGATAGACGTTTAAAGCTTCATGTCAGATAAAGGTTAATAGACATACAAATGGTAACTTGAAAATATTCCAAACTCCCCCGATTTAAAAAATATGGATAATATGGTTTAAGCATTTTCAATCTTATTTAATTAATTTTTGGCTTTAATTGATTTTGTATTAAGATGTTTTATAAAGAAAAGTATCATTTAGATTTACCTTAGCAATTTTTTGTTGCTAAATTACACGTTGTATCAAAAAATTACCTAAAACATCTTAAAGGTCTAAATGTCGGTATTATAAATATTTCTTTGACATAGGCAGCTGTTTCCGAAATATTTCAGAAAAACCAAAAATTCCTACTAATAAATCCTCCTCTCCGTCGCTGTATTTCTTCCGCACCTAATTAGCTCCAGGAGAAATTAAAGCAAGCTTAAATGCGGAATTTCAAGCACGTAAGATTTCTCGTTCTGGAATTATCGTTGATACTAACATACACCCACACATACACCTACACGTACACACGCACGCGCATGCGCACGCGCACCCGCACACATACGCACACACATACTCACACTCACACTCACACGCACACGCACACGTACACGTACACGCACGCGCAAGCTGTAGCCTCACGGCAATTGAATGATTCACGGTAATTATTTCTTTCTTAGTGAATATTTAATTATACAGAGATAAATACAATTCACGTTTTATTAATTCATTATTTATTTAATAATTTCCAAATATGTATAACACCATGTTGTCAACAGAAGTGTAAAATCACTTGAATTTTAATTTTAGTGAATTTTATTCGCTTATGTTATTAAAGTTAGTTCAGTTGTAGTAATTCATTTTATTTATTCACTAGCTATACCCGTCGCGCGTTTCTGCGATCTCAGAATGGGGGAGGAGGGCTATATTAAAATTTTGTGATACACGTGTTTCATAATTTTAAATGAAGTGTATGTTTACCAATTTTCGGGTCAATCGACCCATAGCATAAAAAGTTTCACAAAAAAATTTAACCCCCCATTTCAAACTCTTACGGGTGGAATTTCGAAAAACCTTTTCTTAGTGGATACCTACACTTCGCAAAGAACACACGCTCGACTGATAAATCCCGACTGATGCAGCAGTTAAATGACATTTGCGGCGTGCGAACTGTCAAACGCGTGAAGTTTAAATGGTCGTTAAGTTTTCCTAATTTTCCAATTTTCTACGGTTTTCTTAATTCTTTCCGTCAGAACCTTCTACAAAGTATTATAAAACTTAAAAAACTCACTGAAATCTGTAAAGTCGTTCTCAAGTTATGGCGTGACCAAGGGAAACAGACATTTATTTATATATAATATATATATATATATATATATATATATATATATATATATATATATATATATATATACCTATACAAGGTATGTTCTTGCCTCGGGTTGCAACGGGTGTACTACTCTTGGATATTACTTTTGTTGGTTTAACCCGCTCCAAAGAATAAGATTTGAATTTCTTTTAAACTTTTTTATTGTTATTGTGAAACTGAGTTTTATTAAAACTGAATGGGTTCAATTTATAAAGGTATCGTTTACTAATTATGTTTTACTTCGCTTGCTAACTAATTTCGATTTGCGTAAATGAATTTTAAGATTTACGTTTACGAATTCCTTTCTTAATTGGTTGATACGGCTAGCTCAAAGTTAAAATAAACAAACGACCACTGTTATCATTAACTAAAATTGTGCTCATTTCGATTTATTTATCTATCTGGAATTCCTATTGAGTTGACTTCTTCTTACATTTATACATTCAATATTTGTGTAAGCTTTTAATATTAATAATCTTTAGCAATAAAAGTAAATTAAACGTTATACTCATTTAATTAAATTCCAGATCTGAACGAAAATGCATCAATATGTTGTTTACAAATATATACAAAAATCAAACTTATAATGTAAAATAATATTCTTAAAACTAACATGTAACATCTTTATCAGAATTAAATGTCTTGTTTTTTGTTTAATTGTGATAGTCAAATGCAAATTTCGAGAAAATCAAACACAAAAATGTTTTATTTATTAACACAAACAAAAAGGGTTCTTACTTATTTTTGTTTAAGAACTGATGATATAATGCTTGCGTTTCTTTGACCGCTAAAGGGGCCTCAAATAGGTTATAGGCTGCTCTTCCGATATGTCACTTGGCCGGCATTCTGGAACCGTTCCCCTTTGTTGTCCTTATCTTTTCTTATACCTTTGTTATAGCTGAATACGCTTCTCATTTTCTTCCCCACAATTTAATGATTTTTTTAAATTATTGCTCGATATATTTACACTATACAGTTTTTATTTAATTGTTCAGTCTTAATTACAAACGGCGTGCGCAACAAACTGCAAGCGAGCTACGGAAGACCATTCTTTCATTATCAATGTTTTTTAGTTATTATATTTTATATATCGATCTTTTAATTGGGCCAATTGTCTTATTGTACATTTATCACTCGCTAACAAAGCATCAACTTGGAACACTTTCAACACGCACTTAAAACGCTATTGTAAACTATTACGCAAACTTTTTATTATCGCCAAATTGACAACATTTGCACTTTAATTCTTTTTAGATTTTCCTCGCATTAGTAAGGAAAATATCATTTATATTCTCTTAACACAATACTAACTGAATTTTCATTATAATTTCACAATATTAGCTGCAGCATAAATCAAGCTGCAGCAATCGTTATTCAACCAACTCCGATTGCTTACTTAATGCGACTCTTTTTGACCGCTTTCTTAACGCGACTATTTTAAAAACTGCAAATCATTATTATGACAGCATCTCATCCCTTCCAACACATCAATGCACTTGCAAATGCCGCGTATTTAAATATTTTTAAATTGATTATATAGATAACTTATTCAAATAAAATCAAGCTTTTCATCTACAACATGATCAATCTCAAGTGTACTGTAGTGGTATGACAAAAATTCCTAGTTGTTAATATTGTTGTGTTTTACAGTTGGCTGCTTTGGATTTTTAGTGTGGTTTTAGTCGTTTTAGTTTATGTCAGTTTATGTCATATTATACCTTCGTTTTTCACTTGTGTATTTTATTGAGTTATTTACAAACTGTCCATATCAAGACAAATTATATATTCTGAATTTCAAATTGTGATATCGAATTTAATCGTCATGCCGTTTTCAAACATGTACTGTAAATTTTATTTAATTATAACGAAATTATAACATTTAAATACTTCATTATTTTATAATGATGTAATCCAATCATTAAATAATATTTTATTTATTTTGTTGTATTTTATAGGGATGCAGTCTAATCAAATACAAAATAGTCATTATTTAAATTAAGATAATATGTTATAATATGTATAAGTTAATGACCTTCATACAGATTTGAAACTGATCGTAGTTTTTACTCGAACCATGCTCTAGAGTAGCTAGAGCAATACAGCTTCTTACCAACCTATCAGTGGTACCAACTTAAATATTTTGATCACGTGGTATACACTTGAGATTGATCACTCTGTAAATATTAATTACATTCAAATACAAATAAACAATAACCATTTATTTATCCCGAAAAATAATATATAAATATCTAATCCCGTATAATTTAGCGCGAGCTTTTGATTTTTCTAAAGCTCCCGTTACAGGGTATGTACAAAAGACAACCTGACCTCCGGGTGATCTACAATTAGGGCAAAATAAAAAGTATATATGTGGCGAGGGAATCATAGAAAACCAGATTCCTTGAGGGGGGAAAAGATTTTTGTGTTTTTTGGAATCATAAATGGGGGTACAAGAACGATATATTGTCACCTCAAAAAATTATGTATGATCAGGTACTGGGGTGATGTTTTCTCCTCCAACAATGTTGGAATCTCTTCGGAGGTGATAACGACGCTTATGTATATTTTTTATCATATATATATATATATATATATATATATATATATATATATATATATATATATATATATATATATATATATATATATATATATATATATATATATATATATATATATTATATTTTAATTAAAATACACGGAGATCATTAACCGCGTTACACCTCCTAAGGTAGCTGTAAATGCAGCCAATGTGTGTTTTATGGAATACTTGTTCCCGAGACTTTAAGTAATTTAATTTATATAAACAAAGTTTCACGATGATTTTTAGTCATGATTAAAAGTAATTATCTCTTCAGCTTAAAATAGTTTGTTTGCAGGTATATTTTTTACTGCTTTTAAACAACTTAAACACTGTTTTTATTCGGCTGTTTGCATCAAAATACTCCATAACAACTTTTTGTACCACCGATGGTTAGCCATTTTTCGGGGCAATAACGATTGTTGTGTACCATCAGTCGTACACAGCTGTGCTTGGACCATACTCAAATATAAATGTTTCAAACATGTTTTAGTTAAAAAACGTTTATCTAATAGAAGTATACACTGTATTTCATACAAAAAAATTATTACTATCATCAGATAAATGATAAATAAAAAACTCAAATATGTATTTCGTTAAAACAAGGTAAACACATTATTGAGGGTTTAGTATGAGTTGAGAATTATTAGTTCTGATATATAGGGTTTCAAAGATTAAAAAAAAGAAAGAATTTTTAATGAATGACTCAATTGTAAAGATAAAAATTAAAAAATTTGCAAAAATATGTCTTATTCCACGCAGTGTTTTTGGAAAAACATTATGGAACAACTTTTTATTTTTATTTTTTTATTTGGCGTTTTATGATTTAATGCTAATTTTTTAAATGTATTACATTTTCTTCGCCATTATTTACCTAATAAGTTTGAAATCCTGTATTTTTTATTTATTTTTACAAATTTAAACGTTTCGATAACAGTTACAGATATCTTCTTCAGTAAATGATATTAGTTTCTGTAAATTATTTAATACATCAAATAAATATATTAATCTCAAAACATAAAAGTAAGCCTACAACAATAGTCAGGAAACGTTTATGAATAGCTAACTACGGAATATAATTTTATTTTAGTGAACATTGGCTACATTTTTAATAGATTAAATATTATTAAACTGCTTTGACAATTACAAGTCAGAATACCCCCTAAAGAACGAAGGCTAACAATGAAAAATGTCACTATCAGAAAACAAATTTAACAAAACTTAATCAGATCATAATGTAACTCCAAAGTTGTGTTATTATATAATGAAAACATACTGCTTATGTTTAATCTTATCTCAACTTTACGCTCAGGGACAAAAAATCCCGGACACTTCTATATTTGTTTATAACTATAAGTGTCCGGGATTTTTTTCCCTGCAATACTATGATAACTTAACCTACTTAATTGATAAAGCATTTACTTTGAGGTCTAGGAAAAACGCAGCAAAAACCTAGACCTACCAACAATTAAAATTTAAAATTAAAATTAAGGCATACCGTTTTTTTTTGGTAATTGCAAGATATATAATCTGAGATTTCCTTACTGTCTGTTTAAGTTATTAGGGTGTTTGTATATTTCAATAGCTTCTTGCAGTAGACGAGGATTATAATGAGTTTGTCTTGATAAAATTTCCATATATCAAACAGAATCTTATGATTTAAATTAGCATCTAAAAAAATGACAAAATGGTATTATTTTAATTTTAACTGTCGGTATGCCTAGGTTTTTTTGCTATGTTTTTCCTAATCCTCGAAGTAAATGCTTCTCCAAATTAAGTATTTTAATTTATCACAGCATTGAATTAATTTAATATATACAGCGTGAGTTTTTTTATGTCTATTATGGAGGTCTCGGACACCGGAGCAGATAGAAAGACGGTCTAGTAGGGACAGATTTGCAGTTTTATGAGTCCCATTCAGTGCAGCTCATGTTTACTTCAAAAAGTTAAAGCTAACTAGATAAAAACGATGTTTCTGTAATTTCTTTAAAAGTGTATAATTATGTTATTTACACTTTCAGAAAAAAGTGTAAAGGATAAAGTTGTAGAAAATTATGTTTATTAGAAGGAACTTAAATTGATTTTTTGAGTTACGACATAAACATGCATTTTTTTAATGGAATCAATACCTATCACATTATATGAAAGGGTTTTTTCTGGCCTTTCTAATGATGTATCATATAATACACTTATTTTGAAAAACGATAGTTTTTTAGAAAAGAAAATGACAATTATTAGCGATGTGTCTGTCGATCGGCTCGTTTGTAATATCTGCGCAAAAAGTTTTTCAATATCATTTTTTAACTTTTCCATCTAAAAGAACGCGCGCGCGTGTGAGTGGAGGAGGGGGGTTAGAATATCTTGTGAGGTAAACTGCCCTCACTTCAATCGGACTACAGGAGCGCAATAAGTTATGCCATTTGCCGGGTGATGGTGTGTACATGTGCGGAACAAAATTAACAACATTCACACTTGGACCTCGTATGGTCTCGTAAAATTTGATGATAACTGCATCGTAAAATTGTGAATACGCACTAATGTAAAGCCTCTTAAGGTGTCGTTATCGTTATCATTGTAGTTGTTAAGTTAAGGAAAAATTAATGAACCGACGCAATACTCAGAATTGGATGTGAAGCTAATATAAACCTTGTAGAGTGTTAATTTAAGTTTGATTTTCGAAGTAGTGGAGGCTACGAAAATAGATTGGGTTACATATAAATACGTTTGAGTATAAAGCCAGAGGTGTTTGATGAAAATATTATTTACTTCATGTACACGGAAATCTTCTCGTTTTTACCGAGAGAACTGTAAATGAACTTTTAGTAAAGAGATTGGCTGAAGTTCTTGAAGTTTAAAATGGCGAATTTGGTAGAAGGTGCGTATACACTTTGAGCGTTGAGAAGAGGAAGTTGTGTGCGATCTGTACCCGGTAGTTAGGGCGGTTGTGAGAGATGTAAAACCACCTTATATCACGTAAGCCAGAAGAATACGTAATCGTACTTCCAGGGATTGCTAACCCGCTTCGCTTTAGCATATTTTTTTGAGGAGTTCGCTAACCTTTTGTTTTAAATTTTTGTGTGTAGTTTTTACCCATGGACTGGAATTATTTAGGGGAAAGATAATCGTGAACGGCTATGTAAACGTTTAAACATACAAAGGGTTGGTGTAATAAACTTGTGTTTGTTATTGGGCATCAGTTTGGCGAGACGTTGTTGTAGTGTTTAATTGAAATAGTATTATTACCCAAAGAAACTCCATATAGCGCTCTGGCGCCGCCAAACTGTCACTCTGTCAGCTTTTGCATTAAAATTTATGAATATTCCGAAAAATAGCATTGGTAGAGAGGAGCGTGAAGAAACGAGACAATCGTTCCGACAGAGGAGACCTAGGGTAGCCTTGTCGTCTCCACACAAATTCTATTCATTCATCCTGTAATGTGTTTAAGTTAGAACTTTTTATGTGCTTTATTTTAAATTTATTAATCAACACAAACATTGTTTGTTTGGAGATTATCAGGTGGTTGATATAAACTACGCGTCACCGGCTTTGTAGTATTTACTAGATTTTACTTTTATTTGGTTATTAAAAAATGTTTAACACACATTTACGAAATTATTTAGTCATTTACTTAAGTTTAGTTGTTATTGAATTTTTTTTAAGAGGACCGCTAGCATCGTCCTGCTGATTTGGATATACAGGGTTATTACAAATGATGTTCATGATTTCAAGTGCACATAAATCTAGTTTTATTTATCATACAAAAAAATAAAATGGTTGCATTTTAAAAAAAACTGAAAAAGTTTCATCCCAGGTGCCAAGAATTATAAATGAACCCCTTGTGATACGACAGATGTTAAGCGTGTAATCAAGCTCTTGCCATACTTTGCTAAGAGTGTCGATTGTTTCGATAGCACTGGTAATCCGTTGTTGGATCTCAGGTATGCTTTCTGGTGGTGTATACACTTTAAGTTTGATGTATCCTCACGAGAAAAAATCACAGAGGCTGATGTCCTGAGATCTTGGAGGCCAGTTCAAGAGTGCACCATCACTTGGACCTGCACGACCGATTCATCTGCCAGGCAGTCGATTTTGAAGCTCAGTTTTAACATTCAGAATGAAGTTTAGGGATTCTTGTTCTAATTACGGCAGAAGCCATTCCGTCATCATGTCCAAGATTTATTCTATTTATTGTTTGTCCAACAAAGAAAAAAGGTCCGTACACTTTGTTGTAAGTGATAGTACAAAACACATTAACTTCCGGAGTATCGCGCAAGTGCACGATGTAGGTGTGTGGGTTCTCCGAGCCCCATATTATGACATTTATATCTGTTCACGTTACCACACAAGTAGTATGTGGCTTCATCACTAAAAACTAAATGTTTTACATAGTTTTAATTTTCCATCAAGGCCTACATGTTCTCATAAAAAGAAAGTCTTAGAACTTTGTCATTTGGTTTTAATGCTTGAACAAGCTGAAGTTTGTAAGGCTTGAAATTTGTACATTTACGTAAAATTTTCCAAACTGTTGGTTGTGGTATACCAAGCTGTCTGCTGCATTTAACAGTAGATTTCTGTGGACTACGCGTAAAACTTTCCCTTACCTGCTCTACAGCGTCATTGCTTACTGACGGCCTTCCAGTTGATTTCTTTTTACAAATGCACCAATTTCTCTTAAAATTCAAGTACCACTGGCGAATAGGGTGATTGCTAGGAGGATCTTCATTAAATTTAGTTCTCAAGTGACGTTGCACACTAATAACTGATTGGTTGATGTGATAATCCAAAACATAAAATGCATTTTTGTCTTTAAATTCAGCCATTACACAATTGACTTTAACAAACAGCTGATACGTACTTAAATGAATGTAAACAAAACTTTATGAGTTTTTCTTTCCAGTGGTACAAACTGAAATGGCCTTAAAACAGGTTAATCCAGTAATATTTATAATTGAAATCGGGAACATCATTTGTAACAACCCTGTATTATTTTTAAGATTTTGTTTAATTAAGAAAGCGCGTGTGCTGCCTTCATCTTTCAAAAGCGCTTTTATGGAAGGAAAAGGCAAGAAGACAGGTATTGTGTATTTAAATTTTAAAAAGTGGATTTGAAATTCGTACTTGTTGACAAAAACTTTTACTGTTTAGTGGAAATTAATTGTGTACTTGGACCATTTTAATTTAATACAACAGAATTCAAAATTTTAGAGTTTAAATTTTCTTTTATAGTAGCAAGTTTTGTTTGTGAGTTTAAAAGTTGATTTATTGCCGGTAAAGAAAAAAGATAAGAGCTACACTGTGGTATTTTTGAGCATACCGTTTCAGATTCGACCTAACGGGATAGCAATCGAACGATGCGTCCTGCTGGAGGCTGTAAAAAGTAGGTTTTGTACCAGTGAATCTCCTTTTGTTAGCGGATTTTTACCCGATTTAAGACAGGGTGGCGACCAAAAATTACTACCGGGCTCGACATACTGTTTAGCGTAACTCCTATCATTACTAAGTTCAAGTTCAAAGTTCAACAAAGTTTATTAAACGTTTTATGATACATAACAGTATATAGGATTTACAATACGTATTACAAGATATAATATTGCACAATAAAATAAAATCAGTAATAATGTATTGTGTATTATTGGTGGTGCGCTGCTCAGGATTTTTCATCCTCTTCAGCGCGTGGATTGCGTGGTTGTTGGGATTCGTGATTGTGTGGTATGCCTGTTGACATCTTTGTGTTGAGATTTGTGGTATTTCCAAAAAAAAGCGTTGTAGTGGTTGGTGATGCTGTTGGTGGTGTGGTTATTATGTGGACTGTCCTCGGTTGTGGCGGATATTGTTGATGCCCTGCGTATCTGAAATGTGTTAGTTGTGTAAATACATTATCGGTGTTAACAGAACAGAATTAATAAATTATCGATACTGTATACTTAGCTAGGGCACCAGTCTTCGCTCCGGACCTTTGTATGATTACCCGAAAAGAGCAACCACCTCTGAACCGTGATTGAGGATCACTCCCCACAGGTACATCGCAGTTTGCGCTAGAACGGGCGCCGCCGCCACCTTACGGATGACAGGTAGGGCCTTCTCCATATCGAGACCTCCGAGGAGGCCCAATATGGCGTCGACAGCGGCGGGAGCCGTTCTCGGTACTTCCGGCTTCTCAAACTTGCCTGCTGTCGCTCGGGAGTAACTGATGCCGGTCCGGGTTGAAAAAGGCGCCGCCGTCGGCGGTGTCCTCTTCGGTCACTGTAGTCCTTCCGCCTTCTTCCGTTGTGGAGGACGAGGGTGGGGTGTGGTCCCCACCGCAGTTAACACACTTAGCCCGGCCTGTACGGGGTTTCGCGCATTCACTGGAGTGTTGATCTCCGGCGCACTTTACACAGCGTGCTGCCGCCCTGCAGCAACGCTGTGCGTGACGGAAACAGAAAGTACATTAATTCCTTGCATTTTTAGCTTTGGGCTAACGTCAACCTCGGTTAGTTCTACGGGCACGCCACGTATCACCACCTTAGTCAATTGCTCGCTCTTTGCCTGATAAGTGTGGTAGGGTACCACACTTATCCATATACCTCATCAGCTTGTCTCCGTCCTGGAGTGAGGCAGGCTGAATCCGGATTTTCTCGCTGAAGGCCTTGGAGCCCGTGAAGGCGATCCGTTGTCGGTCCATATCTCGGGAGAAAGCGACCCAGTTCTCCTTCTGACGAAAGATTACCGGGGGCACTTTCTCCCTGGTGTCCTCTTGTGTCGTCTGCTCCATCGCTGCAGGGCTGTCGGTGAAGGGTTCCAGGGCCTGAAATCCGTTGTCCGTGGGTGGCGGCGTAGACTGGCGAACCTTCGGGGTCTTCTTCGGCTTCTTATGTCGCACGAAGTCGTCGGGGTTGGTAGATCCGGGGCAGGCCTCTTCTTCGATGTTGTGTGGTGGCGGCAGGTGACGCGTCGCTGCTTGCTCTCTCGAACGGTAGATCGAGCAGTGACGGTATCGCTGGCGGTATCCGGAACTCCCGGGACGTCGTCGATTACAGCTCTGCCTGAGCTGCCCGTTCCTCTAGGAACTGCTTGTAGCAGCGCCTGTTGTAACCTGCCTCTAACATAGTGAAAACGACGTCTTTTTTTGAATGACTAACTAGTCTTTTATTGTAAGTTGACCTTTTTAGATCGACATCTCAACCTCGAATGTCATTAGTAAATGTCACGCTCTAACAGCGAGCTAGCTGGCCCTTGTAGAAATTTAGCATCACATAGTAGGTTTCCAAATACATGTACCTGCAGTTGCATGTTTATTTTTGTGGTTTTATATTTTATAAATTTATTTGACAACTTAGTTAATATTTTTAGAGTGATTCTTTACTGATATCGAAACATTAAATATTGTGAAGTATAAATATAAATACACAAATTTTAACTCGAAAGAAAAGCATTTCAAATCATGAACGAAAACTGTGAAAGTTTACATTTTGAGATTTACTATCCTTGTTAACCGAGCAATGTCTGTTGAGTTCATAAAAACTTGTCTCTTATTAGTGATTTAGTTTCTAATCACGGGAAGGTTAAAATAAACTATTCAGTTAGAGACTAATGTCAGATAATGTTTCAGCAAAATATAACAGCAAACAAAGATAAACATATCGTGGACATTTGGTAAAATGTAATATTATAAACGTTCAGTAAAAATAGTAAACTAAAAAATTGTAAGTCGGCTCTTTATTTATATTAGTTACAAACTAAAATAAAATAATCTATTCTAATTTTGAAAACATATCACTCGTTAATGTGTTATCAATATCCATCCTCGCAAATGAAAGCGTTTACTTTATGCGCGTATAGTTCTCTGACACAACAGGTGTGCGGTCAAAAGTAAGGGCAAAGTTACCTTCTACTAAGTGATTATTCCTTAGTATTTCTTCAGTGCAGGAGATCTGAAAGGTTCCTTCGACTAATCTGTAGCTATTGTTTATACATATATTTGTTGCCAGTATCTTGCCCGTTTGATGATTTTGCAGCTCACGATGTGAGTAGGGACTACAAACTACTGTTGCTGATGACGCGGTAAACAAAGGAACATAGGTTGAGCATAGAATGAGGATGGTGCAGATGTGTGACGTCATCATAGCTAATATAAATAGGTATTTTTTAAATGGTTTAAATATCACTTTCAATGTCAATCTCCTAGAGCGTTGGTAGTGTAGTGGTAGGAGTCGTCTTACACGTTTTTGGTGCGGGTTCGATTCCCCGCTCGTCCACTTTTTTTCTCTTAGGTTACAGTAGTTATGTTTATCTAATTTACTTTTATGCACTTCCTAGACTAAAATAGATACTTTGGTCTCTACCTACAGGGACTAAAGTGAGTCATTTATTCCCTAGGGATTAAATATGGACTGAACCCCCTAGAGAGTTCATTGACAGATGTCAAACTTCAAATATTTTTTATTAATTTTTTTTACGAAACATTAACCCTTATTACAATTAAATATCGGACGATTGATTTCCAAAACGATACTGCTGGATGTAAGGTTGAACGCATTTCCAAATGAATCGGTGCCTGTGTGCCGTTCAGGTTGACACGAGGGTCCAGGGAGTGAGGTAGCTGGTGTTTTTTGACCACCTCCACCTCCAAAAATTTTTTCGGCGATAAGGTTCTTATTATTCAGGGATTTTTCCACATACCCTTCTGCAACAGTTGCAGACTTCCATCCCCCATGTCTTTTTAAAACGTCAACAGTCGCACTTGAATCAGCTAGTAGAGATGCAGAGGCGAATTAATTGCTTGCCTTACTTTGACTTTCCTGGCAATAACTAAAACATTAGAATTTATTTACAAATCTGATATTTAATTACTCGCAAACCTCAAATCTGAACAAACGAATTGGCCGTCTAGTGATATAGGTACGTTGTGCCATTTGAATTAGATAGGCTGGATGAGGTAAGTGTTGCATCATGTGGGCAGGTAAAAAAATTAAACTACTCAAATTAAAATTAACTAGTGGTTCAGCCCGTTAATGTACTATTGTGGGAAAGAACCACCAATAAAACCCAGTTTATTCATAAATAAATAATTGTTCAAGTACATTAATAAATCAAATACCACAAAAAAAACAATAATAAATATATAACAAAACACCATGAAATCGGGTTAAAGTGCGTACAAAATTATAACATTAAGAGAAAAACAAATAAAAAGCTGTTTAGTTACACATAAACACAAAAAAAACATGTAATCACACTCACAATTGTGTCATAAATAATCAGAATAAAAATCGTAACACCAAACATGTGGCCCTTTAAAACCAATCATGCCGGTTTTTAAGTAAATAAGAACATAAAACAATAAAGTAAATCACGGTACACATAAAATACAGCAACATTAAAATTGACCAGTTGATAATAAGGTCAAGGCAGGGATAAAACAAAATAGACAAGGAATTTACACGCACACAATTGTTTAGTGACTACTAAAACACAAAATACATAGTAAAATTACAATAAATTACATATAAAGAGAAATTAGTTCGCAGGTAAACAATTCTACTTGAACAAACTGACAAAAAGAACTAATTAAACAAAGCCTAACAAGGGTAAGTTGGAAACAGATCATAACATCGTGACCGATATATAAGTTTGAGTGCCTTAGAAAAATACAGCGCTCCTTTCTCAGGTTACACATTCATTTATACAACAATAAAAACAATAAAAATAAAATTCGAGGTTTTAATGGTCATCTAAACCCGGGAGTATGTACACACTCGGCAATTTCACATTACAATTAATAACCGAGCAGTATCCTGTACCCGTTTGCCTACGCCCACCTCTACACAAATATAAATATAAACAACAAACAACAATACTAATTTACACAAATACAAGAATGAGAGAGTCTTTTATTTTAGCAGATTTCAGCTTAATGAGCCCGCGTGCGAATGAGATACCTTTGCAAGGCAATGCTCGATTTTTAATACGTTATATAGGCTTGTAGAATTATTTGCTGCCAGCCTTAATTTATATAAAAATACCTACTTACACTTGAATATATATTCCTTTAATTGATCACAGACACAAATCGTTAACATACGCGGTTTAACTTCAAAAAGGGTGACTGTTATTTATAGATTAATATTTAGAAAACACATTAAAACAAACACCCGAAAGACAAGACAAATTAGCGTTGGTTAATTCAAAACAAAATGTATCCGCAAGAAATATTTTAAAGACAAACTGTTTACAATGAAGGTATTTAATTAACCAACTCGATCGACGCTCTAACTGTAACTACCTTTTCCTCCGATTTCAAACTAACTACTTTTACTCCCGCAATCAACCCCCATTTTTCAAAAGTAATAAAAAACAAAATATTATTATGTTGGAACAGTTTCATATTAATTATTGAACGACATCTTAAGTTTAAAAATATGCATTCGTCCGCAACAAGCGCTACATTTAGGTCTCAAGTTTCAACCTACCAAACAAAGACGTCTTTGATTGCAGTGCGTACCGACGTAATTAATTACTAACTAGTGACATTTTTACATCAAGAATGTGCGCATAAGAATTACCAATGATTCGTTACGCCCCTTCCGTAGAGCAGCCTTAAGCGTATACTTGCTAGTAAAACCTCAAACACATGTTTTTCAACCATTAGCCACATATTAGTTACAAAAACAAGATATCCCGAATACCATGTTCAAATAACGACTTAATATTTAATAAAATATGTTAAACCTCATTAATTAACTTTCCTATCGCGGTAACAATTTTGATTTAAAAAATTTTTGTTGCAATAATAAAACTTTCGCGGTCCGCTACCTACATGCTGTAGCTCCATATACGATACCATCTGAATTGGCGGGTGGAAATGGGAATACTGTGGATACCTTGAATACCGACAGAGTAATTAAATACGTTTTTGATACAAGTTCGCCAATCTTTTTAGTTTTAAAAATGCCACAAGCTTCTGCTCGTAATTGAGCAGTTCGTCGATGTACCGCATAGCAACATAAAGTTTTTATGAATATAGTTTGTTGACCAGTGTCGTTTATAAATTCTCATACTATTTTAGACGACTCGCTAACAGCACATGCTTTTAAATTCGTTTAAGTATTATATGAATTGAGTTTATCCCCTGAACGGAGCTATTGGAGTTGTGGTAACACGATGTGCTTAGCATTCGGGAGGTAATGGGTTCGATCCCCGTTACCGTCTACCTTGTATGGGGTTTTTTAAGGGGGTTTTCCTTATACACTTGTAGCGTCGTGGTCACTGGGTATACGCACACCATGTGCGGCTATTTAGGCGAATGCTGGGGTAGTATCTTCCCCCTCAGAACCCTAACACGATGCCTACATACTTAATGTATGTATGTTGAGAATCCATGATTGTGGCTCAAGGAGTTTGGAAAGCTCAAGCAGCCCGTCCTCCCTCTTGCGAAGGGAATGAAACACGTGGCCTCTTCCTTTTTTTCCATCCCGTGAATCTCCATGTTTGAGCACTGGTACGTTTTAAACTGGCCGTATGCTTGAGATTTTGTGCATTATAATACTCTGTGATTTTTTTGGTGGTTCATCAGTGAATTCCGAATCGTATATGTCCTTTCTATATTCCAGGAGTTCAAGATCAATAAAACAAAGCTTCGTTACCTTTATCGCTCAATTTGCATCAGTTTCTGTGTTCAATAATGCACCAAAAATTAGTATGGGCGGTTTAAAGACTGCGTCATGTAGTCGGGATGTTTGAATTTTGATAAGCGAAATGATATGATGAAATTATAGTTTGTGACTAACATTATTTAGGTTTAAAATGACGATTGAGAATTTTAGCTTAACGGAGGGCATTGTTTCTGGAGGTTCCCTCATAAGGGCTTATCTGCTTTTCCGGAGCTCCACCAAGCTTGCTTCTACGCTACTAATACCGGCGGTTATTTTGCCTGGCTTCCATTTCAATAACGGTTAACACTATTGCTGACTCACTCGCTATCAATACCGATTATTTAACTCCGGTTGAAGAAATAAGTGATAAGCACTTGCAGATAGTAGAGTTTTACTATACCTATGCATGAATTAAAAGCTACACCAATACTGTGATGTAACACAACTGGTGCATATTTATATATTTCATTTTATAAATTAGAAGGCGGGTGAAATAGAAACCATCTAAAATCTGTTTACCTAACAGAAATAGCTAAGCTCTTCCCAATAAATTTTGTCCAATGAAACCAGCCACCAGTTTTACACCAACAAAATTATAAAAACCGACAAATTTAAAATGAAATAGCACCTTGTCATGACCAATTCACAAAGCGTCATGTTTTTAGTATTGGCACTTTAATACACTGCAGAAGTTTCAAATTATTCATTACTTGTAAAAATACGAGGTAAGAACATGTTAAAGAAAGCATAAGAGACTGAAAATCATTACAGTAAAGCAAAGTTTGGAAATTACAGGTAGACTTGGGTATAAACAAAGATTCGTCATATACTATTTTTTTCAAATTGTTTTTAATTATGTAAAATAAAGTAACACACACATAGTTTAAAAATAGTTATCGATTAGGTCAAAATAGGGCGTCCTTTTATAAGGACGATAGGGTTATTCATCATACACCAAGTCTTCCGAAATACTATTTTGTTCGTCTAAATGGGAATAACAGCAAATTGAAGCAAGTAACGATGTTTTAAAAATTCGACCAATAACCAAGTTGAATTTAAAATATTTCGGGAATTTTTGGGGAGGAGCTTAACTATTTCTGTTCGGTAAACGGAGTAAATAGTAAATATGGACCTTGTATATTTGGTAGTAAAAATAGGGTGTGCTTAGATAGATGTTTTAGGAAAATAATTGACAAGGTTGTTGATTTGATGATTGAAAACGAATGGATGTTTTTTTTTGGTCTTATAAAATAGAATAAACTAGGTATTGTTACTGTATTATAAGTGTTTTGTAACTGTGGTTTCCTATTAGATGTAGTTTTAAGATCGATTTTAGCCTGGATTATCAATCATTTTATATATTTTATACTACGTTTAATTTTACTCTATGGATCTCTTATAATCCAAGAGCTTAAGTTCTCTTAAAATATATATTGATTATATCTCATGAGTAAATCATATAGTTATATATAATTTTCCAAGCAGACTAACTCTCAGTTCGAAAATATATATATTGCGACTTACTCAGTCTCACTGGTACCAGCTGAGACTGAGTAATCCGTAAAGTAAAGTAATTGAATACGTCATATTATAAATATTATATATATAATTATTTGAATATGACTATATATTAAATCCTTTAGGACAATAAGCGGAAGAGTTAACGTTTAAATAAATAATTTTATTGTGAAGTAATAGGTCTTCATATTGAACTAAAATAATTGAATAGTAATTGATATTATTACAATCCATGGTAAATATTATCATTTAATATAAATTAATATCAATGATAATTGGAAAATTAATACTACATCACAATCTTGTTATTTAATGTAGAGAGGTATCTTGATTTCATTTTTGATGTATTTTATTTTGACATTTCACACCTATAATGTAGCGTATTTTAAGATAGATGTTCATCTGTAAATGTAGTGGAGGCATAAGTCGGCTCTCTGGTAGAAGTGCTATATGGCCACCTTGTGGAGATAACCGCGGTAACACTAAACTATGTTTATCGTTAGAATACCGTGTGCGTGCAAGGTATGAAGGATGTTACCTTCTGGTTCATTAATCGCAAATGCAGACCCTTAACCATTGTGCTGCTGTAATTATAATAAAGTCAGCTAACTGAATAACCTGGTCATCACCATTTTTAAAATAAAGGCCTGTATTAAATTATTACCACATTGACTTATTAATGTTGGATAGCAATTTAATCTTGCAATAACAGTAGAATCTAAACCCGTATTGATCTAGGTATTAATAACATACTTGTATTTTATTTATGTTGTTATTCTTGTTGTAATATGCGATAAGGTTTTTCTTTAGTGGTTCTTTTCCTTAATCTGTAATAAAGCCAGCAGAACTTGCTTATAAATTATTGTGTTACCTTTATTTTATACTCCCATAGATACCCGCAACACATATATCCCGCAATAACCGTTTCACACAACGTAGGTGATCCTACCACCTTACTCTTTAAAAATTAGACGATCATTGGGCTTATGTAAGTTCGCATATCAACTTCGTTTTGACATTCGAGTTGTGTAGTCGCTAGACTGGCTTGGGTACTGGCCTGCGTTAAATTCAAAGTAATTATGTAATTATGGAATACAAACGCTTTATTGAAATGCGTGCTTATATCCAACTTGATTAATAATGATTAAACTGGAAACATTTCGGGTAACAGGAAACTAATATTGAGTTAAAATCAATTTAATTATTGCACAAATCGGATAAATATAAAACTCATAAAGTCAATCTTATACTTTAAAAATGTAACACAGGAAAGTATTACAAGGCCGCATTATGGCAACGCTAGGTGAGTGCATATCACATAAAGTATTTCATTATTGTAGGTATAGAAGGTTATGGAATCGACATATTTCACAATCGATAAATCGCCTGTACGTGTACGTGTACGTACGTGTACGTGTACGTGTACGTATGTGTACGTGTACGTGTATGCGTATGAGTATGCGTATGTGTAGGCATGCGTATGCGTATGTTTATGTGTATGTGTATGTGTACGTGTACGTGTACGTGTACGTACGTGTACGTGTACGTGTACGTATGTGTACGTGTACGTGTACGTGTATGGATGAGTATGCGTATGTGATGTATGGTATGTTTATGTGTATGTGTAGTGTATGTATGTGTACGTGTCGTACGTGTACGTGTACGTGTACGTGTACGTGTACGTGTACGTGTACGTGTACGTGTACGTAGTACGTGTACGTGTACGTGTACGTGTACGTATTGAGTAGTATGCAGTATGCATGTGTAGATGCGTGTGTTAGTGTAGTATGTGTACGTGTACGTACGTGTACGTACGTGTACGTTCGTGTACGTGTACGTACGTATGCGTATGATATGCGTATGTGTAGGCATGCGTATGCGTATGTTTGTATGTGTATGTGTATGTAGTGATGTAGTACGTGTACGTGTCACGTACTGTACGTGTACTGTGTACGTGTGTACGTGCGTGTACGTGTATGTCGGTAGTAGTGCGTATGTGTGCAGTGCTGTGCGTGTGCTGTAGTTTTGTAGTGTGTATGTGTATGTGTAGTGTACGTGTTCGGTGTACGTGTCGTCGTGTCTGTCGTGTCGTGTCGTGTGTCTGTGTGTACGTGTACGTGTAGTGCTGTGTCGTGTTGTGCTGTGTGTCTGTGTGCGTGTGTCTGTGTGTCGTCGTGTCTGTGTGTCTGTGTCTGTGTCGTGTGTCTGTGTGTCTGTGTGCTGTGTTTGTGTGTTGTGTCTGTGTGTCTGGTGTACGTGTCTGTCTGTGTGTCTGTGTCTGTGTGTCTGTGTGTCTGTGTGTCTTGTGTCTTGTGTCTGTGTGTCTTGTGTCTGTGTGTCTGTGTGTCTGTGTCTGTGTTGCTGTGTCTGTGTGTCTGTGTGTCTGTGTGTCTGTGTGTCTGTGGTGTCTTGTGTCTGTGTGTCTGTGTGTCTGTGTGTCTGTGTGTCTGTGTGCTGCTGTGTCTGTGTGTCTGTGTGTGTCTGTGTGTCTGTGTGTCTGTGTGTCTGTGTGTCTGTGTGTCTGTGTGTCTGTGTGTCTGCGTGTCTGTGTGTCTGCTGTGTCTGTGTGTTCTGTGTGTCTGGTGGTGCTGTGTGTCTTGTGTCTGTGTGTCTGTGTGTGTGTGTGTGTGTGTGTCTGTGTGTCTGTGTGTCGTGTGTGTGTGTGTCTGTGTGTCTGTGTGTCTGTGTGTCGTGTGGTGTGTCGTGTGTGTGCTGTGTGGTCTGTGTGTGTGTCACATGCGCGTGCATGGGTGTGTAGTGTGTATGTGTGTCTGTGATGAATCTTTCGTATGCAATGAAAAAACGATCACTCTAGATATCCGTGACAGGTGTTTACCTAATACCTGTGCTCCTTGGTGATTGGTAGAACTGTGGAGTAAGAGGTAAGTAGTGTTATTAAGTTTATTTCTCTTTATATATAAATTGTATTGGCCGTTTCGAAAGTGTCTAGCACATTTATGGATGGGTTATACTTTATTTGCTAAATGTAGCTACAGTATCACTTTATATACTATACACTTTCTAATACACATATATTAGAAAAGATTGTGTAGAAAAAACGCCAATTATACATACATATATATTTGATTCATTACTATACAAATAATTCTATTACCCTCACCTCGTTTTACACATTGCAACACAGTCGTGTATCTCCAAAAATTCCCTCGATTGTTCAGTGTCACAACCATTCATTTTTTTTCAGTCTTTCTAGTATGTGATTTATAAAATCTCGTTCCTAAGTAAATAAAGCTTGAATCAGTTGCATGTTGTGTTATTAATTAAAATTTAAATCATATGTTTAATGTCTGCGACTACTAATTGCATGAAGATCTTTAACTCTACATTTACTTGTTTTTTTTCTTTTAAACCATAATTTGAATTAAAACATTCAAAAAAGACCGATTATCATATAATTATACATTGCAATATTTTGCAATATCTTCAGTAATTGTTCACTTTTTGTATTAACTTTTATTAAGGGACATGTTACGTAATTATATTTTACTAGAATAGCTCTAATATGAATTATTTATTAACATAGGTATAAGTTTCAGTTTGAACATCTTGATAAACGTTTTATTTCATTATCAACGGTTAAGTTCTATAAATAGGACTATTATAGACAATAACAGAATTAAAGAATGGGAAGTTGAACAATTTATACTATATTTATCTGAGTCTAAGGAGATATATTGGTTTATTGCAATGTACAATGATGCACTCTGGTAAATTCATAATGAATGAATAAATGCTGTATAATATACATTTATACCTGCTCGAATTTGAATACGATATAATGTGGGTGCACATAAAATAATTATGCCTCGCTCCCTTTCTGTCTACGTTTTTCTGGCCCCATTTTCATCCTCTATTTTAATTTTTATCCAAATATTTTCAATGTTAACCTCTAGTTAGTGCCTTTTTGGTATTTCCATTCGGTATTTTCAAAGTTTATCCTTATTTTGGACTGTGGCTAGGCAACTCGTATACGTAATCTGGGCTTTCTTCCTCTAACTTTTCTGATGTCTGTGTTTTGTCAGTAAACAAGATGTTTGCATTCGTGTGTTACTCTGCTTAATTACCCTTTCCAGGCCGTCAATTTGTTTTTTCCATTTTTTTTCGCCATGTTATTTCAGTCATGTTGTTTGCGTGTGCCTTTTGGTTTTCCGTCATTTTGTTTGTGTTTGCCTTTTCTTGGCTTTCCGTAATCCTGTTTCCGTGTCTAGCCATCTTGTTTGCGCATCACTGTTTTTACTTTTGGCCATCTTGTTTCCGTGTTTAGCCATCTTGTTTTGCTATCTTCTTTCTGTGCGCTTTTCTGACTTTCCGAAATCTTGCTTACGTGCTCCGCACATGTGCCTTTTTAGCTTCCAACCTACATGACATATGTACGTATAGAAGGTTATACAATCGACTTTTTTTCACTATCGCTAAATCGACTTATTAGCTAATTTTACAACTTTTGTACAAGTTTCGCCAAGATCGGTCATCATGTCTGGATGTCTGTATGTCTATGTGGATGTATGTTAGTTTCAGAGGAAAAAAACCTACGTAATTAAAGTATTGTATTTAAGCTTGTTCTCATTTGGCTTGGAGCTGATTAGATTTTGGGAATAATCCAGCGGTGAAGAGGGAGAGTTTATTAGAGGCAGTTCTTGGTTTTTATCAATTGTTTCTAAAACATATCGATTAATTATGTTCTATGCAATTTCTTGATATGACGCGTAATTTAGCGGCAAAAAATTCCTAAGGTAGAATTTAAGTGTTAGTTTAAATTTTTTCATTATCTGAACAACGATTAATTAATTTTATAAGAAAAAGTGTAGACGTATTTTTTAAAGAAAATTTAATTTTACATAAATTTTCTTTATAAGTTTTTTAATGTAAAGCGAAATAAATGTAAAAATTAAATAAATATGATTGAAAATGCTGTATGATGTATTTGTATATTAATATCTACCTGACATGAAGTTTTAAACGTCATTCTGAATTAGATTATTGTTTTTGTTTTTACAATGTTGTCTGTTTTCGTTATGATTGTAGAAAAGAGGTTGCATAGTTAACCTAAAAAAATTGAAATCAAAATTATTTCATTTCTTTTAATTTAAGTTAGCATCTATGTAGGTGTCTATTAACCTCTATCTGTCATGAAGTTTTAAACATCTGTTTGACATAGATTATTGTTTTGTATTTACAATGTTGACTATTTTCGTAATTAACTTCTTATAAGAGAGGTTAAATAATTATCTTACAAAAATGTTCATTTCTTTTAATTTTTATTTTGTAGGTTGGAAGGTCGCGTGGTGTTCCACACCAGATATTTTGGCTTTGCAGCTGTCTAGTTCCTGTGTGTCTTTTTAGCTTAAAGCGCATGTAACTGAATGCAACATCTTCAACTCGTCGCAATAAGGACGTTGAACCATCAGCTGTACACACTAATCGAAATAAGGCGTTTTTTTATCACTATAAGGATCTTCTTGCATCATCCGTAGTACATAATCATCAAAATAAGTTGTTTTTTAATCGTAATATAACGACTGCTGTGTACACAGCTGTGCTTCGGCCATATTTAAAAATCAAAGTTTCAAATATGTTTTATTAAACAAAAAACCTATTTATGCAACAGAAAAAGTTTATAATTTATACAAAAACTCAAATATGTGTTTTGTTGAAACACGGTAAATACATTGTTGGCTGTTTAGGTCAAATCCATTTTTTTTATTTTGTCATTGCTTTCTCTTTTTCTTCTTCATTTTTTATGTTTTGGTAGCATGGATAGTACCCTTTTCTACAGTTCCATGCTTTTTCCTGACACTTTTCTACTTTATGGCCTTTCGGTTTGTACTCTTCAGGCGAGTCTTGTGAGGACAAAATTTTTTCTACTAGATCTGTATCTATTGTTCCATCATCCTTACGAATTACGTAATCTTCCATTTTTCTGGAATATACGTGTACTTCACAGATCTCTCTGGGACCAACAATGGATCTTCTATAATGTAGGTCATCTGGTGTTTTTTGTTTAAATCAATCCTCAGTATGCGAAAGGTTTGTATTTTGCGGAGCAATCTGTCTTGTTAGATATTTTGTCTAGATCCTGTCTCGGGGATTCTTAAACAAGATTGGTTGACCTTGGCAGAAATGTCCCTTTGTTCAAATCGTTCATCGAATGTGTTTTGCGTGAGGAATAATATACTTAGTTTTCTATGATGACATTTCTTTGTGAAGATATTCATCACAAAGCATTTGTCTTCAGCATTAGGTTGTCAATTCTGTTTAGTACAAGTTTTACACCGTCGTGTCCAGTAAATATTGCCGAAATTCCACTTTAGATATTTGAATAATGGCTGCCACCTCTGTAGAACCAAATAAATCTTTTACAAGCTGTATCGCAAACAGTTTTGACGTTTTTAAGAAATTGTAAGATAAAATGTGATTTCCCGAAAAAAGGGATGCTTGGTCTGTCCTTCCATCTTAAGTCTCTAAATAAAGGGCGAGTCATATGAAAGTTATATTAACCTTGGTCAACCATACTATTACGTAAGGTGACGATGTGAAAGTTATATTAACCATAAACAAGAGTTATGTGACAATGAGTCATGTGGAAATCATTTTACCTTGTATAAATTTAAGTGTTTTTCTAATAAGGATACATTAAAAAGGCCGCGAATCATTCTTTTTATAATTATGAGAACGATGTAACAGATATTCTAAATAGCAAACGTTAACCCATTCTTACCCAGAATTATTTTGGTCAAAGATACCAATTTCCTGATAACAATGTATGTGAATAATAGAACATAAAAAAATTTTTAAAAAATTAGATTACAGTTTAGAATATTTGGCATGGCTCGTTAACGGCCCCTTGGGCTTTAGAAGTTATATTTTGGTAGAAACTGAAAGTATGTGTGTGTAATGACATTTATTTCAAAACAATTAAAAACTCTTTTTTACAAAAATCAAAAGAAATTTTTATTTATAAAAAGTTTCAAAACATTTATCGTGCAGTGGAACATTATGCGCGTAACATGATTTGGTCGTCGTATTACTACAACTTTGACATCTGCATCTGCCTTGCTGCGTCAAAATGATATGTCGTCCGCTACCAATTCATGGTTTCTTATAGATGCCCTTTTTGGACCTGGTGTTAGATTTCTTTTGCCATACTTCGCAGTGTTTGACAGAGTTTTGTTCGCAATAACAGTTTGTCATCGGCACAGCCATATTCTCGAACCAAATATCAGGCATTGGTGACACAAACAACAGAAAGTGAAAATACTATGGGTATGTACCATTTTCTTCCTCGAAATGCGATGCGATAGTTAGAAATGTGATTACCCATTTAATCTACACCACCCATACAGTAATTGTGTTTACCAACTATGGAAGGCTGAGGAATATTAACTTTACTCTTCTCTTTCACAGAATATCGTTTGCATTTCGTGACTGGGTCAATTCCAAAATCATTGGATAATAACGTGACCGCACTATTATCTTTCCAGCGAAGCCTAACGACATTATTTATAGCATCCAGTGCGCTACACACACCTCCCCTTTCAATCTTTGCATTATTGAAGTTTCTATTAGTTTACATTTATCAGTTCTATTTTCACGAACAATGCTAGTAGGCCCAAAAACGATTTGTTCCAACTGTCTGATAAGTTTTCCAGAAGTGAATAAATTATCGGAGAACAAAGATATATTTTGATCCTGGTAGTTGGTTTTCAAAATATTAGTAAAATGAAACCAATGATTCTCCGAAGCCCATTCATTCAACTCGATTCATATTTTTCTCTTTACCTTGGTATACTTGAAATTATAAACAGTATCCGACCTTGAAATCAGCTACTCAAGCTTTGTACCCGAAGCGCACGAGTTTCCCACGGATAAATTGTTTGCATCCATAAATTATCATCTATAGACACATTACTGTTCACAGGTGTATAACGAATAAACTGAGCATTTGGGGCATCAATAAGATATCGAATGTTACGTAGTTTGTCATCAAGCGGCAAATGTATCATTGTCAGCAGCATGGACGTGGCGGAATATCTCCTCAAATCAGTTTCTACGCTTCTACGCATATAATCTGATGCTAAATCATTGTGAACATCTTTGGCAGTTTCCCAATACATTCCTCTCCGACTTAGTGGCGCCTATCCACACAAAAGTAAGATTCCTACAAATGTATATATCTCATCCACTTTTAGTTAAAAATTTGGTTTTTTGGGGCATACATGCAGGAAAACTGCATTAAGTTTTGAACAATATTCGGAGTCTAAAGAATTTCAAAACACTCCAAAGGAGGACTGTGTCCTGACATTGACAACAAACTCACAAATTTGAAATACTGTTTATTTGATTTTTTACAAATCTTCTCCACCTTGCCTTGACTAAGTTCAATTCTTTTGGAATGCATAGATTTGGTTCTTGTTTTTCTTTTTTGGGTACTAGAATTTCTGTAGGTTCATTAATTTCCGGCAAGTCGGTTGTTGCATTCGAAGCAAAAAGGTTACTATTATCATAAAAAAATTCAACCTCAGTTAGCTGTGAGAGACATAGACGATTTGGATTGTGGCATTCCTCATCCCCTAAGTCATTCGCACTTTCTTCTCCGTCGTCAGGTGGTAAAATAACAATACCATCCTGTATTTGATCAACTGTTTTAATATTTTCGATTTCTTCCAAAAGCTCCGCTGCGGTGAGAGGACGTTTCCAGAAAAAAAGTACTTGTCAAGCCCAAACCCAGTCGAATTTTAGTGGGCTGTATGTGGCAACTATGTTTAATCGAGGGAATAAACCTAACCTGTACTTACAACATTGTCTTCTAAACCTACTTTATATTGGAAAATACACGATTTTTTTTATACGACGTACTCACCAATTTCCAAATGATGACATTGCATACGGTAATAGTACATTACAAAATAAGTTGCATAAGACCAGTTTTGAAGCAATAATTCAAGTTTAAAAACGAGTGGCATAGCTACGACTTTTTTTAAAAGTGAAAATTTGATCTAGTCGCCTTCTGTTTTATACAAATTCTGTGACGAACACGAACATGGAAGACAATCAAAATAATCTTGCATGTACGCCCCTGAAATACGTGAAAGTGCCAAAAATACGGTCGCGAATTTGCTCACATCAAAGTTTTCCACTGGACGCGTCCTGTTTTTGGCACATTTTGTAAGAGTGACATGCATGATATAATTCCCGATTAAGCTTTTCCAACCTAAAAATGTTCGTAAAATGTTCTGTGAATGGTTATAATGCCATCGGAGATGATGACGTCGCATTTGTTAATGTCTATTAAAGAATCAAAATGGAAGCAAGCAGTAATTAAGGGCCGGTTCTGGACCAGTTCAAGGTCACTCGCCCTCTGGTGGTGAGAAATGTAAGCTTTTGGATTTCTTCAAGGCCAAACTTTTGGCGGGAAATTTAAATTTCAGGAGCTCGCTAAAAAAAATTGCAATGTCACATCCTCATTTTTGGCGGGAAATTTGTCAAGGTTAGAAGCTAAAAATAGAAATTGCAATGTCATCATATTACAATTCTTAGAAGTCTAAAAATAGTGCGGTCAAAGGTTATTGACCCATAGGGGTATCGTATGACAATTCTTAGAAGTATAAAAATAGAATCAATTCATGGAAACAAGAAGAATGCGTTGTCTATGCTAAAAAGTAGACCAAGGTCGAATGGTGCTTATTAATTTGGGTCAAGGTGGAATAATTTACTAAACTAAAAGTAGGTGTGTGTATTTAACAAGTTGTCATAGGTACTTAAGTCAAGGACACATTTTTGTGATATAAACCACAGCGGGTGTGTTGAGATCAGTCAGTTAGCAACTTGTAATTGTTAAACATGGAATTAGCAGGGTTAAAGCAAAACACCCACTGCAAACTTTTTAAAAGTGCATGTGACTTCGAGATATCAAAAAGGTATAAAGTGATTAATGTGGGAGTAATAAATACTAAGCATGGTGAACGTATAGTGATGGAAACGGATGATTTTAAATGTATATTACCTCAACGCTTTTATGAGTATTTGAAACAAGAAAATCGAATGGAAGGATTTAAAACGCAGCTAAACACGAGGGATGTCTTCATGGGTAGTTTTGGTGCAGTCGGGAAAACAACAAACAACATTTAGTTTTTAATAGTAGTACCACAACCCCACCCGCATGATTTAACTAAAATGATTTCTTAAACAGCGTTTAGTCCTAGTGCAATTGCAAGCAAGTACAGTAGTTATAATGCAGGCAGCAATAACATCATTTCTGGAACGATCCAAAATCAGAAGTTCACCGTTATATATGGATACCCCACATAGTTGCAATAACAATTTTACTTTGTGTTGTTGGTGCTGTCAAAATAGTGATGGTGGTAATAGAAGTAAAAATGAAGAGAAACACGATGAAGGCTATTCTTCTGACACTGACAGACAGCCATATGATTTATCTGAGGTGTATAAACAAGCAGCTAATGAATACTTAATCGATTGTATTTATTATAAACTATCGAACGATACTCATCATGCAAAACATATGAAATTGGATACAGTACGCACCTCAAGCTTGCACCAGTAGTGCGTATTGGGTGTGCTAACTGATCAAAGCAATAATGTAGTGTTGGATATGAAGGAATGGAATGAGCTTCTAAGATGGCATTCATATGTAGAATTACAATTTTTCCGATCCCAAGAAATTGAAAATAAAATTGACTGGTCAAATGTAAACGAAGAAGAAGATATAATCTATGATCAACATTATGAATCTCTATCTAGCAATCTTGGTATTTATTACAATTGGGAATTAATTAAAGGATATGACAGAATTTTGAAAACTGTTATGATAGAAAACTACAACTGCTGTTCTTGCACATTCAACTCACATAGTATAGAAGAACTATTCAATTTAAAGGATATAATAAGCTATAGATTGGAATTTCTTGAATCTTACAATCTGGTGTGTTTTGATGAAAAGTTCATACAACAAGTTTTTGACTACCGTCGTTTTCGTGAGAAAGAATTCCGTGGTGGTGACATTTATAAAGATATTGATGATGTTATAAATGCTAAGTATAATATTAATTCACATAACACTGTATGTTTAATGGAAATTTTGTATTATCGTCCTGCTTATCTAATGTATAGCATTTACTGAATGAAGAAATAACTATGATTTGGTTTTCTCAATTTAGGTATAAATACCCCGTTCTATCCATCCAGGTAAACAATGCTAGTTAAGAAGCGAAAGAGTGTAGGTGGTGGTGGTGGCTTAGTGAATGGTCTAATCAATAAACTTTCGTTTGAATTGCATTTACCTGGTTACCAGTATTGCGGTCCTGGTACAAAGTTAGAAAAACGATTCGCACGCGGTGACCCCGGTATTAATCACTTAGATGCTCAATGCAAACTTCATGATATCAGTTACAGAGATTACCGAGATTTAGAAAGTAGACATAAAGTAGATAAAATTTTGCAACAAAAAACTTGGGAGCGCTTTAAATCATTAGACGCAACGTTAGGTGAACGAACTGCAGCTTTAGCAGTCAGTACCATCATGAAAGCAAAGAGAAAATTGGGAATGGGGTGTAAACGTCGATCTAATCTGAAGAAGAAATGCAATGGTAGAAATTTATTGCATTTACGAAAAACAATAGCTAAAAAAATTAAACCTAACGGAAATTTCAGACACAATAAAGTCACCTCTTTCAACGGCAAAACGTGTGGTAAAAAGGTTAGGAGGAAAGAAAAACATTAAAGTTCCTAGAGTAATTCCTCTACCTAAACAAGGAGGGTTTTTACCATTTCTTATTCCGTTATTCGCAGGATTATCAGCAATCGGTGCTTTAGCTGGCGGTGCATCAGGAATTGCTAAAGCAGTCAATAATGCTAGAAATGCTAAAAAATTGCAGGAAGAGACATCGCGCCATAATCGCATAATGGAATCGGTCGTTATAGGCTCCATGAATAAGAAAGGCGGTGCACTAGATCTAAAACCAAACAAATCTGGTGGTGGTGCATTATACTTAAAACCGTTTCCAAAAAACTGTATAGATTACCAGGAAGACCGTTAACGGATACTGATTTAAAGAAATACCCCAAAAACGTACCGTACTTTAGGGATATTTTTATGAGAGATAGCATGCCTAAATTGCCACGGAAAAATGAATCTGGAATTATTAACTTAGATAGCCAAAGAGGACCAGGTTTGCTACAAATAACGTGGTAAAAAGGTATGGTATTACGATAGTTTCGGTAATATTCGACCACCAAACGAAGTGGTTAACTACTTTCGGGGGTGTAAAATATATTATCATTACAACCAAGATCAAGAGTTTAATACAATTATTTGCGGACTCCTATGCCTACAATTTTTATATAAATAATCAGCACAACATCAAATTTTCTCAGTTATCTCAATAACATTCAGTTTAGAAGGTGTTGGTAACACCTAGCTACAACTTCTATCCACCGATAGAGCTAGATTTGGGGAAGAAATACGTCATTGGATTGGTTGGATTTTACGGCTGCAACAGCATTAGAAACATTTATACAGGCAACGATAGATTTTATTTTAGAACAAATCCATCTCATTTGCAAGTGATTAATATTCCACACGGTGCATATGAGTTAGATCAAATAAACGATTATCTAAAATCTAAAATACCCACAGAAAAGTTTATCATTAGACCAAACAACAATACACTTAAATGTGAGATAAACAGTTCATTTGAGATTGATTTTACTAAAGAAAATTGTATTGGGCGCATGCTAGGGTTTGAGTCTAAAATATTAGAACCAAATATTTTACATACATCTGCGTTAGACATCCAAATACTTAAACACACTAATCTACACGTAGAGTGCAACATTATAAAGAGATCTTATCGAAACGGGAAACCTGTTAAAGTATTACATAAGATTGATGTTTCAGTTCCTTCAGGTTATCGTCTAGATAAAACTCCAAGCAATACTCAATATTTAGAAGTAAACACTGACATTATTAGTAATATAACAATTAATTTTTCCTAATCAAAAGGGTGAACTAATAGACTTTGGTGGAAGTGAACCATTCACTGTACGCTTAGAACTAAAAGAACATGGGTCTGAGAATTAATCCAGGACCAATTCCATCTTTCAAAAACTCATATAAAAGACATCATCCCTACAGTAAGTCATTAATTAGTCATTAACCTTCATTGCGGTTAACATCTGCAGAGAAATACTTTTTAACGTCAATTGGTTTAAAAGTTCTCAACCACAATGGCAGAATCGTTAAACGTCTTTCAAAACGTACATTTTGATGATACTATAATTAAATCAGATATTCACACATATCTTCCATATGGATACGAATCTTAATTCAAAGTCAAGATCTAATTACGGCTACTTATGATAGTTTTCTGTACATAGAAGGTAAACTTGAGCTCAAAAAAGAAGATGAAAGAAAAGCATGCAGCTTAACCAACAATTTCCCGAACTTTCTTTTCGAACAAATTCGTTATGAGTTAGGTGGTCAGAGTGTGGATGTTTGTAGAAATTCAGGAATAACATCTACGCTTAAGGGATATATTTCTTATACGGCAAGCAAAAGCAAAGCACTAAGTCATTTGGGATGGTCACCAAAGAATGAAGAACCATTACAAGTAGAATTCGATGAGCAAAATGGAGAAAAATCTTTTACAGCATGCATACCATTGAACCACATATTTGCAATAATGAAGGATTATCGTGAGGTAATCGTGAATATGCGCCAAGAGTTGGTTTTAATTCGATCTAGAAGCGATACAAACTGTTACTATGGTGAAGTTGATGCCGCAATAACCTTAAATAAAATTCAATGGAAAGTACCGTACTTAACACTTAGTGATGCTGCGAAACTTAACTTGTTTCAAGGAATCAATAAAAATTCTATTATTACTGTTCCATTTCGTCAATGGGAGTTATATGAATTACCTTCTTTAAAACAGGCAACCTCAGACATATGGCCAATAAAAACATCAACGCAACTGGAAAAACCACGTTGGATAATTGTTGCATTCCAACAAGGTAACAGGTATACAAGGTCAGGAAGGGCCGGAAATTTTGATCACATTAACATCAAAAATTTTAAAGTACATCTGAATTCTGAGTATTATCCATATGAAGCAATGCATTTGAACTTCAGTGGTAACCAATAAATACCTGCCTATGGCAATTTTTTGAAATTTCGATGTGATTACTATGGTGAAGATGATAAATATGCATTATTCAACTATTCCGAATTCAAATCATGTCCAGTATATGTAATGGACTGCTCTAAACAAAATGAATCCTTAAAAAACTCAACAGTAGACATCAAATTGGAAATGGAATCTCTAACACCTTTCGATAATGGAATTGTTGTCTATGGTCTCATTCTCTATGATGCTATTGTGCAGTACAGCCCACTCACTGGGGAAGTGAAAAAGTTATAGTTATTGTAATATAGCCTAGTATATAAATAAAAATGTTGTAATTATGCGTTTAGTTTTATTTCATCCACTAACGATGAAAGTAGTTGCTCAAAAACAAAAACCATCAATTCAAAATCATGACTTTGATGAAAAGTCTATTACTTCAAAACATGGTGGTTTACTTCCTAATAGTATACGTGGTATTATACATATGTAGCCCCTCCCATTGTAGTAAAACAAACGCAATGATCAGTCTGATTACCGAGAAAAATGGCTTGAAATTTAAACATGTATACGTATACTCTAAGTCATTGAATCAAAACAAGTACAAACTTTTACAGGAAATCTTACTTCCAATGAGGGATATAGGTTACTTTACCTTCAGTGATAATCAAGATGTGCAAAATCAAACTCTATTTTTATCTTCGATGATATCGCTTGTGAAAATCAAAATAACATAAGGGCATATTTTTCTATGGGTAGACATAACGATATTCACTGTTTCTATTTGGGTCAAACTTACAGTAAAATTCCAAAGCAATTAATTCGTGACAATGCGAAGCTAATTATATTATTTGGGCAAGATGAATTAAACCTAAAACATGTGTATGAGGATCATATAAGTCCAACCACAAGCATGAAATCATTTCGGGACATGTGTTCAAAATGCTGGGTAGATCTGTTTGGTTTCATGGTCATAAACAAGGATGCTGAAGTTAATAATGGTCGCTATAGGAAAAGATTTGATGAATATATAATACCTTAAACTGCTTACAGTAGTTTAGTAGGTACTGATCTGTTTAGGTATTAACAGCTTGTGTAAACAGCTATCTGTTCGAGGTAAACCGGTATCTGTTCAGCAAACCCGTTTTACTACAATGGATAACAAGGAAATGATATTAAAGAAAAAAATGATTCAGGTTCGTAAAATAATACAGCAGAAGTATAACAGTATTAAGACTGCTCGCATTGATAATGAAAGAACATTCGAAAGTAGTTATAAGCCTTTAATAGAACCTCTTAACTGAAATAGTAAATAAAATCGATAAAAAAACACCTAAAAAGGAGTCTATTGGCGTTAAACCCAAAAAAACACCCGTATTCATATTTCCAAGGAAGCACGCTACTATCCCCACTAGTTCGCTAGCTCAAATTCAACGGACCCCAGGCCTCACTCCATTAGGTGATTCAAGTAAGGGTGCTACTAGTCCAAAGGTCAGCTTCCGTTTTTTCAAAGAAATCCTCCCCCAAGTCTTCCATCTTTCTTAGATACATCCGTCGTGGGAGAGATTAATACTGGGGAGGAAGAAGAAGAACTGCCTAGTAACGCAGATGATTCCCATAATGAACCCATCTCAGAAGAATTTCTCGAGCAGTACAATGAATTGCGTATATATGTTGAACGTATTTTGAAGAATACTGAAGGTGATATTGATCATACGTATGGAGTCCACTATAATACCAAAACTAACAAATGGACAATTGGTAATACACCCATCACAATTAAAGGAGACGATATAATTATTAAAGGTGTCACGTATAAAGGGACTCCAGGATTATATGATCTGCTTATTATGAATGAACCCGATTTAAGTCTAGTAAAGTCAACTATTTTAGAGGCTACGAATGTAGTAAGGCGAGATTATGACGTAAGTGCACAGATTCGAGGAAGCCGCAGCAGAAAGTATACACAAATAATAAAACCCTTGCTATCATCATCATCATCATCACCCACGACCAAGGGAGGTGGAGCTATGTTTTTTAAGGAATTAACAAACAGACCTATTGAATATAAATATTGGAATGATATACATGAACTAATTCGTGATCTGGAGGTATTGTGGGCAGAAAAATTAGCGGGAAACACAGGTGTTGTAAATGACATAATATCAATTGCAGAAGAACTATATGAAGATGGATACATTGAAAAACCGAACAACCGCTTTCTAAACAATATAAATGAGAATGCATTGATGTCGACATGTCACAACTAAAATGCCCTTGACAAATTTGGACGTTCATATGTCCAGTATCAATTCAAGAAACTAACCCCTCAGTTTAAACTGATTGATGCTAATCAATTTGATATTGAGTATAAGAGACTCAGCAATGTGCCCGATCCCATAGATCCTCAAGATGTCATCACAAAGGAATACTATTTATCAACAAGGTTTGATTTGGATGGCAATCGTTTGACACAGTTGGCTGACCCTGAAGAAGATGGTGATGCTATAAGTAAAGGATACCTTGATTTCTGTTTACAAGCAGTTCAGAAAACTTTCAAAGGAAACGCTAACGCTTATCTAGCGCTGGAGGAAAAACTACATCAACTTAAAGAAATTGTGGATAAATTAGCACCATGTCCAAATTACAACTCGTCAACGAATTGCACAAACCTGCACGAAAAAATTTTAAACGAAGGCGAACAATAATTAGAGGTTTTGATGATCTTTGGCAAGCAGATTTAGCTGAATTTAACACATATGCCAAACAAAATAAGGGTTATAAGTATATATTAGTGGTTATCGACTGTTTTTCGAAATACTTATGGACTAAAGGATTAAAAACGAAAACAGGTCAAGAAGTTACCAAGGCCATGCAAACAATCTTCAAAAAAGGACGGAAACCTACCAATTTGCAGACAGATGCAGGAAAAGAATTCTACAATAAGCATCTTACTAAACTAGTGCAGCGTTATGGAGTAAATCATTACTCCACCTATAGCACAGATAAGGTTGCAATTGCGGAACGTGTTATCAGAACCATTAAGGGTGCTCTATATAAGTCATTTAGCCTACAAGGTAAATACAAATGGATTGATACAATTGATACCATAACCATGTATTATAACAATCGTAAGCATAGAACTATCGGAATGAAGCCCAAAGATGTCGGTAATCATACAAAGCTAGAGGCACATAAAAATATTCGATAGGAATCGATATTCTGTGGGTGACATAGTACGAATCAGTAAATTTAAAAATATTTTCGCCAAAGGATACACACCCAATTGGTCTAGTGAACTATTTAAGATTGTGAAAGTTCGCATTACTAACCCCACTACGTACATGCTGGAAGACATGAGGGAAAGCCTGTACTGGGAGGGTTTTATGAACATGAATTACAAAAAACGAAGTATCCCGATGTATATCTAGTAGAAAAAGTGCTTCGCTCCAAGAATAATAAGTTATTCGTAAAGTGGTGGGGATTGGATGAAAGATCATGGATCAATAAGGATGATATTGTTTTATAACATTTAACCTGTACTTTGTGAAACAAGTTACTTATATTAGTTACATAGTTTGTAGAAAGGATGTAGCTCTTAGATGAAATAAAACACACAAAAAATAATAGTATTTTATTTTTAAATATTACATTTATTTTAAAATTTCGTTATCTTATAAAGTGAACCTAAAGTACTTCTATAATCACTTAAATTACTGGATGGCCATATCCCCGAATCTGGCCCACACCTCCATCCCAAGCAGGAATTTGAATTTGTTTCACCTTTATTGATGTTGTCTAGTATCCAGTAATAAATTTTGTGGTACTCATCGTTTTCCCACGGTTGAAACTTATAGTTGATATTTTGTTCTAATAATATTTCAATCAAAATATCGAGGCACTTGTAGTTAGCATAATATGCCGATTTCTCAATACATTCAGTTATAATAAATACAGTGTCCTTGTAAGCAATATTTTCTAACGTAGATTTAACATTTGTTGAATCATGAACCCTTAATAAATCATATAGATACATTTTTAACGGTATGTCACCAAGTACACTCATATCGTCTAAGATCCTATCTACTTTATCAAAAGTTAATGAATTGTAGCCTTTATCGGTACACAATTTCATAAAACTTTTAATGGTGTCGTCTAATTTAATTTTTTTATCAAATAATGTCTTAATAATTTCATTTGCACACTTTGAGTTTATAGCACACTCATCAGGAATAACAATATATTGCAATACATTCAGTATAAATAAATAGCTTTCGGGGGAGGACTTTCCCAACAAATAACGCTTCAGGTATTTTCTGTAGATTTTATCACTATTGTACCATAGCTCTTCCTGCAATTTGTCTTCAAGACTGTTTATAATGATACAATTGTTTTCTGAAACAGAAGACGAATAAAATGCTATGTAAAGTTAAAGCCCCAAGGTCTAGTATCAGTGAAATTGAAATTTACTAATCGTTTATCATCACAAGGATTAAGTACTACTTTATTCTGTTTGAATGTAAACACATCATGTTTCTTTGATCTTATCAGATGCTGATAACGCCTTATTATGTCACCATCAAACAAAATATTTTATAATCATTTATCGTAATCTGTTTGACACTTGCGGGTAGAACCATTTGATTTTTACAACTTTCCTACAAATTCCAACATAATCGCGCCATGATTTTCATCTTTCATTATGTTGTAAATGACATAATATCAATTGCAGAAGAACTATATGAAGATGGATACATTGAAAAACCGAACAACCGCTTTCTAAACAATATAAATGAGAATGCATTGATGTCGACATGTCACAACTAAAATGCCCTTTGACAAATTTGGACGTTCATATGTCCAGTATCAATTCAAGAAACTAACCCCTCAGTTTAAACTGATTGATGCTAATCAATTTGATATTGAGTATAAGAGACTCAGCAATGTGCCCGATCCCATAGATCCTCAAGATGTCATCACAAAGGAATACTATTTATCAACAAGGTTTGATTTGGATGGCAATCGTTTGACACAGTTGGCTGACCCTGAAGAAGATGGTGATGCTATAAGTAAAGGATACCTTGATTTCTGTTTACAAGCAGTTCAGAAAACTTTCAAATGAAACGCTAACGCTCATCTAGCGCTGGAGGAAAAACTACATCAACTTAAAGAAATTGTGGATAAATTAGCACCATGTCCAAATTACAACTCATCAACGAATTGCACAAACCTGCACGAAAAAATTTTAAACGAAGGCGAAAAATAATTAGAGGTTTTGATGATCTTTGGCAAGCAGATTTAGCCGAATTTAACACATATGCCAAACAAAATAAGGGTTATAAGTATATATTAGTGGTTATCGACTGTTTTTCGATATACTTATGGACTAAAGGATTAAAAACGAAAACAGGTCAAGAAGTTACCAAGGCCATGCAAACAATCTTCAAAAAAGGACGGAAACCTACCAATTTGCAGACAGATGCAGGAAAAGAATTTTACAATAAGCATTTTACTAAACTAATGCATCGTTATGGAGTCAATCATTACTCCACCTATAGCGCAAACAAGGCTGCAATTGCGGAATGTGTTATCAGAACCATTAAGGGTGCTCTATATAAGTCATTTAGCCTACAAGGCAAATACAAATGGATTGATACAATTGATACCATAACCATGTATTATAACAATCGCAAGCATAGAACTATCGGAACGAATACCAAAGACGTTGGTAATCATACAAAGCTAGAGGCACATAAAAATATTCGATAGGAATCGATATTCTGTGGGTGACATAGTACGAATCAGTAAATTTAAAAATATTTTCGCCAAAGGATACACACCCAATTAGTCTAGTGAACTATTTAAGATTGTGAAAGTTCGCATTACTAACCCCACTACGTACATGCTGGAAGACATGACGGAAAAGCCTGTACTGGGAGGGTTTTATGAACATGAATTACAAAAAACAACGTATCCCGATGTATATCTAGTAGAAAAAGTGCTTCGCTCCAAGAATAATAAGTTATTCGTAAAGTGGTGGGGATTGGATGAAAGATCATGGATCAATAAGGATGATATTGTTTTATAACATTTAACCTGTACTTTGTGAAACAAATTACTTATATTAGTTATATAGTTTCTAGAAATGGATGTAGCTCTTAGATGAAATAAAACACACAAAAAATAATAGTATTTTATTTTTTAAATATTACATTTATTTTTAAAATTTCATTATCTTATAAAGTGAATCTAAAGTACTTCTATAATCACTTAAATTACTGGAAGGCCATATACCCGAATCTGGCCCACACCTCCATCCCAAGCAGGAATTTGAATTTGTTTCACCTTTATTGATGTTGTCTAGTATCTAGTAATAAATTTTGTGGTACTCATCGTTTTCCCACGGTTGAAACTTATAGTTGATATTTTGTTCTAATAATATTTCAATCAAAATATCGAGGCACTTGTAGTTAGCATAATATGCCGATTTCTCAATACATTCAGTTATAATAAATACAGTGTCCTTGTAAGCTATATTTTCTAACGTAGATTTAACATTTGTTGAATCATGAACCCTTAATAAATCATATGGATACATTTTAAGCGGTATCTCACCAAGTACACTCATATCGTCTAAGCTCCTATCTACTTTATCAAAAGTTAATGAATTGTAGCCTTTATCGGTACACAATTTCATAAAACTTTTAATGGTATCGTCTAATTTAATTTTTTTATCAAATAATGTCTTAATAATTTCATTTGCACACTTTGAGTTTACTCATCAGGAATAACAATATATTGCAATACATTCAGTATAAATAAATAGCTTTCGGGGGAGGACTTTCCCAACAAATAACGCTTCAGGTATTTTCTGTAGATTTTATCACTATTGTACCATAGCTCTTCCTGCAATTTGTCTTCAAGACTGTTTATAATGATACAATTGTTTTCTGAAACAGAAGACGAATAAAATGCTATGTAAAGTTAAAGCCCCAAGGTCTAGTATCAGTGAAATTGAAATTTACTAATCGTTTATCATCACAAGGATTAAGTACTACTTTATTCTGTTTGAATGTAAACACATCATGTTTCTTTGATCTTATCAGATGCTGATAACGCCTTATTATGTCACCATCAAACAAAATATTTTTATAATCATTTATCGTAATCTGTTTGACACTTGCGCGGGTAGAACCATTTGATTTTTTTACAACTTTCCTACAAATTCCAACATAATCGCGCCATGATTTTCATCTTTTATTAAGCCAGGGACTTTTTTATTTACTAATGAAATTCCAAAGATATTGTTGGGGCTATAATCAGATGTATCGAATTTATCAATGTCCTATTTAATGCATTCATAGATATTGGGAACTGAAAAGGCGTATATGAGGCTACCCGTATCATGTACAAGAGCTTAGCATTATGATCAAACTTGGGTAGCGTGTAACCGTAATGAAAATTGTATAAAAAGTTTTTGAAACGTCTGAAACACTGAATCCTGCATATATTTGGTTTATTGAAATATACTTCTAGCTTATTCATTTGAATGATAAGCATATCATTATCAAATATTGTACAGCTATGAAAATTTGGTTTTGCTACGTAAGCACGAGCACCATAGCGACCCTCCCATTTCGTTACTAAACGTATATCCTTATGTTTACGTACATTTTCCATCAGCTTCCCAAAAACGCTATTAATCATTAATTTATAAAAATTCTTATCAAATTTATTTTGAGATTGCTGGTGCATGATGGTATTTAAATCGATATATTTTTTTAACCACGAGAACTGTTTAAAACGTCATACACGGTGTACTTTTATCAACTTTAATCCATATTTTAAATATACTTGCAAATTTCTGTAATGAATTACATAGTTATGTTTAGGATACAACGTAAGCAATAATTTCTTCATTTTGGAATCAGATACGGGTGGTACCATATGTTCTGGTGCCAATGGTAGATCACAGTGACTCTCATGTAATTCTATGGGATAGTCTAAATCACACTCGACCATATAGCCAATTTCCGAATCATCGGGATGGTTTATTAAATCTAAAGTTTCAAAATTATCAACAAAAGAAAAATCACCAAATGGTAGAAATTCTGACATGGTGGCTCCATATAAATTATTTACGTCGTAGTACATAAAACACACACTTTCGGAAGTGTGATCAAATTTTTCCCCCATGTACTTATTGTTAGCTTTAGCATATCGATTAGAAAATTGAGCAACACCACCTCTAATTCCTCTCTCAATAAACATCAGCATATCAATGTCTGTAAATAGTTCTAACTGTACTTGTGTAATTTTAAGCATAGCATCGAATGCCAAACCGGGGGCTGTATAATAGTGCAGAGGATCAAGTTTATAAGTACTTAAACAGTTTGTCGAAAGTTTTCGAAAATGTCTGCTAACAATAGAACGTCCGCTTTTAGATACAAATCCGAGTAATTCCCTAACGATTTAATATTAAATCTGTTACAAACATTAAGTGCATGTGCAAAACTTGCATAATTGATTCCCTCATTAGTGAGATGACTGAAAAACGCTTCCTTGGGAGGGAGTCTGGTCTCGCTTAATTTTTCCCAAGAACCGAGATATTCATAAGGAAACACACCTTTGCGAACTAGTAGCGAAAATTCTTCGGCATCGTTACAATTAGCGTGGGTAATCATTTTTTTACTATTTTCCAAATAGTCCGACAACTTTTCAATACTACTACTCATAAATCTGAAAGAGTCAGTAAATCTAAACCTAATTTTAGTGCCTTGTATTCTTTGTATTCTTTCTTTGTTTATGGGTAGCAGTGAAATCTCACCGGGAACAGTAGCCAATTCTCTAATGAGGAAATGACTATCATAACCTGACAAATTATGAAACACGACTGGAAATGTGGAGTCTTTATAGTTTAGGTTACAATTCTGATGTGATGCTCCTCGAAATGCACCAGTAAAATGGTTATGGATCCTAACTTTATATCATAATCAGTAAATGGTTTTTCGCAAATGTGGCAAATCGTGCTTTCAAAGTGCTCAACCTGATTGGGAGTTAAAGTATCCATAGGTATTATTTTATTGATTATTTCGGTAGTCCAATGTGCAATACTTTGAAGCTCTTTAACAAACCATTGAATGCAATCGTTTCTTCTATAAAGATAAAGAATCATTGTATGTACACTTCAAGTAGTAAGCAATGCTGAAGGGTGTATGTTTGGAGTAAAATATCGTATTATTATCTATGTCCGTTAAATTTGTATACTTTTCCAAAATACTTTCTAAATCTGCATAAATTACAAACGGCACCTTTTCCTGGAATGTGAAATTTTTAAACTGTTGAAACTTTTCTGCTTCAATGGGCAGCTTAACAGAGCATCGATTAAGTTAATGACAGTGAATGATGTGTTTTTGTAGAACGTGATCTGAAGAAAAATGGTTCAAACATCGATAACAAATGAATTTCTTGTGCTCCTTATTCGATAGTTGTTTAGAAAAAAGAGCTGACATATTTTTAATCCACGTGAAATGATAAACAGTATTATTTTTTGTATTAATATCACCCGCAGCTTGATAATTAGCAGAAAGTACTGAAAGATTTATGGGTTCCCTGCACTATTTTGATTTTCACTTAATACAAATGGTAATATAACCCTGAATGCAAAACAAATTAATGGAGGTTGTTTAACTGTTCAAATTTTTACATCATCTAGTTTAATGGGAAGGAATTGTCATAATTCAAAACATCCTTAAAATGAGGATAACTGTAAACCTTATCTGAATGATGTTGCACGGGATATAGTGCCGATACAAGCACAGGAAGCAAAACTCATCGTCATTTTTCATTACTACCGCATGCTTTACTGCTATAAAGTAGGAAACTTTAACGTAAGTTTAAAGGCCGCCTCTAAATGGGACATATCTATTAATATTCACCTTTAAATGTAATACTTCATGTAATGCCCAACTGAAAACCCTTTCGGAAAACTCCTCTAATTTTTTCTGTAATTTATAACAAACGTTTTCATTATACCACTTACGTAAATTGGTCGCAATATTGATGGCATGATTTTTTATAGTAAATGTCTTCAACTCGGTAACGTCATTTTGAGGATGGACAAAATTGCAGACTAAAAGGACATTCACCTTTAGCATCGATTGCCTTAGCGTTAATTTAACCTTTCGTGCAAAACTATTGTATGCATTTTTAAAAAAATAAGAGGGTCCTTGATGTTTGCTATATTGACTATAATTCCAGTAAGTAACCTACCATTAAAACATGAATCTAGAGAGTACCAACTTAATTTGCGTGTATGCTTTTTAGTGACATTGACATTTCCACTACCTGTTTTCTCTGAAGCGCTCTTTAACTGTTTAACTCTTATAAGATAACACTTTAGCAATGATAAATTACTTTCGAGTTTAAAAAATTTTCATGTCTAAATAAATTTTATTTTGAATTATATCTTGCAATAGTTTAATATTAGTGTTAATTATACGGATGTGCTTTACAAATTCATTTTGGTTTTCAACAATGGAATAATACTTCTTGTTAAATTAACAATATCACTACTACTGGGTATACCCTTACTCATAGTTACCTTCAAAACTGTATCCAACACTGCAAGAAAATATGAAGCACACGTGCTGTCAATTATGTAGTATGGAAACAAATATTATATTTATTATAACTGATATGTAAAAATTAAAATTTAAGTAACTATAGAATACTTTAGGTACAATTGCAATTCTAGTCGGAGTGCAATATCTGACTGGTACAAAACTGCTCTTTATCTTCTTATATAGTAATATAAACCCAGCATTCAAGGTCAAAACTGCTTATAACTTGTTGCAAGAGCTTCTGTGTCCATAGACAGATGCATAGATTGCATTTTGTAGCGTTTACTGGGAACATCTATTAACCTTGACATCAATACTGTTCTCATGGTTATGCTGCATCACCTTTGCTTGCAGAGGTCATACATTGCACTTTGTGGCGTTTACTGAATATGCATTAACTTCTTGCTGACATCATGCGTGCCTTCTCATGTCTAGATTATGCTGCATTCATTAGAGTTCGTCACCTTTGCTTGCTCAGGTCATTGTACTAACCACTTCCACTTGTTATCAATTTTGTTAACGTTAACAGATCTATGTGTATATAACGTTAAAGTTTTAATTGAATACTCATTAATTATTCACCATTAGTAATGGCTTCGTCCAGTAAACAATCTAAACTTTCCTAAAAGACAGGTAAAACCTTGTATTTTACATGATGTTTTGGTGCGCCCATCAAATAACACCGCACCAGCACCCTTCGAAGAGACCATCACTATCATCTCCGTCAGGGATAGTGATGTAGAGGATGAATTTTCGAAGTATTTCGAGAGGTATGTACAATTTTAATTAATATTATAGTTTCCTTTCATTAATTCATAGAGAATTTTTAGTACAAATAAAATTATTCATTTTTTCAGCATAACGCCAGCAACCACGGTTATAGCACCCACAACCACCACCGTTGTGAAACCTGCAATATGGAGGAAAAATTTGGCTCTTATAGAAGGGCACCTCACACAGCAGGATGATGAGCAGGATCCACCAACCCTTCAGGCCTTTAGGGAAACAAGTATTCGGTGGTTACGAAAGCTCAATGACTATTTGAATAGTGAGGTGGTGTGGGATGCGAGCGGAAAGACTGAATAAAGAACTGAAGGAGGCTAATCAATATTTAGAGTGTGTGCGGCAAAATGTACTGAAGACTGAAAATATATTGCTTACGTTGGAAGGATGGATGTGTTTAATATTTTTTGTGCAATTTATTGTATCTTTTCATTGTAAAAATAAATGTAAATTGTTTTTATATTTTATTATTTTTCGTGAATTATTCTCATTATCCAAAAATTTTACTACAGCTAAAAATGATAGTCAAGTTGCGCTAGAAAAGTGAAATGATCTACGTTAAGGAAAAATTGAAAACATCTGAAGTCTGACTTACTCATGCATAAATTTCTACATCAAAGTAAAGCAGTCCTTTTGCAAATTTTATGTGCATGTTGCGTTACAAATTTATTTATTGTAAAATATCATGCATATAAATAAAGTATGAAATATAGTACAGTTAAAAGGGAGAAAAGCTTGCGTTAAATAAAAGTCAAAACAGTTCCCAAAGCATGTAAATCTGAAAACTTTACACCATGTATTTATGCAATACAAATGACACAATTGATTCATACATTTGCAAATCCGTTTCAATTTACAAATATGTTAAAGTTTTGTTATACTATTTTGATGCTCAATTAATATGGTAAATATTAAAAATGTCGTTTATATCGTGATAGTAATATTTCACAGTAAAGAATGCCTTAAAGTTTTCCATATTTTTTTAGTTTTTAGAAAATTTGGAACTGCTACCTTTGGCTGTTATTTGTTTATTATATACAAAATTCAAATTTTGACTTAACCATTAAACTGCTATGTAACCTTATAATTATCACATAAAACTATTACAAAGAAAGGTGAATAACATTATCTAGTGTATGAAATGTAGTAAACAAAAATTATGTTTTAAAATAAATATACTCTTTTATCATAGCAGTTTAATCGTTAGGTCAAAATTAGTAATTTTTGTATATAGATAAACAAATAACAGCGCAAAGTGATGTTAAATAAATTCGGAATTTTAAAATCTACAAATGACACAATTGCATTCATACATTTACAAATCCCGTTTCAAAGTTGTAATGTAAATTAATGACTGAGATAAAAATAGAATGTTCGCTAAATGCTTAAAATGCTTTCAAAGCAAAATAACTGCGTTCATTATCCTACAATTATTAATGCAGTAATACCCACGCTCCATCGAAAATTAAAAAACAAGTCATGTTTTAACTGCTGTTTGTTGTTTCAAAATTGAATTGGGTAATTTAAAGAGCATTTCGATACATTAAATGGATGCATATGTTTCTTCTGAGCTTACGTAAGTACAAAAAGGTGTGTTTTAAGTGCTTTTTGTTGTTTCAAAATGGAATTGGCTAATTTAAGTGTCATTTTTTCATATTTTGATAAATTTATACATGAAATTGATAATTTTTATACATGAAATTGATAAATTGCCACTTATAAAACACAACTGCGTTGGAAAAAAAAATTTTTTTCTGAGAATTAGGTGCAAATTTTCAATTTTCAGGAGCGCATCTTTCTAGGACTTTATTTATTTTAAAACATACACACATTTTATGTGATCATTATAAGGTTACAATGTCATTTCTTCCTACATAATTTGTATAATTTAATGAATCATAAGAAACTCGTTTTATATGAAAACTCAATTAAACCATAGGGGAACTTCTTTTTAAGGATTTTTCGTTTCTAATTCACTTTTTCTTCTTAGATGCCTACACACACTTTATTTTTTTATTCAAATGAATACTGTTAAAGTGCCTTTCCTTTATGCAATATAACATACACTACTGTAATTACTTATTTAATTTTTAAAGCGCCTTTCATTCAAATTACAACGCACCTTGATTTAATACTTTTCATGGCACATTCACTCGAAGTTGATTCATTTTTTTCTTCAGCTCATACAACTCTAAATCTATCCGCAAATCTTTTACTTTATTGATTAACACCTCGAGTCTTTTCTTTCTCTCATCAATATTCTTTCTCTTCTTATCATTCTTATTACTTTCACCATTTCTAGCAATAAAAAGTTTACTGAATCATGCTTTCCCGGAGAAGCCTTTTTATTATAAACATGCATCCTTTCAAAACTGCTGACCTACTCAAAAAACTTTTAGATTTCTAAGCATGATTACCTTGCTACTTCTATTTTTAGCTTTGACCTTGACCAGATTGAAAATTTATATTTAAAAAAATTTTAACTGAAAATTCTATTCTTAGATTTTCTATTTTAAGCTTTTCATTTTTATATTTCTAAGAAATATGACACCACCGTAGGTCAATAACCTTTGACCGCACTTTTTAGACTTCTAAAATTGTAATTGATGACATTGCAATTTCTTTTTAGCTTCTGACCTTGACAAATTTGCCAAAATGAGGATGGTCACATTGCAATTTTAACCTCCTAAAATTTAAATTTGCCAAAGTTTGGAAAAATAAAAACATTTTCACCACCAGAGGCGAATTGAACTGGTCCAGAACCGGCCCTATAAATTACAAAAATGCTTTGTTGTTTTTTGGAACACCCTTCTTCGTTAAGAATGAGGAAGTAAAGTTTGATAGTGCGAATTATTATATATAACCAGTTTTGACAGTAAATGTACGATGGGTCGTTAACGACCCCTTGGGTATAAATGGGTTAAACAGATTCCACTTGTTAGTTGTTATTCTTGCAAATATTCTAGGCTTATGTTAATTTTTTAATTGCAATTACAACAAGCGTACGTTAAAACCCTAATGTTATTACTAGAATTGTGAGAATTAACAAAAGTTAAACAAATTGTTCTGTCCGATCTTATTTCGTAAAATGTTTTGAGCCCTAAGTTAATTTTTTTCAATTGCTGTGATTTATCCTTAACAATAAGTGTACTTTAAACGCTAATGTTATTACAAGAGAGTTAATTGAGAGCAGTAGCAAACATTAAACAGATCCCCACTGTCGGATGTTTTGTTTTCAAACCATTTAATTTTATTTAATACAGTAATTCACCCTTAACAATAAGCGTGCGTTAATAGTCTAATGTTATTAATAGAGAGTTTATTCGACAAATGTGGTTTGTGGTTTATTGTGTAAAATGGCAAATAAAAAACCTCCTTTGTCCGACGTTATTTTGTAAAACGTGTTAAGGCCAACGTAATTTTTTTTAATTGTAGTTATTTACTCTTAACACGAAGTGTACGTTAAAAGCCCTTTAGTACTAGTATCCTCGTCAGGAGTGTTTACCGCCATGTCATTAATTTATGAATTTAGCTATCCAATCTGTTTATACTGCCTTCTCATATAAAACAGTGAATTAAATAAGGATGGTGAACACTCGTAATGCATTTAACGAAGTCGACATACGGTATTGAATAAGCACATGTAGTAGAAAGAGTAAACCTACCTACAAACGACAAACGTGAAAACAATTTGTTTTATATGCATATGAAATGAATTCTCATTTGACTAATACTACACAAGCTCTATTTGTTTGTTTATCCTAACGTTCTCTATTTTTTACAAAATAAATCACAATAAATAATTGTATTTTGAAATTCTGCAGCTTCAAATGCTGCCATCTCGGGGTATATTTTCTAATCAGAATTTATTATAACGAAAATAATTGTGACATGTTTTTCATGTTACACAGCTGGCGAGGATAGCACTATTACCTACTATTACTAATTTTTTGACATGATCGTAACTATAGTTTGTCAGGC